>ML681989.1:56502291-56531106 GCA_007922195.1 Podocnemis expansa
AAAGAAAGAAAGAAAGAAAGAAAGAAAGAAAGAAAGAAAGAAAGAAACAAGAAGAATATATTCCAAGAAGCCAATCTGTACTTCATGAGTTTTTTTTCCCTAAAACTCATTATGATTTTTAAGTTATGCAAGGACTAAAAACAATCTTCTGCCACAATCCTTTTATTTTAATGTTCCTGAGCATTCAAAAGCAACTCATGTCAAATTTGGCATGAAAAGTTTTTCTGGGCTGAGGCTCTGCAGGCCATATTTCAGTGTAGTGTGACTATACCTTAGTATTATGCATACAGCTTCACTTATGTATGACACTAATTGACTCCTGCATCCACAAAGGAGACTCACGAACTCTGAAATTGATAGGACAGATGGAATCGAATAGAATCAAAGGGTTGGAAGGGACCTCATGGGATCATCTAGTCCAACCCCCTGGAGTTTGAACCCAGGACCTTCTGCATGTAAAGAGATATTTGTCTCCTGTGACACAGGCACAGTGGAACAAACTGGTGAGAAAATGCAGGGAGAAATGGACTTGTGAGAGACTAATTCCTGTGCCTTTAGGTGTCTGGAAGCCCTCAGGCAAAATCTCTTCATACTGCAGACCCTGAAGTTTGAGGGGATGTACGAAAGCATCTGGAGGGCACAGATCTAGTGAGCATCCTTCCCCTCTAAGAAGATCTGCTAGCAAAAATTCCTGAAAGATTAACCTTGTCTAGACTTTCAACAACTCCAGACAATGTGTTCACTGGAGAACTTCAGGTACAGAGTCTCCAGCATATTTTTATGTATGGATTCTGGCTCTAAGGATTTCTTCATCTTCTAATATATTGAATAGAGAGAGAAGGAAAGAACCTGGATTTTGTTTTCTATTGGTATTTGGTCTATGTCACAAAAAATGATTCTAAGCCCTCCCTGTGCAATAACATTTTGCATATTGTATAAATATAAGTTTATTTGAAATTGATAATTTAAAGCCATCATGCAGATTCAGTGAAACTATTAGCTTCCTAAATTATTATTAAGATGTAGTAGTGCCATCATAGTTAAAAGCTTGGGTTCTGTTTTTCACTTAAAGCAAGCCTCTTTGTTTCATATGAAGAATACAGCAGTCCTTCCCCAATGTTCTAGTACGTAATCTGTTCAGTGGTGTTTTCTATGACTTTAAAAAATGTTAACTAGTTTGAGTTACAATTAATTAAATATCAGCCATTTAAGAAAGTTTAGATTTTGAGTCTTAGTTTTTCAGATCTTTGTTGGCAAACTGATTACTAATTTTAGAAATGTGACTGTTGACCCACATGTATGTTAGGGCAGCATCAGAGAGAACGGCTACTTCTAAAGTTCATTATATTTACTTTTGATTTATTAAAAATATTTATTACATTTTTTCTCCATCACAAAGGTAGCTGACAAATATTTTTTACTTAGACGGGGGCACAAAATGCGCCCCTCCAAATGCGCTGGAATTTAAATTCCTGTCCATGCCCTTGCTGCACTGTCAAAAGCCTTAAATTTTCATTTCCTTTCTTATGAGTTTGTGTGTAAGGTATATTTAACTGATGTACAATGTACAGTTATTATGTATGAATTTATATTGAGGTAGTAACTAAAAGACTCTAGACATTTTCCAAACACCTAAGCAGACCGTTTTTTTCCTCTGAAGAACTTAAAAGATCAAAAAAGAAAGTGAAATACAAAAGAAAAAAATCACACAGGCAATGTGAGGATAGGCCTGGACCTAAAGCTTTTGGTTCACTTGTTTTGTTACATTATGGAGGCAACAGTAAGATACAAATAATGGCATGAGAGCATGAAGTAATGGGAAAAAAGAGTAGAGAAAAGAAGGGAAGGAAAAGAAAGCACCACAACTGAGCCATACACAGTACAGGGTAAAAATTAAACATCCTGCAGCTTGGTGTAATAACAGATAAACTAATGACAGCCTGACACAAATTGCAAGCTCACACTTTCTTTCCTGGGTTTGACCGCTTCTCTTTCCTCTTTGAGGACTGTTCAGCCGTCTAGGTTACTGTGTGTCACTGTGGCTGCCACCACACTATACATTCATACACTAAATGCTCTGCTGTATATAAGACCCTCTCTACCCAGAAACCCACTTTCATGTCCTCATTTCCCCAGTAGCATTAGGAGACCCACTTCCTGTAATGGATAGGCAACAATCAGCTAGCATCTCTCCCCAGTTTCAATACCTACCAACAGGGAGGGCCAGTTGACCTCTATCACTGTATTATCATATACAAGGAAGCTATAAAACAGTACCTATAACCATGCATGTACACCTCTGGAAATTATGGAGAGGAACTTCACTAACCTGTGTTTTACCCATGTATCTGACTCATTGGCTTTTTCAGTGTAATTTTCAGGAAGAAATCCTCTGCAGCCAGTCCGATGTGAGGTACCAATCACCCAGCCCTCACTAACGTCAGATTGTTGTGATCGGTCAACATATATGAAATCCCCAGCATTCAGCATTAGTTCGTCAATGTTCTGAGGCTTGTACTGGAAGACTGCTCGCAAGACCTGGTAGGGGAAAAAAAAAAGAAACACTTTCAAATGAACATCAGGTCTCATTTCGAGAACATTAACATTATAAGTGATGGAGCATTTCAGAGAAGAGCTGCTTAACTATGAACCATACATTGATTTTTCTGTTTTTCTATAATACCCTACCATATGCTTTAATGACATTTCCCCTCACTATAGAGAAAAAAGGCTAGTGGTTTCTTACAATTTCAATGTGTATAAAAATAGACATTTATTGTACAAAAGTCTTATTTTCTGTAACACGTGTAGAATAGTTTTAAAAAAAGACAAATATTTGCAGGTTTATTTTCTATAATTTGCTATTTTCTGGCATATGAAAGAAAACACACTTTGTGATTCTTAGAGATGCATTATTATCTCTTGTCTTGTACTTTGACCGTAGGGTTGGTGGGGTAGGGACTCTCTTTGTGTACTACTTGTACAGTTCCTTGCACAACTAGGTCCTGGTGCTTGACTAAGACTCCAACATGCTATGGTAATTCAAACAATAATTTGAATGTGCTGTATTGAATTGGTTGAAAAATGGTGACAATTTATCATTAATGAAGTTAGACTTTCCTAAATGAAAAAAAGTCATTGAAAAATTGAAGAATGGTGATCAGTTTTAATCAAGAATCCTTTGACCCCCAACTAAACATGGATATAGTCATGCCTGTCATTTGCATATTCAGCTCTTACAGATTTTTCCAAGGTAGGCACAGTCAAAGAACTTCTGGTTTTTATTATTAGGCAGTCATCTTGCCTGGAAGAAACCAATACTTTGCAATACTTTTTGCAACTTTCCTGTCTTCTCATTTCCACACACGTTAAGTTTTTCCTCTTTGAGTCTGGAATTAGATCAGGCTGTTGGGCGTATCAGGAAGCCATACAATGCCACAATCTTCCAATGATTTGAGAATACAATTGTTCAGCCAAAAGAATCACCTTGCATTGCATGTATACAGAAACAATGAGCTATGCATCAATATTTTTTCATAAATAAACAAACAACAAACCTGTTTTGGGAAAGCTTTGAAATACATGGCTACAGACTATTAAGTAATGCTATACAATGTACCTGGTAATTTACAAAGCGCATATCTCTAGAATACAGAGCAGCTGTCCACTGGCAGCTCTGTCCTGGGTTGATAGATCTGGCCAATTGTTCCAAAGTCTTTTGATGGTGAGGATAAAATTTATGAGCCAGGGTAAGGTGGAGCTGCTTTGTGCAGGGTTTCACATGGCAATCTAGAAATAAAATAACAATGCTATTAGATCACAAAATGAGGTGAAGGTCCTCTAGACTGCTTCTACTGTTTCTTTAGCATCATGAAACAGAATTTTATTTCACAGACTTCTGTGCAGTATATGACACAGTGCAATAATCGCAGGCAATCTTTCACATTGTGACACTATTTCCAAGTGGACATTATTACTCTGGAGATGTGCACAATTCACCCCTACTGTAAGAAAAGACACTCCCTTATTTTCTTCTATAAAATATTACTTCTCTAAAAGGAAAATACCATCAACTAAATCTTGGTGCTGAGCCATCAGATGGTGCACAGTCCACTTGGGCTTTGCAGTTATGCATGGCTGAAAGCATGTCTCTGAAAGCTGCATAATGCCTACCCTACAAAATGTTACACAGTGAAGGCTTTGCCTAGAATCCTCAAAGGTAATAACAACACCATTATGTGTTTTTTTATTAATAGCCATTTTATTCACTCATGTTTTAGAAAAAGACATTTTTTAGGCTGATACATTATATGTGCTGTATAAAATTAGTGAGAAAGTAGGACTCATCTCTTCTCATGTCCCCAATTCTACCTTCACCAGACATGATGGTTGCAGGAAGCTAACAACAGGATCTGATCTGAGCCCCACCAAAAATTAAGGAGATATTAAATTGCTAAAATTTCCAGTTGACTTTGAAGGTACCTGCCAAGATCGAAGCCTCAGTAGCAAAAGCCACAGCAAACTCTTTAAGGATATTTGCATGTGCATCGTTAATGAAGAAACCAATATAGCTAGCAGACGAATGTAGTGATAGAGAAATGACCGGTGGGAAGCAATTTAAAAACCTGTCACCAACTTTCTGAAGGGTTTCGTGCAAGATTTCCACTTTCTGGTCTTCACACTAAAAGAAAACAGATGAGGAACATACATTACCAACCATCAGTGGCACCCATCTCTGATTTGCTTCATAAACAATTTCTACTTGTCAGGTATCCAAATCACAAAACCATCATCATAATTTGTTGGCACTCTGGCTGGAACTCATAGGAGAAAGGACAAGTACTGAATGTTCAACAGACCCAGGGAAGTGATTATTCCCCTCTATTTGGCACTGATGAGGCCACATCTGGAGTGCTGTGTCCAGTTTTGGGCCCCCCACTTCAGAAAAGATGTCAACAAATTGGAGAGAGGGGAGGGGAGGGCAATAAAAAATTGTTAGGGGGCTGAAGCACATGATTTATAAGGAAAGGCTGAGAGAACTAGGCATGTCTAGTCTGCAGAAGAGAAGAGTGAGGGGCAATTTGATAGCAGCCTTGAACTACCTGAACGGGAGGATGGAGTTAGGCTGTTCTCAGTGATAGTATCAGGTGACAGAACTAGGAGCAACAATCACAAGTTGCAGTGGGGAGGTCTAGGTAGGATATTGGGAAATAACTTTTTCAGTAGGAGGATGGTGAAGCCCTAGAATGGGTTACATAGGGAGGTGCTGAAATCTCCATCCTTAGAGGATTTTACAGTGTGGCTTGACAAAGCCCTCGCTGGGATGATTTAGTTGGGATTGGTCCTGCTTTGGGCGGGTGGCTGGACTACAGCAGTGGTTTTCAAACCATGGGTCATGAACCAGTAGTGGGTCACAGACCCTCAAGTACTGGATCACGGCCTCTCTCCATAGCATGCTTGGGGACCTGTTCACAGGCACACCTCAGAAAAAAGCCACCTGGAGTGGCCCCTCTCTGTAGCATGCCTAGGCACATCCTGGAAAAAAGCCACCTAGAGCGGTCTCTTTCTGAGGATGGGTCTCCAGGCATGCCGCAGAAAGCTGCTGCTTGGTGTGGCTTCTCTCCATTGCATGTCTAGAGACCACTGCTCCCTGCCTCACTCCCCCCAGCTGTGGCTGCTGCTGAATTTTCAGACAGCAGCTATTTTTTTTTTTTTTTTTTTTGTGGAGGGGTCCACCACATGGCTGAGGGGTCAGGACAGAAGGGTCAGTACAGGGCGTCAGCAAAGGTTGCTGATCTCTGGTCCAGGGCGGCGTTGTAGGCATACATTATTTTTTAATGGGGTTCAGATAAAAAAGGTTGAAAACCAATAGACAAGATATCCTCCTGAGGTCCCTTCCAAACCTAATCATCTTTGATTCTATGATTAAATTACTTTTTTAGTCCTCAAAATATTCCACCTAGAATAGATTGAGATATATTGTGTGGAAGCTTGAAAAGACTAATGCCTATGCATACTTTTTGTGGTTAATTCGGACTTTTACATCTGACACCTTTCAAGAGTGTTGCATTCATTATATACTAAAAAAAAAAAGTTTATTTCCTATAAACATTACTAATGGCCAGCTAGCATCACGGTGACATTTTGCTATGAAACTTGTCCTCTTTATTTTTTTAGTCTAAGCAGCATTATAGAATATGAAAGTCACATGAATATAATCTGCTTGTCCAACTTCTCTATCACCACTCTCTCCATGTTGTTTTGACAGATCTCTGATGTAGCTAAAAGTAAAGTTCTGCACAGATGATAATGTGTCATTTTCGCAGCAATGAAACATGCCTTTCAAAAATCTCCAAAACTTCTACAGATCAATGTAGTTTTAGTGATGCCCATCCCATTCTTCCATTGACATGTACACATTGACTTTTAGGAGGAAAGAAGCACCTCACTATGGTGTTTGAGATTTGTTCTGTGGAAAAGGTCCCAATATTCATACAGCATACCAGTCTGATTATATTATCTTCAGATTCAGAAAAAACCCTGAATATAGGTGAAATTTTCAAAAGTGCCTAACTGATTTAGGAGGCTAAGTTCCAATTACAAAGCTGACTTAGGATCTTAAGTCCCACTGATTTTCAATTAGACTTAGACTCCACAGTGCCAAAGTGCCAGACCCACTGTAGGTCACTGGTTCCCAACCTGTTTGGTTCAAGGGCCACAGATATTTTTACAGCCCTGAAGGGCTACCAGCCTCTGCCAGCAGGCCCTCCTGAGAAGCAGTTTGCCTCCTTACTCATTGATCTCCCATCTCCCTGGCTGCAGCAGGGAAACCCCACACATCCTGGAGCTATGCTCATTCCATCTGGGTACGAAGGTAGTGGCTCCCATCTGCCGCCAGCAGGGATAAAAGATCAGTGTTTCAATCAATCAATTCATAGGGCTGGAAGGGACCTCGTGAGATCATCAAGTCCAACCCCCTGGGAATTGAACCCAGGACCTTCTGCATGTTAAGCAGGTGCTAGCCACTACACTATTTCCTTCCCCTCTATCTGGCTCCAGCAAGATCCTAGCAACTATGGATCCAGGTGGAGCACTTTGCAGTGCTCCCTGCTACAGCCAGGCAGATGGGAGTGCTAATCTCCTATCCCTTTGACTGCAGAAAGGATCCTGCATCAATCTTTTAGTTCTGCAGAAAAGTGCTCCACCTGGGTCCTTAAGCAATAACTTGATTCTGCAGCTAGAAGGAGGGGAGCCAAGGGCCACTTTAAATGCCCCCAAGGGCCACTTTCAGTGCCTGGAACCCACATTGGGAACCAGTGCTGTAGGTAGTGTAGACACTACAGACAACCAGCCCAGACACACTCCATTATACTGAAGCAAAAAACAGTTGACTGTGTGTATGTAATCACCATCTACTATGCAGCAGTTAGTGTACTAAAACTCACTGCAAAATAATTCCCTTGGGTAGACAAGGATTTACAAAGGTATTTAAGTGTCAAAAGCACCTAGGTGAGTCTCCTGCTCAGGAGCTTTCAACCCCCCCATCCCATGCACTTATCTGCATCTTTAAGCAACTAAGTATATAAATCTGGCTCTAAGGTACTTTTGAAAATAGATTCCAGAAGGGTAGCTGTGCTAGTCTAGTTTAGCAAAACAAGCAAAGAGTCCTGTGGCACTTTTAAAGACTAACAAATTGGGTAATCTTTAAAAGTGCCACAGAACTCCTTGCTTGTTTTGAAAATAGGGTTTTGGCTCCTAAATCACGTACACACTTTTGAAGATTATATCCTGTGGCAATACGAAGGTATAGAATACGAACTGTGATAGGCAGGGGAGCAAATGCAGCACTAGACAAAGCAGAAAGAAAAAGCAAAGAGAACCAACTTTTTCTCTATAGTTATTTTTAGCACGTGGAACTTTCTCAACAGTGAGCTGAGAGCAACTTCTTCCAGTCCGCATCCAAAACCAGCAAGAAATGCATGCACAGAGGATGTTACGTAGATGATATGTCTGAGGGTTTGCTTTCTGTGCACAATGCATATGCAACTGCTTGTCTCAGTGCATGCTCAGAAGGCAAAAAGATATGCTGCTGACTATTTGCACATGAAAACATATGATTTGGAAACACAGCCATGCTAGTTGCATGCACAAATTAGATGAGCGATTGCATTGACATATGCATACATGGGGCTTCAATGTTCAGAGCCCCAAAGAGTTTAAATCCAGCCATTCTGCTTCCCAAAACTTGAAAATAGCTCTCAGATTCCCATTCACAGTCTCTAACGTTTTGTGGCCCCATCACCCTTTAGCATATATGATCCAGATATTTTTTTACTGACATTTGTAAATGAAGAAGGGAATAAATGCTATTACCTTAGCCTGTATCATAACATACTTCGATGGGAAACTTTTGCCAGGTTTTCAAAACATGGCATTTATTTGAACACACTTAACTTCGCATATTGAATCCCTCATCCATATAATTTTTACACACTGTTATTTGTGCATACAAGTGATACGTGCATAAATGCTGTTTGTATGTAGAAAACAATCACACGCGAGTTCTATCAACTAGGTGAGGAAGCTTTAGTGCAAAATAATTGTAAATGCAGGTGAAAATACATGCTTAACAGAGACCAAATTTCAGTCTTATTTACACATTAGCATGTTTTCGGTGCTCAGTGGAATTGTTAAAGGCTTTCTTACCGTAAAGAAATCACAAAGAGTTATGTGTGGAAAAATCTCATGGGCTTTGTTTCTTGCACACTGGTGCTTGCTCTCTTTCCAGAACTCCTGTAGTTTGTCATACAAGGGGCCAGAGGGGCATAAATAGAGAGCATATTCCTGAGGGATTGGATCATCCAAAGAAGGATCATTACAATGAGAGTGCAACCTGAAATACAGAGTGTATCACAAAGGTCAATTAAGAAACAATTGTATATACATTGTACATCACTCTGGTGAATACATCCACAACAACAGCAGAGAAAGAAAAATAGAAACTGTTGTTCCATGAAAAGAAACTCCTAAAGAAATAAAAATGGATTACAACTAGAGCAGGTAAAAAATTTGTCCCTTACAACAATTATCAGTGGAATAAGGTCTTTTTTTTTTTAATGAAAATTTTCATTTATCTTGAAAACATAAATTTTCAGTATTTGAAAACAGAAAATGGCAGAGAAAATGAAACAAAATCATACTACAACTTTTCTATCTTGCCATTGGAAAAAGGAGGAAAACCAAGCTACCAAAAACTGCAAAGAAAAAAAAATGTTAGGAGGTAATTTTCAAAAAATAGGTTTTAAAAAATCCTGCAAAAAACAATTGACATTTTTTCTAGTTTTTGTTAAAACAACTAAACTCACATAAAAAATAAAAAACAAAACCTAAACAAAAAAATCCAACAACAAACAAAAAAGAACTGTCTTCTGAGATTAATAAACCATGCTCCAATTTGTAACAACAGTCATTGAGCTTTAGGAACTGTAGCATGATCTGCTGCCAATTTTTTCAGTTCATAGCATGAAATAATTTCTGATGGAGCATGTCTTGTAGCATAGCTAATAAAACTGGACATTGACTGGGATGAACATATAAGCCCTCACTTAGTCACCACTCTAAATGTCAGAGGCAAGTACATAGCACAAATTAATATGTTTTATAACACATGAATCCAGATCCAAAAACACCAGAAGAAATATGAAGGCTATATAAAATCATCATTTGTGTCACCGCGGCCTTGCTGGAAACCACAGCAAAGGGGTATATAGCCCATATTTCAACAGTGCAATGTTATGAATCTAAATCTTTGCACGTGGTTGATCAACTACATTTGCCTTATATGGCCCCATCGGGAGCAAAGTCAGTTGCTCTGTAGGAAGCACTGCCAATTGCCGAGTGCTCCTATATATCTCTTCTGTATCTCAGAAATGTCAGCAGAGAGCATGGGTTTGAGTTTTGATGCAGGCCTGGTCTGCACTTAAAAATTAGATTGACCTAGCTATATCAAGCCGGGTTGTGAAAAGTTTTGCGGCCTGATTGCCATAGTTATGTCAGCCTAATCCCTAGTGTACACATGACCAGATCGACAGAACGATTTTTCCATCAGTTTAACTACTGCCTCTCTAAAAGATGGAATAACTACATTGATGGAAAAAACCCTTTTTGTTGATGTAGAAAGCAGTTGTACTAGGACTTTACAGGAGCACATCAGCAGAGTCTGAGCTGTGCTGCTGTAGTGACTATAGTATCCACATACTCTTATATTTGGGATTGAAATCACAAAATTAATCAGCATCATTAATATCTCACTACTCCATCATCAGTGTCTCAGGCTGGCGAAAAGACAAATGGCATCGGAGTAATCACTGACATTACAAAGGGTCCTGCCTACCCCAGATTCTCATTTTTAAAACCACAGACTCTTTGCCACTCAGCTTGATTTTATGGCTTTTTATACCTGGGGCTATGTTCCCTCCAGTCAATGCCTTATAACTCAGTATCTTCCAAATTCCTTTACTATTGTCATCTCTTGGATTTTTAATATCTTGTTTTCTACCTTTGCTTTCCTTCCCTCTCAGAGATAGTTATCATCCAGTTCTGTGAGAACAAGGCTTTGTTGTGCATGAGTGGGATGTGAGAAGTTGGAGACATTTTATTACATAACTAGCAGTAATCCATCAAAAATGACAGGGGAAAATCTAAAGGAAATTTATGAAATACTTACGTCTTTTAATTAATTAATAGTTCTTTAATTACAACATTCTTTCAAAAGTTCTATGGTCAGCTAAAGTTTTTCCTTGGAAGTTCGTATCTTTCATGTAAACTTTCTGATTTTTATGGTTTCTTCCCTGAGTGAGTGCCATGTACAATTGTCAGAAGAGTGAGCGTGAAATATTGGAAACAGCTGAAAGCATATCTGAGAACTTTATAATTCTGACAAGTTCCAAAGGGGCAGCCGTGTCACCAGAGTGAACCATCCCTGGGTTTCACTGGCTGTTACTGTCAAATTTTTAAATCCTTAGCCACTTTGCCTTTATGAATTACAATGAGGTATGCAGCTACAATAAGATATATCTGTGCCTTCCCAAGACTCCTAGGCCATTGTGATGTCAGAGGTGACTCAACCAAATGGAGCAAATGGTTGAGTCACCTCTGACATCACAACGGCCTGTCACATGGTACACTTGACATCACACATGCACATACCAAATTAGAAGAGTTGATGATTCTTCCAGAATCCTCTCTTTTTTAACTATGTAAATATAAGGTGATCATGACAGTATCCATCCTTCCCTCCAACCACATGTTCTCTAATGTTCCATAAAATAGAACCATTTTCTAGGAAGCAGCAGCTTTGCTCCTGCTTTACTGTGTACTTTTTGCAATTAATTTTATACCTACAAGAAACACGATCAAAAAACCAATTCCCATGAAGCAAAATAAAGATGAACTCAGGTCTGATTCCATTTTTACCAAGAAGTCTGCTAAATCTAAATACAGTGGGGAAACAGCCCATTAGCAACTACTTTTCATTCAGTTTTATATGAAAGCATACCTGGGGGGGGGGGGGGGGAAGGGACTGGAAGTTATATAATACTTACCATCTTGAAGCTTCTTCTGTCGTCTTGTGTCCAGTAGCAGCCAAAGCTTTTTGCCTAAGGAAAATAAAGTGGATTCACCATGAGAAAAAAACATAGATGCAGAAGACAAATAATAATAGCAAATTCTGCTTTGAGTTCTGGAGATTTTTTCTTAATATATTGTATGCTCTGTATAAGCATGATCTCTAGTGCATATGGGCCCACATTATTATTAAAGATAGGGCCAAACAAAATCCCAGCTCCAAACACTACTGAGGAGAGAACCAAAACCATAGATTTAAACACCCTTGTACTTGTGATCCAGAAATCTGGATCTAAATTTTCCCAAAGGAGTCAGTGTTTGGATTCTGCATGAGAGAGACAGAGTTAAGCCATGTGTTCGGATGCAAACCCAGGTCTTAAGTTTTGGTTCAGGTCTCTCTCTAACATGTAGTTATTGTTTTTGGAATCAAATTATATCCAAAGTCATTTTCTTTTTCTATCAGGGCAGTATGTTCTTCATGTACGCACATCTTTGAGACCCAGAGTGGTATTTCTCGGAGTTGGGGAGACAGGGAAAAATCCAATAGAGGAAGTAGAACCTGGACATTTCAGCCCGGCCACAGTTCTAGAACTAGGTCTCACTTCTTTCTTCTTCTACACTAATATTATTATTTGAGAGAATATTTTTTGCCAGTTGGGGTCCTGAAGTCAAATTTGTAACATTTAATTCCCTTCTGTTCAAATTCTTACACTATGGTATCTACGCACCTTCTAGCAGTGCATTGAACAATGAAACTAGTCTTTATTTCTTGTGCTTCTTTCTTTCATCCTCTCCCCTGGGACAAAAACCATCAGTAGATTTGTAAAGAAATAATTAAATGTTTTACTTACATATGAAATGCTATGTCTTTTTGTTACTGAAGGTGCAAAATGACCAAAATATAACTCTTAATCTGTCCATCAAGCCCTCTCCACTACTTTCTGCTCGAGCACTGCAGACACCACCACAATCCTTCCTCTCACTCAGGCCCATAAAGTGGGTTTCAACTTTGACTCAGACCTCTCTCTATGTCCATCCAGACTATGTGTAAATCTTACTGATTCTCCCTGCATAATATATCTATGGTATGACCTTTCTCATCCATCCTCACAATTTAAAAAGTTATTTGGGCTCTTAATTACCGCGACATCCTTCTCTCTGGCCTTGACAAAGATACTCTTGCCCTAATCATATCCATTCTGAATCCTGCTGTGAAGATCATTTTCCTAGGTACTTGTTTTGACTATATCATTGTTCTTTTTATCTCCTTACATTGGCTTCCCTTTTTCCATAGTAGAACGGTCAGGCTGTTTGTTTTTACTTCCAAGGCCCTTCACAAGCTCTCTCTGCTCTATCCATCACCTCTCATACACTACCAAGAGTTGACTCCTGCCTACTCTCTGCCAGAGCCAATTTCCATCACCCACATGTTACATTTTCAAATGAACTTTTATGCCTTCTCTCATGCTATCTCTGGCTCTTGGGAACAGCTCCTGTCCACCATATATAAAGCCAGATCATTGTTCTCCTTCATTTTCCTCCTTAAATCTCTCTTTTGCCATTAAACCTACAAAAAACTTGACAATGGCTAGACAGCACGGGTGCTAAGACCACTGCCTACTATACCAAACACTATTCTCTGATTGTTTGCTTGTGTCAATCTATAGCCATCTGTTGTCTCAGCTCCTATTTGAACTGTAAGCTTTTTTAGGCAGTGGCTGGGGTTTTGTGTGTGCGTGTGTCCATATTGCATCTTGCATAGTGGCCTAGCCTGGGGCTCCTATGCACTTCCACAAAGTAAATAATAAACAATAAGAAAAAAGAAGGACCCTATAGCTACAACAATCTCTCATAGAGAAAGCAGAAGAGTTCTTAAGCATACTTTTTTTAAAGTTCTATTTTAGAAGTAGAACAAAACTACCATATCCCTGTCAGGAAATACTAAATAGCAATTGTGTAAGCATGAAGTTGGGGGTTAATGTGTTCCTGAGATTCTGGGACTGATTGCCGTTTACACTATGGTGCCTTTAAACTTCTCAGATGTAAAGGGTCCTTAGTGTAAAAGAGAATCTGGCCCTGTAGCTCTAAATCATGTAAGATCAGGCTACCTTATGATATTTCCAACACAAGCTGGTTTGGGCCAGGCCAGGAACATCAGTCATGGCAGAAATCAGGAAGCGCAGGCACAGGCAAAAGTTTTTAAAATAATAACCGTAAGCCTTTGAAATTTGAACTGAACGACTTTCTGAGTTTAGACATAAAATACAGGTTACTTTTTGAATTTTTAACCAGACTCACTCAACACTTTTTGACTATTCATCTAACTGTTTTCTTTACATTAGGAAAGTTCAAATACACTTTATTAGTACCAGCAACATATTTCAAAGAACAGTCAAAAGAATTTAGACCGCAGAGTTAAAATTGTCATTTTGGGTATCTCGATTCTGGGATGTCTGATGAGAGAGGACCAGATTTTCAGAAGAGCAAAATTTTAGTTGACATTCATGGAAGCTACAAAAAAAGCAAGGAGTCTTGTGGCATTTAAAGACTAGCAGATTTATTTATAAGCTACAGAAGCTCAGTAACTCTGAAGTCAGTTCTATCAAAAATTAATTCTTTTTTTGTATTAAACCTTTACACACACAGTTCCTTCACTGGCTGGTATTATTTTCAATAAGAAGCAAATATATAACTAAATAAAATTGGAAATGAAGCCATATTATCCTCAGTTTTAAAATTCATTTTGATCTCTCTCTCGCACACACGTATGTTAAGGTATTTGCAGGAAAGGGAGTAGTTTTTTGAATAGTGAGATTTTCAAAGGCATATAGGAGAATTACACTGCCTAACTATCAATGAACTGAAGCCTTTGATTCTCCCATGCCCATGTGAAAATGTCACAGAAAAAGTAGTTATCCTGTCTGAAAGCATTTGGAAAATAAGTGACCTTAATACTGCAGTTTTCTTTAATGAAGAGTCAAATTCTGCCCTCAGTTTCACTGGTCTTTCATAGTGGTTGCCAGTGTAACTGAGGACATTTGGGGCTTTTTATTGTTTTTCATTCATATAACATTTCCCCCATCCCTCTTGGCATGTAATTTTTTACTAGGATTCTAAGCTGAGAAAAATTCTGTATGGAATAAAAAAAAAAAAAAAAAAAGTAAAAATGATAGGGATGTTGACTAGGTTCCTAAACAGAACAACTAAGTTTTGTGAAAAGTAAAATAAGAATCCAAAAGCCTACGTATGGTGACACATTATTGCTGTGGTGTAAAACCCAGTGTATGCTGAAAGGTGTCTTTAAATTGAACAGCATTACAGCAAAAGTGATGGATACAGTGACTTGTTTTAGGTAATACTGTGGGAGATAACAGTCTCAAGTGCTTAACACATTTAGGGTTGAGAGATTGTTAAAAGTGGCTAGGTGTTTTTACCTTAGATATAAAAATGGATGAACATTAGGCTCTTCTTAGGATATGCTCAATAGCCCAGAAAAATGCTATAAAAGAAGCCCAAAGCAGGAGATCACATCCATGTACAGTAACATTCCCATCAAGCAGATGCCTATTTTCTTTGTTAAAAATGCAAGCTGCCTATGTGCAAATTTTCATGAGAAAGTTCTTTTAATATATTGAGTTTACTTAAAAATACTACTCACGCTGTATGTGCAGGGAATCCCAAGGATAAGAGGGACTCCAGTAAAGCGCAGGTGCTTCTTTTTTTGACTTTGTTGAAGATCTTTGAATACAATTGTGTTTCAGCCACTGCCATCTCTTCCACTCCTAAGTTCAGTGCAGGCAGAAATCAGTAGAGAGGAGGGGAGAGAGAAAGAGAGAGAGATGCAGCTAAGGTTAAAAAAAAAAAACCTCAAACCCCTTGTGATCTTTTTTGACAAAGCTGATATCCTGTTTTCATAGCGTGTCAGTCTTAGCGTTTTTATTTTAGAGTGACTGTAGGCAAAAAATGCATGCAGTCTTTGTATGCCTACCATTGCCTCTAGTGAAACAAAACTGGTGTATGTCCACAGTATAGCACAGTGCAAATCTGATAATAGCAGGGAACTGACTGGCTCACTTTCAGATCATCATTTTCAATCCACCTCAAAGCAGTAATTAGCAGAGAGTATGAGTTGTTGGGCTGCAATAGTTGTTCAGTGGCCTATCTGAAATCAATTGGTGGTCTGAACCTGGCTCTTAGTGGCTATGCTTCTGCGTCGCAAAATCAGTGCCACAGCTAGGCCCCTTTTTGGTATCCCCAGCAGGGTCATCCCAAGGGCTTTCGGTGCCTTAGGCAAACTTGATTTCGGTGCCACCCCCCATATGTTATAAGAGATAAAATATTAATAGAGAGAAAAAAATTCACTTCTATTTAATTTCATGTTCCTTAAAGCCTGGTGCCCTAGGCGACTGGCCAGTTCACCTGTTGGTTGGGCCAGCCCTGATCCCCTGGACGATGAAGTATAATTTCTCCTTTTAAGGTGGCCTCTCCAAGTCACATTTGAAGCCTGTAGGTTATGCAGGAAGGGAAAAGTTATACTTCCATAGCATGTGCTGCCCTTAGTTGGCAATAAAGCACTGAGACAAATGATTTACTGGATCTTGGATTAAATTCTCATAGATTATTTCCTAGAGCCCTCCATGCCCCTGACCTCAACATGATATAAAAACGCCAGGGCCCAGCAGGGGAGCAGCGGCTCTGGGCTTCAGCCACCAGGCTCGGGCATGGGGAACAGCTCAGGGCTTCTACCCTGCAGGGGGTGGTGAAGATAAAGCAGTGATTCGCAAACACTTTCCTTGCATGAACCCATTTTCAGATATGTTGTTTCCCACAACCCCAGACAGCATGGAAGTTACTGTTTAAAAATGGTGTCCTCCCAGCAGCATGACCTCACATGCACTGTGCATGCAAGGTCACACCACAAAGAGGATGCCACTTTGCTTTATAAAATGGCATCCTCTGGATTGTCTGACCTCACACATATATTGTGTGGGCAGCATCATGCTACATGGGGGAAGCCATTCTGCAGAGCAAAATAGCATCCTCCATGTGACAATCTTGTGCATACAGTGCGTGTGAGATCACGCTCTGTGGAGGATGCAATTTTGTAAATTGGCATCTTCTACCTGTTGGGGCTTGCCAGGACCTCATCTGTTGATGAAGTGACCCCATTTGGGGTCCTAACCCATTGTCTGGGAGCTGCTGGGCTAGCAGCTTCAACCTTGTTGGATGTGCTGGGTCTCTACCCTGCAGGCTCGAAATATTTACCAGACCTCCTCTCTGGACAGCTCTGGCCGAATTTAAGCTCTGGGCTGGATAAACCGAAGCATCTGCCTGAAGATCTAGCAGCAGGCAGAGACAGGTTGCCAGATTCTCCAGTTTATAGAGCTCAAAGCAAGTTTAAAATGTCCAGAGATTGCCCAGAAGAATTCCCCATGTGGGGGGAAGCTCCATTGAATCTTCTCTCCCTCCCATGCTGCTATGTCCATCTTGGTATAAGAGGTGGGCAGGGTGTCTATTGGGGTCTGGAAACAAAAGGGGTTATCAGGGAACAGGAGAGGGCATAGCACAGCAGGCCTTTGTTATGCCTAATCTTCCTTTGCTGTTAGGGTTCCTGAAGCTCCTTATGTCCATGTTGTAAATTAAAGATGCTCCCTCACCTCACCTTGGAAATTTTAAAGCTAGGCCCTGGTGGCTGAAAATCAGGGAGTTGTAACTACCTCCCTAACAGCCTCCCCTCAGGAATAGTGGAGAATCAAACCCAGGTTTTCCAAGACTGAGCTCAGGGCAGCCAAGCATCAAGCCTACAATTTCTTTCAGTATCCTGGGAAATACTAGAAAAGACAGAAGTATAAGACATTTCCATGGATGACAAATCAATTCTGATTTCACTCATGTCTCTAACTGAAACCAAAAAGAACATCTCTCTTTCTTTCTTTAATAAGGTGATAAAAACTGTTCTTGTCACAAAGCTGGCCTGACTAGGAGGAAGAACCAGAAATACTGTACGACCTCCTTTTCTTGTAAGAGTTCTACTCCCATTTTGCACAGCCAAATTTGAACTAGATTCCTCTGAAACTTTTGAAAGTCTCCCATCATTAGAAAATTCCACTAACCTAGGCTACCATTTTAGCACTCTTATTAGAAGCCACAGTCTCTCAGTAGCCCTACCTTCACTTATACATGTCAGCATGGCTTTTTGGCCCGTTTCACCACCTCCCTCCCCCACTTCCCACAAAAAGATGATCAAAACAAGATCTCGACGATATTCTTATTCTGACCACGATTTTTCATTTCAGTTGTTCCATGATCTTTTGCATTTAGAGCAGGTGGAATTTTCCCATTGGCTCAAGTGCACAATTTTGAAAATTATAGCGATGAAATTCTTTTCACATTGAAAATGCAGATCTGCTCTGGGAACTATCTTCTGTTTTGTTTCATTGCCACATACCTGGTGGGTGCACTTAGCAAAGAGTAAACCAAAGACACCAAGAACAATGCAATCAGGCAAAGGGCCCTATTTGCCAAACCTAATAGCTTTGAGGGGCTCATTCATCAAAGCCTACAGCTAGGGCACACACTCTTCTCCAGCCACTCTTCTTACAAAGAATAGAACAAGTAAGAACACCGGTGACTTAATCTTTGCAGTTTCCCTCAGACAGGTTCATGATAAGGTTTACAAATACTACAGTATTACCTTATCCGATTACACTAATCAAAAGGGTTTCTTAGTTTTTGCCTTCCTGGTATCCACAGCCATGTCATCCTATGCTACCTGATATCTATGACCAGCTTAAATTACAGACTACAGTAATAATGCCATCGCAAAAGTGGTTGAGCCGGCAATCTTGTGTGGTTTGATGAAAATATTTCCTGAGCAGACTGGTTCAACAACAGCTATATTTCCATCTGGCTTATTAGTACAATGAAAAGAGAACGCATTTTTGCTTTTAACCATGACTTCTCAAGAAGAGGTGAGTAAGACCCCAAGTAAAGTCCCCTAAATAATGATTTTTTTAACTTATTGCAACTGTATATCATGTTTCTGAATGCTGTTTTATTTCCAGAGCACCAAATGAATATATTCTCTATGTTCAGAAATCATTTGCAGTAGGATGCTCTTTCCTTATTTCTGCCCTAAAAACAGCACTTTATATAAAACCTCTGGAAATTTTTAGTTGCCAGGAATGTATATTATATCTGATAGAATGAAAGGTTTTATTTTGATAGGTGATCCTTGCTAGATGGTGAAAAGATATTCTATGTTCCCTAAAACATGATGTCAGAGCTGAACTATACTTTACCTCAGGCGACTGCTTCCTGGGCCTGACTTACAGCACACTAGTTTCCCTTACTTCAGTACATTATTCCTGATTTACACCAGCATGCGTGCAGAATAAGACCTACTATGTCATTAATTGATTGTACAGAGCCTTCAGTACCAGATAGAAGGTTTCTGTACCCTATACCTTAATGTTAATTTTCAAACATAAGGTTTATTTACTCAGGATTACATTTTTAATTTCGGCTTGTGCATTACAGTATGTTCTTTAGCATAAGTTTAATGTAAAGTCAGTCAGACCAGAGCAGGCTGTGTACAGCTCACAACTTGCACTTTCTTTTACTTACAGTAGGAATTAAAAAGCACCCAGCAGAAAATGTGTTGACATTTAAGAAGGAACTTGTCAGAATTTCTTTGTGTGGTGAATGAATGACTCTAAATAACTGTGGTTATAGACAGACTCGAGTAACAGTTTAGTTTCAGTAAACTGCTGGTTAATAGTTGTTTAAAGGCCCATTTGTACAAGTTACTGAATGCCCAGTTCTCACTGAAGTCAATGGGAATTGCAGGAGCTCTCAGTAACACATAGGAGGCGTTCAGCATCTTGCAGGATGAAACCATTTTTAGGCGAACAGAAAGCAGGCTTGAAATATCCATGGCCTCACTTTGATCAGTTGTTCATTCCAAAAGTGTGCTCAAAGCAAGGACCCTCAACAAAAAAAATCCTCCTCAGTAGAAAGGTATTGGAGTTGTATGAGCAGAAAGAGTACTTGGTTTTAAAAGTAACTTATTTTCCTTGTTGGTCCAGGTACTGGAGACAAACCCCAATACTGGAAATCTTGAAATTACCTCTGTTACAGAAGACAAACTGCCAGCAGCTGAAGCTCACTTTTTCTATAAAAGATTTTTCAGTGTGCAACAAGCAAAAATAGATTCCAGTGCAAATGAACATGGTAGGAAGTCTGCAAACCTTTGCCCCTTTGTTATGTGTAAAGACGGGGTAAATTATTTCTGTCAAGGTCCAGATTTGTTGGCCACAATATAGTCAAGGTCCAGACTCCAAAGAAAACAAATTTTAAAAACCCAATAACAATGATAATAATAAATAAATAAATAATAATAATAATAATAATAATAAAGTAAATAAAAATATTTCAGAGCCCATTCAAAAGTGGACCAGCAGTCTGGATTTAAACTATGGTTTGCTTGTTGACTACCCTGGTTAATATAGTATTTTAACTTTGCAGCACTATACTTACTCCAACCTGGGTAATTTTTTTTTTTCTTAGTGAGAAAACTAGCTTAGTTTTTCACCAAGTTCACTGGGTTGAAGAGTGGGTGAGAAAATTTTGTGCATGTTTCCGTGACACTTTTGCAAGGCTGCTTCATTCATTGTAGTTGATTTGTTTCTTACATTAGATATGACACAATTTTGAATGGTTAACATGAAACCTTTCCAGGGCTGGAAATCCATGTTATTAGAAAAGAGAAATGCAGTAGAGGAGGTCAGGGATTACACAATATGCATCTTGCCATTCCAGAGGACTGATCTTGCACCCATTGAAACCAGTGACAAAATGCACATTAACTTTAACGGGAGCAGACGCAGACATCAGGTCATAGGTAAAGCAATATTAATTTATGCAGACTGTTTCACTACTACGGTTCTGCAAAATGCTCATAACAACACCTGGTACCAGATAAAATTTACTTGATTTCACATTTTGTTCGTCTAAGAAATTCACTCAATTTCTACTGAACAGGTTTGAGTGAAACTGGATTTTGTTTGTGATTTTACATGAAACTGGATGAAACTCAGCAGTTTTGTCTGAGTTTCAAGTTTTTGCAAATTCAAAAAATTCAAAGGTAAGTTTAGGGGTAGGGTGGGCACAGCTGCATGAATCAAACTTGAAGACTTCCCACATGTGTGAATGCCTGAGTTTTGCACATTTCCATTATCGATGCTTGATTTGGCCTTTGTGTATCAAACCAGAATTTTTCTTTTTTTTGTACACAAAGCCATCCATTACTTCTAATGTAAACTGTTGTGTCTCTTGTTGATCCCCTATTGTGAATTTCTGTTCTATAATCCATTTCACAGCTGATACAAGAGAGATTCAGAAGGCATTGGTTGGCAGAAGTTGTCATAAAAATGACATTCAGAGCCATTAATTCTTTATAGAGAATTTTATTTGTCTGTTTGAGAATTTTATAATCTATTCTAAAATTCTTTAGAGAGCCTACACTTTGGGTTTGATCGTATAAATAAAACAATCCTGAATTATCTTTTCTCACATTCATTTAACTTTTTAAAGAAATATCTATACTTTTTATGTTTCTGATCATGAAAATCAAATGGTTTAGAAGTCAACTATTGAATTTAGTGGGGCATAGTATATCAACCCACTTAAGAGCATGATTCAAACTTATCAAAGGTAAAGGGGGTCTTTCCTAAAGGGCACAGTATTCAGAGCCATCTCAGCTCCTTACACAAGTCAGTCCACACCTCAAAGGATCAGGACATATCATAACATGAATGGAATTACTACTACTTGTGTCTATTTTAACTTTAAAAATGTTTTTATTGAAAATCCAAGCTTGTGTTTATTTCACAGAAGCTGCTGTTTCTCACTTTTCTGTTTGGTTTCTAGGAGCTATCCAACCATCTTCGAAGTGCCATGTTTTAGTCTCACTAAGATTTTTTCCATTTATCCTTGTTCTATTACTTGTAGTAATCCTAGCAGTTGCCATTGGTGTGGCTGGTGAGTACAATTAGTTATTTATTAGGTTCTCAATTAACCATTCAAGTGCTTAATTTTTCATGAGTCTCTTACTGAGAATGGAATTAAACTGCCATCAAAATTATTTACTGAAGTGAAATGAATTTAAATTTTATTTACTGGTATGAACAAATTTGATCTAGCAAATGAGACTGATCTTTGGCATAACTTACACTCACAACACTGGGAAACCTGAAACAGTAAGGAACTGTCAAGGCAAGTACTGTAATTGAAGATATAACTGACTAAAAACACAGGCATCAATGTTTCAACACAATGCCCCCCCACTGGAAAAAAAAACCAGCCTCACAAAAAAACAAAAAAAAAACAAAGAAAAAACCATTTAAGTGCTCTGTGTGCTTGAGCATTAAAGACTGGACAAGACTTCAGACAAAGTATGTTATTCTTGTCCTATATTTCTCTCATGTATACTAACAAAAAAGTGAATACCTATGACAGAGTGCTCTCCAGTCCTCTCCCCCTAATCCAAAAAGATGGGAGCAGGAAAAAGAATGAGGTTAGTTGCAACTGGAAGGCCAACTGCACAGCTGCAGACACAGAGTTTGTTAGTGGTGGAGCAAGGTTGCAGCTAGAAAATTAAGAGACTTACAGAGCTTGAAGTACACACTGGAGAAAACAACTCTGCACTGCAGCTCTGAGGTGGCTCTCCTTTCCTTCTTTGCTGATGAGGAATTAGTCATATATATCATACTTGGAAACTCTCTCTAGAATGAAACATAACCTGGGGATTAGAAAATTTGGAAAGGAGCCATAACAGATGACAATGCTACTTCACTGCAGTTGTCATTACCAACAGATAATTTTAACAGTGTTGTGCAGCAACTGCCAGATTATATTTCAAACATTCCTAGAATACAAGACTTGTCTTTTTATTACCTACCCAAAAGTGTGGTTCTATAATCAAAGTAAGTAAAAATACTTCAAGTGCACACAAATTAATGCCTTGTTATATTCATATTGGTGTGTTCTTTTTAATTCTCGGCAGTTCAGTACAACTGCATTGGGAAGTTTCGGTGCAGATCTTCCTTTAAGTGTATCCACCAATCAGCAAGATGTGATGGTATCTTTAACTGTAAAGGAGGAGAAGATGAGTACAGCTGTGGTAATTTTTATTTTATAACAGACCACGTCTAACTCTTCTTGGAAGCACAGGGTGGCATGAAAATAGCAAAATGTGTGCTGTAAAGACTTGAGGGGGGAAACCAAAAAGAGGGAAATGACTGGTTGAGGGACATACAACAAGTCAGGTTTAGAGCTCAATGCAGTGATAGACCTTACTGCTACTCATGTGAAATGTGTTCAGTGTGCTGTTTCCCTGTAGCAACTTCTGACACCTCAAAACCAGTTTAAATGGAGTCTTCTTGTGCTTTTTTAAAGTAGATAATTATGATATTTCCAACAACAGAGGGGAAAATTAAAACCATAATTTCAGTATTAGATAGGTAGGGAAAGATGGATTGATTTTGAAATAAGTGGATTTGAACTTTGGAATAATTATCAGGCTGTTTGTTTTGTTAATAATTTGTAATCTTAAAACATATACACAAATTTAGAAAAGTTTTTCCCTTCAGATGAATGGCAATGGAATGAAAAACTAATCTTAACATTTTGTAGCCAGATAATCATACACAATCCAGACCTGGATCTCTTCCTTTCCACTTAGAAGGGGGAGGGAGGTGTTGCCTCTGCTCTGCCATTTTCAATATAAATCCTCTACAGCTGGAGTGATGCAGACCAATGCGCAGAACTGGAGATAGAAATGAATGAAGCAGGTAATATGTTGTATTCTATGGGAATATCTCCAATTCACTAGACTTCAAGACCAGAAGGGACCATCCTGATCATCTAGTCATTGCAGGCCACAGAATCTCACCCATCTACTCCTGTAATAGACCCCAACATCTGGCTGAATTAATGATGTCCTCAAATCATGATTTAAAAGACTCTGACTTAAAGAGAATCCACAATTTACATGAGTTTAAACCTGCAAGTGACCTATGCCCATGCTGCAGAAAGAGGGGGGAAGGGGCTCTGGAAATCAGACCTGGGGAAATCCCTTCCTAACCCCAAATATGGTGTTCAGACTCAGATCCTGAGCACGTGGCCAAGATTTGCCAGCCAGACAACTAGTCAGAATTCTTTGTAGTAACTCAGAGCCCTGGCCATCTAGCGTCCCATTGCCAGCCCTTGGAGATACTTGTTGCTAGCAATCACAGAGCAGCTACTGCCATTGTAATGCCCCAAATTCATAAGGACCCTAGGTTTAATAGCTTCCCATTTAGATTGGGGGAGAGGCCTTCAGATGTGGGCAGGCTTGTGCCCACCCAGCCCTGGGAGTTAACAGATACATGCCACTGCAAGTACTCTCATCAGACTATCCCCTCCATAAACTTATCAAGCTCAGTCATGAAGCCAGATAAGTTGTTTCGTCCCCACTGCACCTCTTGAATGACTGTTCCACAAATTCACTCCTCTAATGGTTACAAATCTTCATCTAATTTCAAGCCGAAACTTGTTGATGGCCAATTTATGTTCATTGGTTCTTACACCAGCAGTGGCTGTTAAATAACACCCCCATGTCCTTGGTATTTAGCCCTTCTATGTACTCACAGGGAGAGCAATCATGTTTCCCCTCACCTTTTGGTTAGGCTAAACAAGCCAATGTCTCAGTCTCCTCTTACAAGGCAGGTTTTTCATTCCTTTGATCATCCTAGTCTCCCTTCTTTGCACCTGTTTCACTTTGAAGTCATCTTTCTTAAACATGGAAGTCAAGAACTGCAGCCAGTATGTGAGACTTCTACATGGAAATCTGGTCAGGAAATAATACAAGTCCAAGTAAGTGGTAGACTCAAAAGTTGTACTCCAAGTTATAATCTCTCTCTCTCTGGGACCACTCTGTGCTACCTTCCACTAAGCAGCCCATTCAACACAACCCATAGAAGCACTGCTGGTGTTGAGGTTGCGCAGGATGACAGGAGGTGGCCAGCAGAGGGAGCAATGCAGCACCTGAAACTGTATCTCCATTTCCCCCCCAATAATCACCAAGATCCAATCAGAGGAGACAATACAAAGAAATCTCCACAAAGGGACCCTACGGAGCAATGTTCCCTCTAATTTTTCATAGGCTGTGTGCGCAAAACATTTCTTTGTGTGCACTAATATTAGCACTGTTGAATTTTTTTGTGTGTGCTTTATTTTGTTGTGTGTGCGGGTTTCATGACCTGTGTGCATGCACACAGCTTAGAGGGAACAGGGCTCTGGAGATCAGGCTGGATGTGCTAATCAGACCCATCCAATCCTATGACTATGTCATACTGCTAATACAGTGACCATTACTGTTAATTTAATTCTTCAAAGTTTCTCTGCTATGGCTTAATTTTTGGAGGTTCTGAGCCCACACATCTCCCATTGATTCTAACTGGCATTAATTTGCTCAGAAACTCTGAAAGTCAAGCTATTAATCTCTCTCTTACAGGTAGAATTCTGGCTAAGCTTTCTGAATCCATATTCATTTACGTAGGCACTTGCCAGGTACATCAGACTGAACTGATGAAACTGCATTGATTTGCTGTGTGTCCCTTGGTATGTTGTCAAATAGTGAAGAAGGTAAAGGAAAATCAATTATCTGTTTGGCAAAAGATACAGGTGAATGATCTCAAAAAGTGTTCAGAAGAGACAAGCAATATAGACAGAAGCCATGGTGATTTGTTTACATTGTTGTGCATTTTGTGGATTTTTCAGTGGTTTTTATTAACTACTTACTGGTGCCTTTCCTGTTTCTCTGAATCCCTCAGTCAGGCTGAGTGGAAAGAAGGCAGTGCTTCAGGTATTTACTTTTGGTTCCTGGAGGACTGTTTGCTCAGATGATTGGAAAGATGCGAATGGAAATGCTACGTGTAAACGCTTAGGTTTCTCAAGGTACTGAATAGAAATGTGAGTCTCTATATGGCATTCAGAGTAGACCTCAGTTTTATTTTGCCTGATTAAGTTTAGTGGTAGCCTGGTAGTTAAAAGTGAGGAAATTTGGGGTGGTTAGGATGGCAGAACAGGGCACTAACATAGAGCAAGTGCCATTAAAATTTGCACCATGATGTATTAATATTACAAATAATGGACTACAGGTAAACACATTGATGGGCTTAAGCCTATTTTACAAGATCTAGATTCTTGAAACACACCCATTTCCTTTGTATCTGACCATCTGACAAGCTATAGATACCTTAAACAATATGACTAACATCTGTAATATATGGTCTATTCTCCATGCCTCTCCTCTCACCAGTGGGAAAATTGCTTGTAGATTTTTAATGGACTGCCATATGTACATCTATTAGTAAGGCCAAGGCTCAAGCCGTACACCTTAAACTTAGAATGGTGGGAACTTAATTCTTGTCAGGAATTCTTGGACTGACCCCCTGAGGATATATCTACACTGATGGCATCAAATTTCCTGCCATCAGATCAAGTCATCAGGATTGACGGAGAGGAAATGAAGACTCACTCAGTCAATTCACATGTCAAGTTAATAAATCCACCCCCAGAAAAAGAGTAATGCTGTGTTGATGGGAACACATTTTCCATTGGCACAGCATGGGGGATACAGTGCACGGAGTGGACTTCAGGAAGTCACTATACGATATGCGAGCTATGCAGTTACTTGACTATTCAACATAAAAGAGATGAAATCAGGGGGATTATCATCAAAATATACTATGGAGTGAGTCGATCAGCACCGAAGAGAATACGCAAATATGAAAACCCTTCTTTCACTGATAGAAGCCAAAGTGCTGGGTTAGGAGGGGGACAGGTGATAGGTGCGTTTCCTGTTGACAGAAGACAAGATGGCCCAAGATAGGCAACTGTGTTGCACCATGGGAAGCAAATTAGTGTTCCCAGAAGCTGGGACTGAATGCACCACTTGATAATTGCCCTGTTCTGTTAATTCCCTCTGAAGCATCTGACACTTGTTGCTATTGGAAGACAGAATTCAGGGCTAGATGGATCACTGGTCTGACCCACTATCGTTGTTCTTATGAGCCGTGTCCCTGGCTGGCAGATGTGGAAGAAAGCAGCATGCAAGCTAACCGGCTAGGGACCTGGTCATGCCTTTATTTGTCAGATTACACTCATTTGGACCTGTGATGCAACAACTGGCAGAGTATCAAGTCCCTGTTATATATTAATCTTTCTGTGTTGCACCCAGCACACCTGCACCTGTAGGATATGGTCCTAATGAAATAAGAGCACACTGTGCCATATTGCTAGGATGTTCACCACACTGCAAAACATTTTCCCCTAAGATGATAATTCTGAGCTGTAATTCAGCAGATGTGGGCCTCCTTAGTTCAATCAGCTCACTTATCACAAATGTTAAGTCTAGAAGTGGGAAAAATGCAGCAAAAGATTTGTTTGGACTAAAATTTAATTCAAATTTTAAAGTAATTCAGTTTGATTGTGTTCCTACCCCTCCTGTGTTTGTTTTCCATTTCCTAGCAGATGTGCTTACTTGATGGAAACTGAAAAATTTAGATGACTATAGGAGAATATTTATGAAAGGTAAAAATTTGAAAATGAATGTGAATTTGCACCAGAAAACTGAGTCTAAAACATACACATCTGATCTGTACATAAACATCAAGGTTATCTCTACACTAGCAAATTAGTTTGGATTAGGGAGGCTTAATCTGGATTAATTTGATCCCTGTCTACACTAGGCTTTGTCAAGATAGAACTCAAATTTTTTTTAGTTTGAACTAAGCAAAGCTTAGTTCAAACTAGTTAGTTTGGATGGTAAGCTTGAACTAAGTGCTTACTGTGAACTTATTTCAAACCATGATGCAGTCATGCTAGTTCAAACTAAATAAGTTTGAACTAGCAGTTAGTTTGAACTAGCCATGCTTGTTTGTTCAAACTAAAAAGTTAGTTTGAACTAAAAAAAGTGTGACTAGTTTGAACCAAACACTTAGTTCAAACTAACTTCGAACTGCTTAGTTCAGACTAAAGAAGTCTGAATTAAGCAGTTAGATGTAGACATAGCTCGAGTGACTTATGGTTCAGTTAAGTATTACCAACCCAGCTTGAATTTCATTAACTATTCAGAATGAGCTTATCATAAGCAATATAAAGAATAAAAATTATTTCAAGCTTTTTGAAAATAAACAACCAGCTTCTTCTCTGGAACAATTCATAAATTGAAAGAAAAACAAAATTTGTTGAACCTCCTCTATTATAAAAACTAAGTCTTAGAGAGAGAAGAAGAAATGTAATTTTAGTGTTCCAGAAGATATACTGACCATTTGAAGATTAAAAAGTACAAAATCAGAAGTAGAACTTATTTCCTCTACTAAATTAAAGTCTGTTCTCAGTGTGTGTAACCTCCACAGGTATTACAGACAGTTCCCTGCTGACAACATAAAGCAAATAGCATCCTTGGTGAAAGATGACTACATTACTTTATATATTGACATATGATGTATTTAGAATGATGTATTTAGTACTTTGAATCTTTTTGTAATCCCCCACTGAAATTTTTTTGGAAAGAGTATTTATGGAACTTTGGTATCAGCAAGCTCAGTTTATGATTTATTTGCAGTTACGTCAGCTCAGGTTATCTGCCTGTGTCTGCAGTTGAAGAAGAATTTCAAAAACATTTTGTTTCTGTCAGCCATTGGATATCCGCTGATCAAGTGACACCCTTACACAATGCATCATACTTAAGGTATGTTCCAGATTGTTTAGTTAAATGGAGAAAAGTTATTAAGCAAATCAGAGTGCATATGGTGATAGAAATGATCTAAGTAATGGAATAAGAATTGATAATAGATTACGTTTGATGGCTTATTTTCTCAAGAAGTTACACCTTTTCTCGAGCATATAGGCCTTCATAACTGTTTCATTTTGTTATATAAAAGGGGCCCAGGTTCAGCAATAGCTTCTTTACTCATTCCCAAAAGAAGGTGCATTAGGGGCTTGATGCAAAGTCCATTAAAATCAAAATTAACCTCCCACTGTCTTTAATGGCCTTTGGATCAGGCTGTTTGTACCTCCGTAGATATATTCTGAAACACACACACACACACACACACACACACACACACACACACACACACA
>ML681989.1:56531116-56740001 GCA_007922195.1 Podocnemis expansa
CTCATAACCCATCCAGTGGTTCCCAGCTTTTTCAGTAACACCACACACTTCAATGAGAGAGACGATTCCAGGTCACACCCACTTTTTTAGCTGAACTGATTGCTCATAACTGTAACATTTACTCACAATTTACTATGGTTATGGTCTTAGTAGAGAGGTTTGTGACAGTGCATACAACAAGCTAAAGAACAATCAAATGCATTAATGCCTCAAATCCATTGGATAAAAGATACACATCATCTCAATTTTGCCCTTTGACCACCTGTGTTCAGAATGTTCACATTTTAAAATCGAAAGACCAATACTTCACTTTTAATTTAATTTTCACAAATGTTTGAGTTATAATTTTAGTTGGATAGCCTATTGTTTAAGATGAAACATTTGTTTTACATTGATCTTCATTACCTTTGTACAAAATTTCATGGCACAAGTGAGCAGTTGTCATTACACACCAGTATGCCACAGCACACCAGTTGAAAACCCGTGACCTAAACACACAGGGTAGTTATGCAGATATGCATGCGTGCATGCACGCAAACATGCACTTGCACACATACACACTCATTCAACATTCAGGTTCTATACTTTTAATTCAGTCCTAAAAAAGAAAGCAGATATATATCCCAGGAATTAGAAGAAAACAAAACACATGCTTAGGAACTAATATTACTGTTTTTTCATCTTAGAGAAGAGTGCTCTTCAGGCAACATAATTATCCTAAAATGTTTGGGTAAGTGTTTGTGAAAATTAACAGATCAAAAACTAACTTCAGTTACAACCACTGCATTTGGCTAACATGTGGGGAATGACGCTCAGAAAATCCAAGAGTATACTGCCATGTTGTAAACAGTGAGTGATGTTTGTGTGATGTTCAGGAAGAAGTACCTTCTGAAAACAACATTTCAAGGAATTATCAGTGGTCAGAAAAGAATATGTGGAGTGAGGAGGCAAGTGATGGGTTAGAAGAGCATATATGGGGAGAATTTACATACAACTGAGGAAACAAATAGTTAAGGATACACTATGAGTTCAAGTTCCAGAGGTATATGTGAGAACTGTATGAGTTCAGTCAGTGGATGGATATTGTAACTCCAGCTAATTGTCACTGGAAAGGAGAAAGTAAAGAAAAAAAAAAAAAGGCTTACTGTGAATTTTCATTCTAGGACTTTTCATGTCAGAAAGTCTTTAGAGTGGGATCTTCTCTGTCCCCAGGGCACACAGAAGCAGACCAAATCATTGTTCGAGCCTGGCTATTCAGCCACTCCTCTGAAGAGTTCTCCTACCATGACAGCTTCCAAAACCCAAAAATACTGTATAAGTTTAAAAGTGATATTCAATTGAAACCATTTGCAGCAGACCCTTGAAATGAAATTTAGAGATTTCCTGGATGAGCACCCTCCTTTTCTTTCATAACTATTTAACAAGTGAATAATAGCCAGGAAAAAAAAAAAGATATAATGCAGTCTTCTGAGGGAGATCAGCCTGTCTGACACAGACATTCTTTGAATGAAAATTCTCATGCAAGACAGAATTTTCCAGATCCCTGCATGTCAGACAGTCTTCATCATGGGATGCAAAAAGCAGTAAATCATCTTTTGAGAGGGAGGCAGGATTCAATTTACTCAAGAGGAACTGAAAAGGAATTCAAGGTTTATTGGGACATCTCTTTCTATAACAGTTTATCAAATGCTGCCTCACTTGGGGTAAGCATCTTGACTTTATATTGTTGAAGAAAATGTGGATAAAAGATTCTGTAATACTCTTATAGACCTCTGCATAAGATGATTTTGATCACTCCCCCATCACTATTTTTTTTTCCAGAGTGCAGGCTAATATAAAGAGATATACCTGAGGATTTGAATGCCTCTAGTGGCATCTTATTCCCTATTAGGCACCACTCATATCTAACTTGTACATCTCCACTTCCTTAAGAGGTCTGGATTCAACTTAAGTCACTTTCTATTATATGAAAAAGATTTGCATTGACCTTGAAGTAGTAACCTGGGCTCTGGAACCCTCCTTAATTACCATATTTGACAGAGTGTTTCATTGAGATCATGTCAAGTTCCAAAATCCCTTTTTCGAAAAGGTGGCAAATAGAGAAAAAGATACTTTTAGTGAGAAGAAGAAGAAACCTACCAAATGTCATGCCGAAACATAGTTTTATTAGGACTAGCAGTACACAGATCAAGATCATGCCATGAATCTGCATATTGCCAGAACTGATTGGAACAGTAGTCTTCAAGAATCAGCTGTGTCATGGTAATGAGAAAGTCTCATGAGTTTCTTTCAGTGCAATATGCCTGCTGTCACTGACTAGTCTGTTCAAAAAGCACGGTTCTTGAGCCTCATGGTCCTGCCACCTTGAAAAAAGTTGAGAAGGTACTTTGCTTCAGCTGACTTTGTCCTGTCGTCTTTCCCTTGTAACATCAACATCTAAATCTCAAAGGGTACACAGACATCATTTGTGAATTTTCTCCAACTTGATAAAAGAGTATTCATTATCTTCTTGGAGTCCTGTGGCACTTTCAAGGGTTAAATTTATGTGTCATATGAGCTTTCATGGGAGAAAATCTCTCTTCATCAGATGCTTTGAATTTGGATTTTGTCCCACAAAAGCTCATGCGATGAATGAATTTGTTAGTCTTTGAAAGTGCTACAGGACTCCTTGCTTGTCATGCTGAACTAGAAAAACAAGGCTGCCCCTCTGGAACTCCTTACATTTTTGGAACAACTGTAGCTGCTTCCTCTCAGCTTCCTAGCTCATGAGTTCAGCAGCACTGGATTTTGGCTTCCAAAGGCTAGGCCTTGGTTGCACTGTGTTTTGTTTGGGCATGTGTTGGCAGTTTGAGCAGAGATTCCAGCTGTATCAGTTAAATAAGGTCTGAGAACTAAACCAGAGTGCTAATGAGGAGATGATTATTTTCATTGTGGTTTATATTTCATTATCTTCTTTACCATCTTTAATCTCAGTAGTAAGGGTAGGCAGTGTGGGTGGGAAGGCATTAAGGAGGCTTTTTAGCCTGCTTCTGAGATAAGGGGACCACAGCCTCTGTTTTTGAATGTCTCTTCCAGGTAAATAGACTCATTATTAGGCTTCAAATCTGGCCTGTGATATGCCAAATGGCCAGGTGGTCTAGACTGCATTGCCTTGGTTTTAAGTTTGTCTTGTTGGGCCAGCCAACCATAAATTCCTGCTTAGCACAGAATTCTGAGAGAGACAGAACTTCTCCCCAAGTAAAGGACAAGGATACTTAGATGCTGAAATTTTCTGCACTCTTAGCAGTTACATTCGCACCCCATATTCCTGAAGAACCATCTACTGGAAATGCTGGAGTGAGTCTGATGGTCCATAGCACAAGAAATGTCTTCTTCTTAAGCCATATCCTACCCAAGTCAGATAAGATTATAAATAACTTCTTCCCCTTCTTCCTGCTAGCTAGAGTCAGCTCATCATATCAGTCTTTTCCAAGTTTGTTGGTTCAACACTTGATCCATTGTCACTGCATCTTCCTGTACAAAGAGTTTCAATTGTTTTCTAGACTCTCCTCTTGCTTTCAGCCCATGGACTCTATTCTAAAATTCCTCCCTAATGAGATTCCTTTCATTCCTCCCTTCATACATGCCCATACCATCTCAAATTCCTTTCTTGCATCTTCTTTCTGATGTCGCAATCCTTGCTCTCACTCCTGATGAAATCATTTTGTAAGTTGTCCAGCAATGTCAGCCCCTCACTACCCTCAAACATCACATTTCAGTGGTGTCAAGTCTTCTGAAGTGCCTATTTTTGGTCACCCATGTCTCCCTCTTTACAGAAGAATTGCTCTGCCCCTAGTTTTGTGTAGTTTGTATAGTTTATATAGTTAAGTAGTCTGAGCATCCATTTGTCATAAATTATTTCTCTTATCTTGCATCAGACTTCCCCCACATTCTGCAATGTCCACACAGGGTTCTTATTTCAAAACAACAGAAGTTGTTTTGAAATAAGAACTGGCATGTCCACATGATGTACTCGTTTCGATACAACGGGCTCCGTCATTTCAAAAAAAGAGCCGTCATTTCGAAACATCTTAAACCTCATCCGTTTTGAAACGACGGCTATTTCGAAACCAATGGTTTCAAAATAATGCCGTTGGGACACGTTGTTTTGGAACAAACTGTTCCGAACAGAATTTGACATTCCTCCCAGGGTGCTAAGCACCCTGGGAATAAGGTCCACCCCCTCAGCACCCTGGCGAGGGTGCTGAGGGCTGTCCAGCAGCCAGCAAAGGGGGGCTGCAGTCCCTGTGGGGTGGCCGCTGCCTGGCGGCTCACCCTGCAGCCTAGTTAAGGGGGCTGCAGCCCCAGCAGGGTGAGCTGCTGCAGGGCAGCTCACCCCGCTGCCTGCTTCAGGGGGCTTCAGCCCCCTGGGGGTGAGCCGCTGCCCAGGCGGCTCACCCCACCGCTGTGGCTGCCCCCAAGCCCCACCACGGGGTCTGGGGTCACCCGGCTCTTCCCCCTGCTGCAGGGGCTGGGGTAGCCCCACCCCGGGAATCCCAGGGCGCCCCATTCCTGCCTGAGGCGGGGCACCAGGGGATTCCCAGGACAGGGCTTCCCCTGGCCCCACCCCAGGCAGGAGCGGGGTGCCCAGGGATTCCTGTGGCAGGGCTTTCCCCGGCCCCCCACCCAGATTCCTGGGGTGGGGCTCCCCTGGGCCCTACAGCAGGGGGAAGAGCCAGGCACCCCCCGGACCCTGCGGCGGGGGTTGGGGACAGCCCTGGTGGTGGGGTGAGCCACCCAGGCAGTGGCTCACCCCACGGGGGCTACAGCCCCCTGAAGCAGGCGGTGGGGTGAGCTGCCCTGCTGCGGTTCACCCCCCAGGGCTGCAGTCCCCCCCCCCCCTGGGCAGTGGAGCCTGGGGGTGCCATGACTCCCCAGGCCACTTGCCCAGAGGGGAAGCAGCTTGGGGCACCCCCAGGCTCCTTACAAGGCCCCCCCCCCCGCTGGTGGCAACATGGCCCACAAGGGGCCATGTTGCCACATGCCCTTCCCCTAACTCGAAATAGCAAGTCCATGGTGTGGACATGCTATTTCGATTCCCCTTCGATTTGGTTTTTAGTTATTTCGAATTAAGTTATTTCAAAATAAGGGCTTTATTTCGAAACAACCCCGTGTGTGGACATAGCCGTTGTGTGCAGTTCTTTGTCAATCTCTCAATTTGCCATCAAACAGCTCCCAAGATACCTACATGCAGAAATCCAATTTAGGCATTGGCACTTGATGTCGATATTCATCTGTCTAGGTTCCCCACAAGTCACCCAAATTTGACTACAATCTTTTTTCTTTTCTCATTTTGAGGCTACATTTAGTTCCCTGTTCCAAGGAGCTGTTAGTTGTTTGTTCTGCATTAGTTCCTTGTTCCAAGCACCTGGAAGGTGTGTCTTTCTCCATGTTCCAGCTCCTCAGTATGGCTCTGGCATCCCTCACCACACTTCTTTCCCACTTTTCAGACCTCTCTGTCCCTTGAGCTTCAGCTCTCTGGCTCTGAGAGCCAGTAGGAATCCCCACCACCACCCAATGAGCTCAGCCTTCAGTCTTCTGACAGCCCAAGTACTGGCTTCTAGCTTTTAATCCTATAAAAGCATCCCAGCATTGATTCTCTGGCATAGGACAGTCAGCAAAATTGCCTCTTCACTAGTTCCCCTCTCTTCCCAAAGAGGGCCCTTAGAACTTTCTGATTTCTGCAGACTCTACCCAAGAGGGTCGCCTTTCCTTTGCTAGTTCTGATTAATCAGATCCGACTCCCTCTTGGCCAGTGGTTCAACCTGTGGCCCTCAGCACACAGCTGGGGCCCATGTGACATCATCAGGGCCATACAGGTAGCATTGGATGTGGCCCAAGTAACACAGTGTGGGCCAAAACTGCATCTCACTATGGTGAAGAAGTTGAGAATCACTGCTCTAGGCTTATTTCTTGATCCTTGATTACCCTTCCCCCTACCTCCAGTATGGTTTCACCCTCCTAGCTGGCCAAATGGGAGCATGCTGTAACACAAGGGAGACAGACCTACTTCATTTACAGGGGCCAGCCATTCTGTAACATACAGCAGCTTAACTGCTCAGTATTTTGAACTTTCATGTATGTCACCTATTTGCTTGCACGGTGTTGACTTTGTTCTCTTTGAATTTTCTTTTCCTCTCAAACTGTGAGCAGGACTCACGGGAACCTCTCTCAAGACTTGCATCATTTCCACTGTGATACTGTCTGGTCCTGGTGCTTTTCCATATACGATGTTCAGCACTGCAGTTTTGCCACCTGCCTTTGGCAGGTCATCAACATCCAGATATCAGTTCACACGATGGTAGTGTAGCACATAAAATGCTTGCCTCATTAAGTAGATTCTTGTTGTATTCTCACCAGTAGTTATGCACCATGTCTCTTCTCACCAGCAGTCTGTATCAGGAGCTCAGCTGAGCCTGGAGGCAGTTGTCCAGCAGCCCAAAGAGCTTGGCTGGACACAATGAAACACCCTTATGTGACTGTAATCCACTGATAGGTTAGAAGAGAGTCAGCAGATCCCCAGCACTAGTCTGCCCGACACATTCTTTTCAAATAGTATGTTCATTCCTTCTTCTTTGGTTTCCACTCCATGGGATTGCATATATTTAAAGAGCACTTTCCTTCTAAATGGGGTCAGATATCTGCACTGATAAGCAGCTGCTCTAGACCTGACATCAGGTAGCTGTTAAATAATATTTAGAATTTATTTTAGGACAGTAATGGTCATGTTTTTTCGAATCAGACACTATTGTCAAGCTGTCTTCTGAACCAAAGAGAGTCTTGAACAATAACATAGATGCAGAAGTTTTGAGTCTGCTGTCATTATCTCTTCCACTTGCTTGCTCAAAGTCAGATTTCTGAGGCTTTTAGCATTGTTGAGTAGGGGGGTGAACAAAGGTAGACATGTATCTTTCTCCCTTGAGGGGAGGGATGATATGGCATTGGTGAGAACATCTGCAGAGAAATTGTGAATCCAAAAAGGGAGTACTCTGTATTGAAAACATTACTTGTTATAGCTGAAGCAGAACTATCTCTGGGTGACACACCCTGATCATATCTTCAGTAGTTCTCTAGGATGTTTATTCACATTCTGAAGTTTTGGGAAGATAATGACTACTTCAGTATTTCCACCTGGAATGTTTATCTTTGTGGATTTGTTGAGAACCCTGAGGTCAAAAATGAACTGCAGGTCTTCATTTCTCTTTGAACCACAAAGTATCTTGTGACCTTATCAAATTATCAGTCTCTCCACAGAACTGTAAATTCTGTAAATTCCCCCATCTTCAAGTGTCTGGCAAAGTGAGATTTTCTTCCACAAAAGCTCATGCAATAAATAAATTTGTTAAGTCTTTAAAAGAGCCATAGAACTCCTTGTTTGTTTTGCTGAACTAGACTAAACACAGCTACCTCTTTGGACCTTGTCCACAGAACTGGTTATATTATTGCTGAAGGTAGAGTCAATTGCTAGCCTACTCTAGTGTTTCATTATTAAGAATGTTTATGAGAGAAGCTATTCAATCTTAGCCAAATTTGTTGTCTAACGACAGAGGACTATGATACAGAAAGGGAAAAAACAGTACATGATCAGTTGTTCTGGACAGCAGTTTTCCCAGCATTCAATTCACCTTATGCAGCAGTTGTGTTCAAAAGGATGCCCTCAAACCTACCTATACTTACATCACAAATGTTTATGAGCAAAATGCACTCTGTATATCACACAAGACTAAAATTTACCGATCAGTTTGTTTTCCTGGCACCACACATCCTTCCTTATCCGTTTCGATACTACATTTCAAGGCCTGAAGGAACGGCTGAGATCCTCTTGTCTGATCTTCTGTGTAACACAGATCACATCTTTTAGAAAATCATCTAAATTTTGATTTCAAATCATCAGCAGTAGTGGATCAGGGGCTGCATGGCCCCTCGGCCCATGCTACCCATGCCCCCTGCATTTGACTCTGGCTCCATCTCTCCCCCACCAACCTAGTGCCTTGGTGCAGGCAGGCCAGTGCTGGGGGAAGGGTCTGTGGCCAAAAGCTGGCCGTGGCCTTGCCATTAAGTGCCTGGGAGTGGTGGGGCTGACTGGTGCACACAGTGCAGTGGGCTGCCCTGGAGGCCATACTGCATGCAGCAGCCAGCCCCACCACCCCTGGGGTCGACCTGCCAGGCCATGGCCAGCCCACCCCACCTCTGGGGGCAGAAGGGAGACCCAGGAACAGGGTGGGAGCACACAGCCCAGCCTCTGGACTGCCCCATCCCACCCCTGGGGGCGGACTAACTGGCCCAGGGGAGAAGCAGGAGTCTGGCCTCTGGGCTCACCCACCATAGCCCCGTTCCCCAGCCTGTGCTGGCATGGGCCCAGTTGGTCATCAGTGATGTAGAATTCACCAGAACACTTGATAAACTGTTTCAATGGTTAGCTATTCTCTCTGTTCAAAATTTGTGTTTTATTTCCAGTCGGATGTTATCTAACTTCCACTTCCAACCACTGGATTATGTTACAACTTTCTATGCTAGATGAAGATCTCATTACTAAATATTTGTTCCCCATGTAGCTACTTACAGACTGTAATCAACCACAATCTTCTCTTTGTTTAGATAAGCAGACTGAGCTCTTTGAGTCTACCAGGCATGTTTGCTAATCTTTTAACCATTCCCATGACGACTTCTTTAAGATTCTCCAATTTTTGGACTTTTCATTAATTGAGAGCACCAGAACAGTGTCAACAGTATTTCAGTAGCATTCGCACCAGTGTCAAATAGAGAGGTAAATTAACTTTTCTACTCATACTCCACATTCCTTTGTTTATGCACTCCATGATTACATTAGTGCTTTTGGTCACAGCATTACACAGCAAGCTCACATTCAGCTGATTGCCTACCACGACCCCTACATCTTTTTCGGAATCACTGCTTCCTAGTAGTCTCCCATCCTGTAAGTATGGGCTTCCTTGTTCCTAGATGTATAGCATAGAAAAATGTTTCCCAATCAGCTCCAATCTGAATTAATTCACTCCATACCTTGATGCTGGGTCTGGGCTGACTGGGGACTGAGTGATCAAGTAGAATGGGGAAGTGAGCTAGAGCCATAGGGGACAAATGACTCATTGGTATGAGAAAGGTTGCAGGCAGCTGAGGCCTTGCAGGTAAAAGACCTTGTGGGAAGTAGGGGATGCTTTGTGGCCTTCTATCACCTGGCTGCAGATCTATCTATGAGCAGGCATTTCTTTCTTCCTGGTTGTCACTGGGGAGGAGAGGACGTGGCTTCCCTTGAGATTCAGGAGGCTCTAGTCAAACTTTCCTGCTTGATCTGCAAGCTGTGGGAACTGGGGTTCAACACCTAAGGGAGAGGCAACAAAGGCTTTAAGACTTACCCACAATGCTCTCTGATGCAGATTTTGGCCTGGCCTCAGCAAAGTGAGTTTTGATGTGGTCTGCTCAATTTCTTGGTGTAGACCTCTTCCCACTCAATTGTCTTAGCCAGGATGTCAGAGTTGAGCTCCTGTGGCCTGCAAGCAACTGACTGTCCTTTTGTAGGAGAAAACAGGTTAAAAAATGGCAGGGGCTGTGTGTTTTGTGGGTCTTTTTTTTTTTTTTTATTTGTTTGTTTCAATTTATTTATTTTAAGATTGGCAATTTTGAGGAGAAAATCTTTGAAGTCTCTGGAGGGAGAAAAATCACTGAGACATAAATTAAAATATTTTTAAAATTTTGTGGAAGCTCTGCTCCACAAGAAGCCCTGGAGTCTGCTGTGTACAGTGCTTGGAGGCTCTGAATTCTGGGGAGTTATTCCTGAGGTGTGGCCGTAATCATAGGTTCACAACCAAGGCATGGTCTGCTTCCAGTTGCTGTGGAGATGGGGCATATCTACCCTGAAGACTGTCTGACATAAAGGAAACTCAGAATAGCTGGAATTCAAAACGTAAGAAATAAAGTTGTGCTTTGTACAAACAGGATTGCAGTTGCCATGTTTATAAGTCTCTTCCAACCATTCTTCCTTCCCATCCACACAGGGTGTGGGCGTAGGTCCATGTATTCCTCCCGGATAGTTGGTGGAAATGCATCATCACCCCAACAATGGCCATGGCAGGTCAGCCTTCAGTTTCAAGGATTCCATTTATGTGGAGGATCCATCATCACCCCCCAGTGGATTGTCACAGCTGCACACTGTGTTTATGAGTAAATATCTTATCTACTTACCTTGTTCAGCTATCGTACCCCTGGATGTGTCAATTGGAGAGAGAGTTGCTTTCATGTAGAGGAGGGATAATGGAAGCAGGATGGCAAATGACTTTGAAGAAAAGTTTTGCCCAGGAGCACAATGTTATCCTTATTTTTTTAATTTATGCCATTTTATTATTTTCTGAGTTTGCTTCAATGGAAGTCTATCACATTACCGTATAAAGTGAAAGCACTTGTTGAAAGAATGCATACACTAACAACAATCTGACTGTTGAGACTTCTAAATTGTAGGCCAAATCTGGAAAATTACACCTGAATTTCAGAGGCTGTGAACCCTCAAACTCTTACTGACACCTAAAAGAACTGTGGGTGCACTGTTCTTGGGGGGGGGGGGGTGGAACAGACCCTAGACCAAAATTTCTAAACTTGGGCACCTGAAATTAGGTGTCTAATCAATCCTAAAATAAGTCATTGGATTTTCTAAGATTCTTACTCATGGTTTCCAATGAAGTCATCTTTAATACCTTTGAAAAGCCAGGCCTTAGTTTTCCGTTAAGTGCCTGACTTCAGGCACTGAAGTTTGAAAATTCTGAACTTACTGCACATAACTTAATGGTTTAGAAGGAATTTATTCAGAATCTTCCAATTGTACTATGAGACCAACATAGCTTGTACAAAATCAGCTAGTTGAGGGACTGCTTACAATACAGTAAGCAAGCTATAATGAGTAAAATAGATGAGTCCTGTGGCACTTACAAAGATTAACCCATTTATTAAAGCATAAGTTTTTGTGGGTTACTACCTACTTCCTCAGAGCCATGAAGTAAAAAGCGCAGCATGCTCGGTGTACACACACAGAAGGAAGGTTGAGTTAAAGTCAGTTTAAACCAGGGTCTCAAACATGTGGCCTGGGGGCCACATGCGGCCCCTGAAGCTATTTCCCCTGGCCCACAACAACACTACTGTTACTGATATTTGCAATATTGTTGTATGGAAAAGTTTCAGTGGTGTGGCCCTCTACTAGTCCTCATGCGGCCCTTGTGGTGATTTGAGTTTGAGACCCCCAATTTAAACAGTGTAGATGTGGCCCATTAACAACTACTGATGAGAAGGTAAGAATGTTTGAAGAGGAAAAATGACCCTTTGTAGGTAAAACAAATAAGGAGTTCTGTGGCAGTTAAAGACTAACAAATTTATTTATTGAATGAGCTTTTGTGATAGAAAATCCCCCATCGTTAGATGCTTTGAAGATGGGGGGACTTACAGGATTGGAGAAAATAAATGCAGAGAAGCCTAAGTCATGATCAGGTCACACTGTAACAGCAAATCAAAGTTCTTTTTAAGATTCAAACACTGGGAAACAGTATACAGAGGAAGATGAGGTCAAATCATTTGTTGTAATGAGAGAAAAATCCAAAGTCCCTATTAAGTCCTGAAGCAATGCAATCAAATTTGCAAACAAATTCGATCTCTGCAGCTTCTCTTTGGAATCCTTGACATGGTACTCATATGTCTGAGCACCACAATTAGTAAATCATTAATGGAGTTATCACAAAGATTGAAATGCTCACCTACTGGTTTTAGAACGTTGTGATTTCTGATGTCAGATTTGTGCCCATGTATTCTTTTGTACAGAGACTGTCCTGTTTGTCCAACATATAAGGCAGAGACGGCATTTCTGGCACATGATGGCATAAATCACATTGGTGGATGAGCAAGTGAATGAGCATTTGATGGAGTAGCTGGTTTTATTAGGTCCTGTAATAATGTCCTTTGTGCAGCAGTAGCACTTCTTCTGTAGTAGCCTTTCCAGGGCTTCTCCTGTAGTAAGACAACAGGATGCCACTAGTCATCATCCACAACCCCCAAGTCAGACCTCTACAGCACACCATCAGGGATCTACAGCCCATTCTACAAGACAATCCCTCACTCTCTTAAGCCTTGGGAGACAGACCTCTCCTCACTTATAGATAGCCACTTAAGCTTAAGTAGATACTTACCAACAATTAGAGACCTAACAACAGAACCATTAAAGCAGGCACATAACCCTGCAACAAACCACGCTGCCAACTTTGCCCACATATCTGGACAAAAGAAACTATCATGTGCCAGAAGTGCCCCCTCTACCTTATATATTGGACAAACAGGACAGTCTCTTCATAAAAGAATAAAGGGGCACAAATCTGACATCAGAAATCACAACATACTAAAACCAGTGGGTGAGCATGTCAATCTTCCTGATCATGCTATTGACAATTTACTAATTGCGGTGCTCAGACAGATGAATACTAGGTCAAGGCTTCAAAGAGAAGCTGCAGAGATGGAATTTATATGCAAATTTGATTGCATTGCTTGAGGGCTTAATAGGGACTTTGGATTTTTTACTCATTTCACCAGGTAATTGGACCTCATCTTTAGAGCCCTGCAGATCTGCGGTTATCCGGATCCGCAGATGCGGGTGCAAATAACTGCAGAGCCACTGCTGTGGATTGATTTACGGATGTAGATTCTATTTTTAGCTTCTCACAGTTCGATCCATCGCTGCAGCTCCCACACTGATGTGTGTCAGCAGCACACAGGGGAACCAGGAAGCACTCCAGCCAATCCTAGTTCAGCTCTGACTGTGATCTGCCAGCCAATCAGTCTCAGTCTGGGGCTTGGAGAACCACTGCGGGCCTTTGATTGGCTCATTCCCCATGATTTCCTTGTCCACTTCTTCCTTTTCTTGTTTGCAGTTAGCATGCCATGCTGTCAATCAGAGATTTCATTGGTGGGCAAAGAAATCTGATTGACAGCACAGCATGCGAACCGCAAACAAGAAAAAGAAAAAGTGGGTGGGACCCACATGGGGGACAAACCAAAGGCTGAAATGCTGTGTGAGAGACCAAGCTTGGTTGTGGATGTGGTTATGGATGCAGCTAAAACCTAGCATGTGGATTTCGGACTGGATCAATGTTACCACTGAGCAGATGTGGACTGGATGCAGAACCACATTTTTGTATCCATGCAGGGCTGTACTCATCTTCCTCTATATGCTATTCTCTGGTGCTTGAGTCTTAACAAGAGCTTTGATTTGCTGTTACAGTGGCTATGTCTACATCAGCAACCTTAGTGCGGACTTGCTTACTCTGAACTAAGCAGTGCCCGGTTAATTCAAACTAACCATGGCTTTTAAGTTCAAACTAACTTTTTAGTTGGAACTAAAAAAACACTGTTAGTTTGAACTAACTAAATAAGTTCAAACTAAGTTCAAACTAAGAGCTAAGTTTGAACTAACCATTCAAACTAAAAAATTTTCTAGTCTGAATTTACGCAAAGCTTGGTGCAGACAGGGACAAAATTAGTCCAGATTAAGCCTCCTTAATCTGAACTAATTTGCTAGCGTAGACATAGCCAGTGTGACCTGATCCCATGACTTATACTTCCCTGTGTTTATTTCCTCCAATCCTGTAAGTTCCCCTGTCTTCAAAGTATCTGATGAAGTGGGATTTTCTACCATGAAAGCTCATACAATAAATAAATTGGTTAGTCTTTTAAGTGCCACAGGACTCCTTGTTTGTTTTTCTGAACTAGACTAACATGGCTGCCACTTTGGAACTTTTCAAAAGACTTGCTTAGACTTGTATGAAACCTGCTCCCACTCCTTACCTGTAATAAGAATAGTCTACCAGGGAGAGACCTTGTTTGCATACCAGCACTGGTAGGCTCTCATCCTTACTCCTAGGAATTCACAGTTTAAGGATGTGTGTCTTTATCTAAGATTCACAGAGAATCTGTGGTAGAACCAGGAGCTGAACATAACTCTCCTGTGCCCCCAGTCTGGGAGGTTAGCTAACCCATAATTAGCATCAGAGGCCAAATCCTGGAAGACACTGGAATTACCTGCTGCCTTGAAGGCCAATGGACATGCACAATGGTGACTGTGAACTCCAGAATGAAGTTCCCACCCCTAAAAATGAGCTGCTACTACCTGCCTTAAATAAATCTTGTGACTTTCTTTGAGAACCCCAGGTGGTCTCACCAAACACTCTGGTGTCACAAGCAACAGAGGTCTTTTTTCAAGTAGGCAGCATGTATAACTACCAAAGTCTTTATAGAAAGAATCCACACCTAACACATCACCAAACAGACAGGTAGCCAGTGCAGCCTTTGGAAGATGAGTACAATTTGCAGCTAGTCACTCACACCATGTATGTTTTTTATGAAATGAAGTTGAAAACATTTGATCTTTAAAGACAGCTGAACAAGTAGTGTAGATGGTAAATATTCCAACTCTTATAGCTATTAATTTTATATATGAGCTCTGTGGACAATTTACAAGCTTGTCATTTATTAATGTTTTCTCTTTTCTTTCCTCCTTTCTGTCCTTTGTTTCAGCTTGTACTTGCCTAGCTCATGGAGTGTACAGGTGGGTTTTGTGAGTCAACAAGACCCTTCAGTTAACCCATATTCAGTGGAAAAAATTATATACCATAGAAATTATAAACCCAAGACAATGGGGAATGATATAGCACTGATGAAGCTGGCAGCACCGCTTGTTCTCAATGGTAATTTTCTCTCTTTTGCCTTTTTTCCTTTTAAACTAAAAACAAGAGGAATTTCTAGTGGTACAGACTAGAAAAAACTTTGAAGCAGAGATGGGTCTAAAGCGGAACACCAGAAAGAAATCCCGGGTCTTCTGAAGTCAGTAAGAAAATTCCTTTTGACCTCAATGGGGTTTTGCAGAAGTTCAGATCCAGTTCACATCCAATGTTGCAGCCCAGGATAATGTCTATAAAGGGTCTTATAAGAGCAATCCTGAATCAAACTTCTGGAGAAGTTTTGATCTGGATCCAAAGAGGATCTGAACTTTGAATGGCAGGCTCTTTTCTCCTTCAGAGAGTTTGCAAGGGAGATCTGTCTGCTCACACTGTACATCTCATAGGCCATGAATTAATTAAATTAATGAAGAAAGTCCCACTGGTTTCAATGGGTGTTGGATTATACTCATAATGTAAGTGAATTAGTCCCAAAATAACAAATACTATGAGATATCCTGTACTTAATATATAATTCACATGGAAATGAATATCATTAAAAGACACAAATTAGTCTTTAAAAGTATTGCCAGTCCATTTATATATAGCTTGTAGTCATCACCATTTTACCACAAATATATTGAAGCTATGTGGGCTGTTCAGGGTCACTCAAAGGGAGGAGGCTACTTATCTGAATAATTTATACTTTCTCTTTCAAACTAGTTTTCCCATCCCTGACAGAAGTGAGTTAGCCTTTCACCCATCCTGCTGACAGCTGAGGCTAAAGTACCACATTTATGCTGCCACCTGCTGTACTCATTTCTGTAACTACGTGAAAGTCTCCAGAGCCCAGGACTTTGCACTGGATACTTCCTAGGGAATTTTTTTTTTCAAAGAAAAATCAAGACAATTAAAATAAAGGGATGCAATTAAATTAAAATCAAAACAAATGCCACTCTTACTTTCAGAACAGGAGGCCAGCTTCAGCTGGTGTCATTGGTGAACCAAAATACAAATCTGCAAATCTCTCTTCATCCAAAACGAAAGCTCTCTTCCTGGGAATAGTTCCACAAATCTTGTTATTTCTCATGTCTTCAAGTTTCCTAATTGGCTCTTCTTTAAAAATCATTTCTACACTCTGGTTAAATGAAATTAAGCTTCAGGTTTTCTGAAAAGCCAGCTGCTTTATTCAGAGAATTTCATGTTGGAGAGCTAACAGTTTGTGAGCACCCCCCCCCCCAGTACAACTGGTATTTCTACAATGAAAACATTCCCTTCTTAGTGTAAGTTTGTTTAAAACATATTGCAATCTGCAGCTGTGAACATACACTGAAAACACAGTCATCAGTAAAGTTCATCAAATAAAATGTACAACATACAGTGCCCCAGATCCCCAAAAAGCCAACAGTCTAGCCAATAGAGGGCAGTGGTGAGCTCCCATGCCATAAATGTTATCAGCTAGATACTTAGCAGGTATAATAGTAGCATGCTGTTTTTCAGATGCTGTTCTGGACTTTGCATGTGGAAGGAGAGATATAATCAGACTATTCTATTTCTGATATTTTCATTACATGTTTATCTCAAGACAAATCTTGACATCCACATACAGACAAAGTGCTCACTGAGGTAAAGATTGAATAATAAATTATTATTGCAAAGATCTGGCATTATAGCAGTTTCAGAGAGGTTCCTGTCAAATACACAGTTAGCGCAACTAGAACTTTTCTGAAGTTACACTTCCTTATTTTAAACATTTCAAGACACATCCTCCACTGATGCAAATTGATACATATCAGCTGAGGCTCTGATCCAATTCTTTTCTATTCAATAATAAGAGTACTTAGCTCTTACATGGAGCTTTTCATTGGGAGATCCCAAAGCCTTTTACAAAGGAGGTCAGCATCAGATATGGAATAATACATATGCACACAAGTACCCTCCATCACCATACATTTCTTCCTCTGTTCAGTTTAAAATCAACTGTTTCTTTTTAAATAGGCCTGATAGAACCAATCTGTCTGCCTAATTTTGGTGAACATTTCCCAGAAGGGAAAATGTGCTGGATATCAGGATGGGGAGCTACAGCAGAAGGAGGTGAGTATTTTTAATGCTCATTATTCATTATATACATTAAAATAAGTCATGTGGTCCAATCACAGTATTCAACAATAAGTCTTCAGAAACATCTGGAAAACAAAGCTATTCCTACATAAAACAATAATCTCAGGTGAACTTCACCCATGTGCAGAGGGTTGAAACAAGGCATATGCAATGCGTGAACCCTCAAAATAGGGCTATGCACTAGGCAACATACCACTCTGAGCATTATTTATTTACCTAATCTGATTGGTTTCATTCATTATAACCTCAAGTAGAGGGAGTACAGCATGATTCCAAGAACCAAATATGCATTAGCTGCATTGATATATCTTAGAGTCAGCTGGATAATAAAGAATAAAAGTTCACTTTACTGTGAAGGAAGCATGGGAAGGAACTACTCCATGACAGCTGAAAGTTTCTGAATACACACATTATTCAGTGTTCACTAGTTTCCTGTTTTAAGTGTTTCAGTCATTTAGTCAGAGAGCAGAAACTTTGTAGAACCTAGCTAAACCCATGATAAGCGCCTTAGAAAAATCAAAGAAAGAGAGTAAGGGCATCAGCCACACAACATGAACAGCTGACAGCCAAATGGTCAAAGCAAAAAGATTGTGAACAACCCCATCATAGAAATGATTTAGCCAAACAATTTGGTCAATAGTTACAAATTATGACTGCACAGAGAAAAATCAGGCTTACTTTGGAAATAATTTGCAAACTCTACAGGAGGATGAATTAACAAGTACTGTTTGTAAAGAATAGTTTGACTAGTTCTAAAGTTGTTTATGACATCGTCAGTTGTCAAGTTGGCAGAACCACATAATGCACAACTTTTATGACTATATGGTGTAGCACATCATTGGGTAATGCAGGCAAGAGACAGGATGCCAGGATTTCCTGTTTGGGTACTATCATGTTAAGCTTAAACCATATGCTTTTTTCCTTGTCTTGTTACTTCTTTATATCCTTAAACCTTTGTTCTTTATTATAGGCCATTGGATTTAAGGAAACACTAGCACTGTAAAAAAAAAAAAAGTACATCTTTAAATAAAGAGATGTATCTTTGTTTTTAAACAGGTGATACTTCAGAAACCATGAATTTTGCTGGTGTTCCTTTGATTTCTAATAAGGTTTGCAATCACAGGGACGTTTATGGGGGAATCATAACTTCTTCAATGCTTTGTGCAGGTTTTCTAAAGGGAGGCGTGGACACTTGCCAGGTATAGAAGCTTCTTAACTATAATTGTATTGGTTAATATTGGTTGTAAAGCTGAGTAGTCCCATTATCAAGAGACAACTCCCAGTTTTTTGCTCAGCAAATATTTGCAAAAGTTTATGGTGTTATGTATACCAGTTACTGTATTTGCTTGCACTTATAAAGTATGGCTCCCTTCCTTCTTTTAATCTGTGCACTTTATCAGCTACTGCAGAAAGTAAATTTACAGCTCTGTAAAGAAAAATGTACTTAAGATATTTTCAGACGTCTTTTATGTGCTAATGCCACCTACTTTCTGCTCTGCTCACAACCACTGGCAAGATGAAGAATTCTCACTTAAATCACGAGATGTATGGAGCAGAAATGCCAGGGTTAACATACAGCAATCAGAACAATCTGGAAGAGAACTAAATTTGGAAAAACTAGAACTGGATAAATCAGAGGACTGTTAATGAACTATGGAGTCTTTTACAATACCTATAAATCACTGGTTCAGATCTGGTCCAGATTAGTGATTAAAAGTCATTATTTATTGTATTATGGTAGAACCCAAAGACCAATGAATTATGAAGTGTGTTTACCAAAGACTGCAACTACATGGCCAGCAATCACAGCGTTACAAAAAGCTTGTTGGTGCAGTAAGAGAACCAGTGATGGACATAAACTGAATATCCTGGCAGACCTTTTTAAGGACCTAGCTAGGGATTGATGTGAATGTCCTTCAGTGTGCAAGTAGTTTACATCCCTTTGGGATCTGCCAGTGTGATATTGACGAGCAACCACAATTCACTGTGTGTTACCTAAATATAGAGTAATATTAGTAATACTTCCCCACCCTAAGAAGCTTACAAATGAAGGGCAAGAGAGAAGGATAAAATACAGAAATTTACTAGGCCTGCTGTTTGCATTGAATTTTTATGTTTGGAAGTGATATCTCCTGATGTAAAGCGATACCTCTGGAACTGCTGATACTGTTGAGTTAATTAAAAAAAAAAAAAGAGATGGATTTAAATATATGGGACAGTTAGGGTGCCTTTAAGGATTGCCATACTTGTATTACAATGGACCTCCTAGTAGCACTGTAGAGCAGGAATTGCACTATTCACATTTATTATTCTGTGTTCATAGGATGCATAGCAGCAGAACGTGTCCAGTCTTGGTTGGTTCCTAAGCATTAGTATAATAATCAAAAGAAATCCTATTCTGAGAAGCAGTACTTCAGAGTCTCCAGGGGGTCAGGAAGCCTGGTTGTTAGGTGTAGTGGTACCACCTCATAGATACCATTCCCAGCAGTGACTCATTCATGATGGTCCTCTCTTGCCTCAGCATATCCACATGTAAATTGATATTTCTAGATTTCCCATGAGCAGTTAGGAGAAGGAGATATCCAATCCCCGTGCCTCCCTAAATAGACTCATCTATCTATCCATTCATCCCAAAGAATCCTCAAATAATGTGTGTTCCAACATGATTGAGACACCAGTCTGAGGATTTAAATTCAAGGCTTCTACTTCTCAAACCATTCAATGGTGAGAAAGATATTGCTCCATAATTGTAGAATGCTGCTATTCTATCATATGTAGTGTGAATGCCCAGCAGAACTGAGCAAAAAATCAGAATTGCCATCCCATGGGAAATTCTGGTATTTCAACATTTTTCTTTCCATCTTGAATTGGAACAATAAATTGAAATATCAAAATTATTCATAGAAGAAATAAGTTCTGAACAATTTTTGTTTGAAACTTTCAATATTTTACCTCAAAACAAATGATTTCATCCTTCCTAAAAAGAAATGTTTCAGTTTGATTTGTTGAATTGACCCAAAATACATTGTTTCCAGTCAGTTCAACATTAAACTACATTTCCTTATTATGGGACTTGCAGTTCAAGTTGCCAGATGCCTCAATTCTTCCCTACAGAACAAGCTGCTGGCCTGTCTAAAATGTCTCATATGGCTTTTGTAGTCATGTGACTCGTAATGCACCATGTGACGTAGTCTATTCTGGATCTCAGCCCATAGGAGAGAATGAGGACCAGAATGACAGCTCGTATTAGTCATCATACCAAACAGGGAAATGCAGTTTAATATTGAACTGACTCTAAATGAAGATTGTTCAACAGTGGGTTCTATTCAACATCTCTGATTCAGGTTGAACCGGCCCAAAACTAAAAATATTATTTCAGTTTTCTTAATGAAAATCATTCCTATGAAAGATTCCCTACCAGTTCTAACCTACTTCTTTGTATCTGTGAATGAGAATTTACTTTTTCACATTAAACAGTAAAGTAATTTCATGTGTACTTGTCCACCCTATAGAAATGTCACTTGCCTGTGAAAATCAATGTCCCTGTTCTGTATGTTCTTAAGATTCAGAAGAGAGAGGAACTAAAAGCGTTTCTTAATCAGTGGTATTTGCTGTTCTCCAAAATAAATAGCTCCTTTGATTGTTTCTGGTTTGGACATGCTGACTTTTTTTTTTTTTTTTTTTTTTTTTTTAATTTCATTGGTCCTTCAGGGAGATAGTGGGGGACCCTTAGCATGTGAAGATATGAACACCTGGAAGCTGGTAGGAATTACCAGTTTTGGAATGGGCTGTGCAGAAGTAAATAAACCAGGAGTCTACAGTCATACCACCTCATTTCTGGACTGGATACATGAACAAATGGAGGTTCGTTATTCCCTCCTATCTTTTGTCTGTTAATCAAAGTTTGCTCTGACTTCAAGTAGGTCCATGTTCCAAATGATAGGACTCCAATAATGCCTATACAGGCAATGCAGTTACATTATGGGGGAGGGTTAACATTTTAGTTGTGTCTGGGAGACACAAACAGAATGGAATGGATGGTCACTTAGGATAACTACCAGGCTATTGCTAAAGGTAGCTGATAAAGTGATGGTGCTATCCTTCTAAAAAAGAAAAACAAGTTTTGGCAATAATGTACATATTTCAATTTTAAAATTTCTTACAACATGGATTAATAGTTTCTAGATTTTGTTTAAGACTGATATAGTTCTGCTTTTGGTAATAGCTTCTAGCACCTCTGCTTAACATGCAGAAGGTCCTGGGTTCAATTCCCAGGGGGCTGGACTCGATGATCTCACGAGGTCCCTTCCAGCCGTATGATTTGATTGATTGACTTATTACTGGTCAGGGGGTAGCATTGCCCACTATCAGAGTTGCCTAACACTTCTCATTATAGCAAAAATCAATGAAAATCCTGTGGCACCTTAAAGACTAACACATTTCTTCAGGCATTAGCATTCATGGGCAATCCACTTTGTCAGATGCAATTGATGCTTTAAAGAGAAACTGTAGAATTGGAGAACATATGAAAATTTGACACTGTTGATTCAGGGTTAAATAAAGACTACGGAATTTTTTTCCTCATTACAACAGGTGATTTGACCTTACCTTCCTCTGTATGCTGTTCAGTGTTTGAATCTAAACTGCTTCATTGATTTGATATAACAGTCTGACCTGACCCCATGACGTATTTGCATTTATTTTCCTCCCATTCTGTAAGCTCCTCCATCTTCAAAGCATCTGACAAAGTAGGATTTTCTCCCATGAAAGCTCATGAAATAAGTAAATTTGTTAGTCTTTAAGTGCCACATGACTCCTTGCTTGTTTTGCTGAACTAGACTAATGCGACTACCACTTTGGAAGTCAGTAAATAGAATGAGAGTCAGTTGGTAACATTTTTCAATCCAGGGCATATTTTTTGATGTTCTTACTAACATCTAGAATTAGAGGCAAGTTCAGCAATCTTATGTGGATTAAAAAATTCATGGGACTTTAGAATTATTCCATGAGGGAACAAAAGAATATTTTAAAAGATGCAAAATTGGTTTTTAATTTTTAGAGAGAAGAACTACGAAGCTGAAGATTGCATTAAGTCAATCTGGACTTTTGAAAACTGATTTCAAATGCTTGCTTCACAGAATCACATACCCCCTCCATTGGAGTCTTATATAATATTTCTGTTAACAAGAATTACTTTCATCTTTTCACTGGTACTTGTAACTCACTGTATTAAATGAAAAAGAACAACTGGTCTCTTCTGGTTGCATTTAACTCCTGAATGGTGAGTAGGATTCTGGATAATGTGTCTGTGTGTTTTGGCACCTACACAACTCATGTAACAAAAAAACCCAAAGCAGCAAGAAGATTGATAATACCAAGTGCTACAGGAATTAAAAATTGACTTGCGTAGTGCTATGTAAAGATTACAAAGGAGGAAATTCAGATTAGGGACTATTTTTAATACATCCTTTCCAAGGAACAGAGTACAACAATTTTTTTCTCCTACTAGATCTGTGCACATTCAAGATACATACACCACTATACAGCTATCAGCAGATTTCTTTGTAACTAAATTGGTAGAAACTAATACCTGGTAACTTTTCAAGAGTGCTCAATTCTCATTATTAAGGGAAGTCTTTGGGCCTGAATTCATTAGCACCTTTGCTGAAAATATACCTCAGTTTGACTCAGATTTCTCTATTGTAAAATGATTGGCTCTGAAACTGGTAAAATGCAACTTTGAATTTTACCCATAAATTCTGAGATTGTCTTGAAGATAGGTTAGCAGAGAGTTTCCATTGTTGCTTGACTATAAAATTGAACATGTTGCTTTAGCTAAAACATGCCATATGACACAACAGCACAGTATATACTGTGACACAGCATGGTACAGAGAACCACAGAAATTTAGGACCGGAAGGGACAGTGAGAGATCTAGTCTAGCCTCCTGGGCTGACGCAGGACCAAGTAAACCTAGATCACCTATGACCATCTATAAATATATCCAATGTTTCAAAATCACAACACATAGAAATTACACAAAACAGCCCCCAAGGGTTTTCTGCAGTGAGCGCAGTAGTTTCTATATTGTTTGTGTTCCTCACCCAAAATAGTATTGTGCCAGAACTGATCTCACTACAACAACCAGCTTATGAGGGGGAGAGGTATCTAAAGTGCTTCTGTGGTTTCCTGACTTATGAGCTATTAATGCAGCTGCCTCTTGTGGTTAAGTTACAAAATACCCTGTATTTTATATCTGTTCTTCGTAAAATTATAGCAGGGTAGGTTATTTCTTATTTTAGAAAGTAGTTCTGAGAGTTGGATATGGTATACAGAACATTTAGTCACTGATTCAAATCGAGTGCAAGCTGACAGCTGACTATGGAATGATATGTTTGTAATGCAGGGCCAGAGTAACCGACTCGAGCGCCCCGGGCTGCCCCCCATCATGGGGACCTTTCCTGCCTTGGCTCACCCAACCATAGGGCCCCCCTCCTGAGCACCTTCACTCCTCAAGCTGGCCCCCATTCCTGGGGGGGAGGGGTTGACCCTGGAGCCAAAGGGCACTCCCATCCTGGCCCTGCTCTGGTCAGTCTGCCTGGGAGCTGGGGAAGGCCATGGTGTGATGGTGGCCCTGCCACAAGCCAGCTGGCCACATCCCCCAGGTGGAGCAAACAGGGGTTGGCCTAGGCCACCTCAGGGGCATGCCAACTGGCCGAAGGGCAGAGAGCAAAGCCTGGATTCTGGCTCTAGGGCTCCACCCGAACCCCTAGCGGCAGCAGATTAGGAGCACTCTCAATGCTCCTGCCCTGCTGGCACTGAGCCAGGTGGATGCTGGATTATTGAGGTTTTAGGGGCTCAGCTTGGGGGCCCCCTTTTGGCCAGGGCCCAGGGCTTAAGCCCCTGCAGTAATCTGGCCCTGTTGTAATGAGATCTGGACACAGTCAAGTTGCCAGTGGCTAGATACCCACATTACAAAAACCCGTCTTGGTCATCTCGACAGAGAGCCACAAGGATGGAATCTGAACTACCCAGTCCCCTGAAGAGATCAAGTCAAAGTTGAGACACAATAGTAAAACAATGTGAAGTTCAAATGTCACTTACTGTGCTGTGGCTACAAAGACGACTTTATTTTCAAAGGTGGTTATTCTAGTACCTTTCACTAGGCCTAAATGCATATAAAGGAAAAGCACAGCAAAAATAGTGTATCTAAAGACTGAATTTAATTACAAAGAATAGTAAACTATTCAGTTAAACCATATTAAGTGTCTGATATAAAAACAGGAAGTTGCCAGTTCGACTGACTTAGTAGTAAACTAGGTCTGGAAGAACTCTCATCTCATTTTTGTGAGCCAGAGTTTCAAATTTGCTTTATGGTTTAATTGCTTATTAATTTATCACTGTTATTTTAATAGACCCGATCAGTCTCATGCATTGTTAAAATGGCAAAACACCAAGAGACAAACCAATACCTTTTGCAGAACTAAGACAGTGATATATTTCCAGAAACTGCTTTAAGGTTCCTTTTGAACTATTCTTATTTCCTAAGTAAGATTATATAATAAATAATCACTGCAGTTTTCCTTTAAATAAAAAAATTACACAAATGCAAAGTTCAGATGATAATCCTTGAATGAGAAACTGAAGAGTAAAGATGAAAGGTAAAAAAAGGATGCTGTAAGTAGGAAATGAATTAACTTTAGAGCAGGGTCTCAAACTCAAATCACCACAAGGGACTCATGAGAACGAGTACATTAGCCCAAGGGCTGCACCACTGTACCTTTTCATACAACAATATTGCAAATATCAGTAGTAATCATGTCATCGCGGGCCACAGGAAATAGCTTTAGGGGCCGCATGCAGCCCACGGGCTGTGTGTTTGAGACCACTGCTTTAGAGGGTGGGGATTGGCCTGAGGAAAAAAGATTTCAAGTGGCTAGCACCTCTGCTTAGTATGCAGAAGGTCCTGGGTTCAATTCCCAGGGGGTTGGACTCGATGATCTCACGAGGTCCCTTCCAGCCCTATGGTTTGATTGATTGATTGATATGGTCTCATAATTCTAATATCTGAAAAGTTTCCACTAGGTAATTGAATTTCTAGTCTCTATGGCTATATCGACACAAACAAATTAGTTTGAATTAAGGAGACAATCTGAATTAATTTGAACCCTTTCTACACTAAGCAAAGCTTAGTTTGAACTAGTTTGTTCGAACTAACTGCTTAGTTTGAACTAATTTGCATATTTAGTTTGAACTAGTACAATGTAGACATCCTAGTTCAAACTAAATAAGTTTGAACTAGCAGTTAGTTTGACCTAAGCATATTTAGTTCGAACTAATTATGCTTTTTTAGTTCGAACTAAAAAGTTAGTTCAAACTAAAAAAAGCATGGCTAGTTTGAACTAAAAGTTAGCTTAAACTAAAAAGGGCTTAGTTTGAACTAGCTTTTGAACTACGTAGTTTGGACTTGGTTAGTCTGAACTAAGATTTTAGTTGTAGACATTGCCTACAGGTGGGCAGTTTTGCAGTTGTAGTTAAAACCTTATTTGTAGGATGTTTATAGGACCACATTGTACATGTGTAAAACATTTAAATGCCATGCTGGCATGTCATCAGTTCTTGCTTCTGGCCCTGACTTCTGTTCCCTTTATCTAAATGATATTTTAAAAGATTACACACACACACACACACACACACACACACGGTTCTCTTGTCTCATAAGAACCAGGTCAAGGCCAAAGTGGTCCCAGTGGTGGTAGGAGCACTCGGGGCTGTGACTCCTAAGCTGGGAGAGTGGCTCCAACAGATCCCAGGAACAACATCAGAGCTCTCTGTCCAGAAGAGTGCAGTGCTAGGAACAGCTAAGATACTGCGCAGAACCCTCAAACTCCCAGGCCTCTGGTAGAGGACCTGAGGTTGAGGATAACACATACCACCCATAGGGGTGAGAGAGGAATTTTTTTTATATTAAAAAATTTATATTAAAAAAAAAAAAATTCCCCTCTCACCCCTATGGGTGGTATGTGTCTTCCTCAACCTCAGGTCCTCTACCAGAGGCCTGGGAGTTTGAGGGTTCTGCGCAGTATCTTAGCTGTTCCTAGCACTGCACTCTTCTGGACAGAGAGCTCTGATGATGTTCCTGGGATCTGTTGGAGCCACTCTCCCAGCTTAGGAGTCACAGCCCCGAGTGCTCCTACCACCACTGGGACCACTTTGGCCTTCACTTTCCACATCCGTTCTAGTTCCTCATTCAGGCCCTGGTACTTCTCCAGTTTCTCATACTCCTTCTTCCTGATGTTGCTGTCACTTGGCATTGCCACATCTATCACCACCACTGTCTTCTGGTCCTTGTCTATTAATATGGTGACTAGCTAGTGTAGTGGTTAAGCGTGATGCCCTTTGATATGGGTGACCGGGGTTCAAATCCCAGTGGGTACCTATCTACCTTCCCAGTAGGGGTCCTTAGGCAAAAGGCCCCCTAACACCTCACTTGCCTACCTCAAATATGAGAGTGACATGAACTAGGAGAGTCATGCTGACTTGGATGTTGCCTGGATTAACAAGGTCTGTGCCAGATGTTGGGGAACCAGGACAATCTGATGATAAGTGGGGTACTGGAACAAACCATACATGGATGAGACAAGAGAATATTGTATATATGTACTACCCTACTCCCTAGAAGGAATACAGCGGGCTTCAGTTTAAGTAGATTTTCTCTGCAATTCCCCAGTAAGTGCCTCTGTGTTTGAAATTCTTTGTGCTAAAGCCATGTATATGTGTTACAACATTAAAAATGCTGATAACACAGTTTAAAATTGCTAACAGTCCACAACTGGAAGCATTGGGGTTGACACAGATTACATTACAGTCAAAATGTCCCTTACAACATACTTTGGCCTAACATGCTATGGGCAAGGACACATAGCAACACCTTCTTTTAAAAACAAAACAAAACCAAAAAAAAAAAAAAAAAAAAAAAAGTTAAATATCCAGCATATTTCAAAAAAAACTTTCACCCTCCAGATGGCAGAAGACCACAAACTTCTTAAAACCAAAGGAAGCCAGGCTAAAAACATGTTTCATGATCTGGTTTATAAACCTGAAAATTGTACTTTCCATTGTCCAATCAAGAATTCATTTTGCTTGTTCAAAGAACACGAGATACACAATTGAGTCTTTTTTAGGTTAAAGAAACAAAAGAGTCCTGTGGCACTTATAGACTAACAGATTTATTTATTGCATGAGCTTTTGCAGGAGAAAATCCCACTTCGTCACATGCTTTGAAGATGGGGAACTTCCAGAATTGGAGGAAAATAAAAGTAGGGAAGTGTAAGTCGTGGGACCAGGTCACACTCCTTGTTTGTTTTGCTGAACTAGACCAACAAGGCTGCCCCTTTGGAACTTCTTTAGGTTAATGAATGACAGGCCCCCCCACCCATTTTCCTTTACTTTTCCTTAATTTAAAAGAAAGTATAAGTTTGGTGCTCTGCAAAGTAAGGAGGTTTTGAGAAATGTATATGGTTTTACTATGCCCATTCTTTTCGATGACCTCTTCAAAAACAGATTTTCACAGCAGTGATCCTCGAAATTTTATCACTTGCCTAGTCTGAGAACACAGATGTCAAAACTGCCTTGTGGATAAAAAGAAGCCTCTACCAACTCTTTTAGGTTATGTCTACATCAAAAGCTTAGTTCGGGTTTCCTTAGTCCAAACTAAGCAGTTCGTGGTTAGTTTGACCTAAGCACAGGTTAGCTCGGATTAACCAGAGGTTTTTAGTTCAAACTAGCTGTGCTTTTTTGTTTGAACTTAAAAGTTAGTCTGAACTAAAAAGCACAGCTAGTTCGAACTAAAAAGTTAGTTTGAATGAGAAAGTGTAGTTAATTTGAACTTAGCACTTAATTTGAACTTTTAAAGTTAGAGCTACAGTGTTTACATCACATTAGTTTGAACTAAAATTCGAAGTTAGTTCGAACTGTTTGAATTAACTACCTGTAATTAGAACTAAAATTTTGCTTAGTTTGAACTAGGCAAAGCCTAGTGCAGACATGAACTAAAATCCGGATTAATTGGCTAGTGTAGACATAGCCTTACAGACTCAAGGAAGCAGAAAATAACCGGAATGAGTGCATCAAGAGAGTAATTTGAACTCCTAAGCCCCTGCAGGATTTAGCTGTTGTGTTGATGGCTAGTGCCTCAGAGCACCATTTGAGTGTAGTCTAAATCAAGGTAACATGCTGTTTCAGATACCTCTTTAAGAAGCCTACCTCCTGGTTCTTAAGAAGCATTTCATTAGAATAGAACAGAATCATAGGGTTGCACTATATGCATATTGAATTTCTTCTTTCCAACATAGGGAGGAAAGAGCCTAGCAGGCAGAGAGCTCCTGGAGTTACCACTTGCCCTTCCTCCAGCCCTTTAGAAAGGGCACAGAGCAGGGGCGTTGCTGATGCCTGGCACACGGGGCATGTGCCCCGAGTTCCAGTGCCAGTGCCCCAAGTGCCCGGAGCAGCCCCAGCCTCTCCTGACCCCATCCCCAACCAGCAATCCAGGGCCAGGGTGCCCGCAGCAGTGGCTGCCTCTCCCGACCAAGGATTGAGGCCAGCTCACCCATGGCAACTCCCGCCTCTCCCAGCCCCATCCCTGGCCAAGGATCCAGGGCCAGGCTGGTGGCAGCAGGAGCCCAACACCGGATTAGGCCCAGGCACTAAATCATGCCAGGGACTGGGGCCCCTCCCATGCCCCAGGTTTTTGTTCTTGGCACAGAGTAACACTGGGGGCAGAGGGCACAATGGGTGATGCCAGGCACTCTGTGCCTACCAGTCATGATGAGGGAAGCAGTATCTCACTTATGTGCAACTGAAATCTAAGAGATTACACACAATCCAGAAAGATGCAAACCAAAATTATCTGTTTAACTTTAGGGTAGGTACACAGAAACCCATAAGCCAGGCCCACTTTAAGTGTACATTGACTTTGACCTGAAAAGACACACCCAATATCCACTTTAAATCTCCATTTTCATGTAAAACATTTTGCTCTGGGCTAAGGAGGCTTCGGCTAGGTAGTTGTTGCTAGGATTTTTTCTGTTTGCACTGTCTTTTTACAATAAGTTTTTGTGACTGTTTAATGGCTGTTTCATTGACTGAATAACAATACACCTGTGTCAATTTGGAAACCAGCTGGCAAGTGACTTATTCATTATGCTTCCAAACCTCATAGGTGAGGTAAAACACAGCCTCACAAATTGCTCAGAAAAATGGTGATCTGCCCTATAGCCAGATCCAGCTCACTGAAGTCAATGGAAATGCTTCTACTGATTTAAAAGGGAGTTAGATCTGAACCCCAGTCTTCATATTAAGGAGAGCTTTGGAAATGTATCAAACTTGGACATACAAAATTATTACATATAATCAATAAAATGAGCAGATAGCACCAAACTTTTACTGTGTCCTTTTACAAGACACATTATGGATGCCTTCAGAGCTTAATGCATTCATACAGTGAAAATATCTTTAAAAGAAAATTAGGAGGTATTGACACAAGGCCATCAAAGCAAGATAATTATAATAAAGGATTAAACAAGTCAGAAGTATGTGCATCATTGTAAAATTTGGGGCCTGATTCCACCACACATACTTAATAGAAGCACCATGCTTGCTGACTGGATCACTAGACCAGTACAGTGCACAGCTCATTGGGGGTGGAGAATGTTTGGACTCTAGCTGCATGCGACAATGGTAGTGCTTCTACATTGAACATGGAATGAATTTGCTTGTGTGGGGGTATGATGGCAGCATCCATAGGCCAGAGTGAGAACAAAGTGCTTTGTAACTATATGGTCCATGGAGGCTAAAGAGGAGATACAACAGATGATTGTGAAACTAGGAAAGCTAATGAGAATAACAGTTACAATAACTTGCAGGTATACAGACTAACAGTGTAAATAACTTGAAGAATGTGAGTCAGTTACATTTGCAAAAATTCTCCATCCTGTACAAGGAGGTCTTGATCTACCAGTAAAAGGACCAGGAATCACTACTGAGCGTGCAATATTGATTAGCATGCCTGATGCTAACACAGCGAAAATCAGCAGATCTTTCAACAGACCTTTGCAGCCTTACTCATAGGTGCTGACTTCCTGGGTGCTCAGGGGCTCAAGCACTACAGGAAACATAGGGAGTCCTGTCTAGTCTGCACTGTGCTGCCCGAGACAGGGGCTGAATGAGCTGGAGCCATGGATGGAAGTTGGTCAAGCAAGTGGGATTGCCTGCCACCCCATCACCCTTGCAAACTGGATACACAACAGGTGATGTGTGACAGGCACCAGATTTCACCCTGAGGCCTGCCTCCTCATTTGTGCAAAGTGAAGGAGCAAGCAGTACCTCCAGGCTCTCTCTGCTGGTCAGTTTCCTATGTGGGCTATGTATAGTCATGGTAGAGGGAGAGGGGTGCAGATACCAGCTGCTGATGACTCACAGCACAGGACATCTGAGAAAAGTGCCCAGCAAGCACAGAACCCCTGCAGTGTCCTTTCTTCAGCTCTCTAGAGAGGGATCAGAGAAACACTGGAGGCCGGGGGCACAATGGGTGATGCAAGGCACTCTGTGCCTGCCAGTCAGCTTCCCCACATGGCTGTGGCTTAATTTAGCTGTGTTTATCCCCTGTACACACAAAGATTTTTCTAAAATATCTATTCTTTTTCATTGCAACTTGCTTTAAATTGTGAGAATACTAAAACATCTGAAAGTTCCACAGTTGCTTTCAATCTTTTTCAGATGAAGGTTAAGAAGTGAAGCAGTTATTCCCAGGTAAAGCCAATTCGTTTTTGTTAACCAATGTCACTGCCATGAATAATTTATCTAGAGAATCCTATCCTCAGCAACACAAACAAGATATAAACACTAACAACAAAATCATAAATCCACAATAGGTGGCAGTGTAAGTCAAAATTTGATCTATACTGCTTCTCACTCAATTTTTTAGTATTTTACAAGCTGAATCAATTCAATGGTAATATATGTTTCAACACAGATTACCTAGCCTAAATTTTTCAAACTTTGGTATATAAAGAAGTGGACTGATTTTTCAGCTTCCACTTACTTCAGTGGAAGCTGTTATTGCTCTACACTTGGAGAAGCAGGTTACTTTTATATTGGTGCCAACATTATGGTAGCCAACTTTCAAGAGGAAGTAGAGACTGATAGGTTCAAAGTATTAATGTACTAACTTTAAACTTTATAAAATTAATCTAAATAAAAATCCACCCCTAATTAAAATAAATAGGCAGGTTCTGGTCCAAAGGAATAAAAGTTACATATATTCTGAGGTACATTCAGGGGCAGACAGCTTGTGCCAACTGTTACAGATCCAAAGGCTCTGCTCCTCAGTGTATGATAAAACAGGTCACAATATTTCTTGTATTCAATTTCTGAACCTCATTGGCAGAAGTGAGAAATTCATCAAAACATTTGATTGTTAAACCTTCAGTGCAGAGCTAACTGAAAAAAGAAGGGAAAACATTCAGAGGCTCACATTCAAAATTTCAATGAAAATATTCATTTACAAAAATATTAGGATTTTTTTCCTGGAACTGGATCATCACAAGTGAGACCCATACATGTGTTAATACATTCAAACTGCAGTTAGTTTACAAAAGGTTAAACTAAGTAGTATCACAATTGCGAAGACAGAATGATACTTCCCATAGCTCTTCGAGGCACTCTCCATAGCATATGCTGTTACATTGCCTACTGTAACAAAAAGACATCTGCCAGTTTTGAATGAATCTTTGCAGTAATTTATAATTGCTACAGAATTCTTTGCAGTTTTATCTGATTTCTCATCAAAACCAGTGTACATATCCTTCACATATAAATCTTTTACTACTAGAAGAAACATACATTGTGAAAATATACACCGTAAATGTATTTTATTTGATATTTCACCTGCCCCTGACTAAAAGCTTGCTATTCTTCAGTTTTCCTCAAGACCATTTTAGTTGAATGGGAGAAGTGGATGCATTTTCCACAATCCTCTCCTATTATGGGACACCACAGTGGAATCTCTTACTGATTTTGGAAATAGTGCTCCTCTCTGCTTGAAAGCCTCCTGACACAGTAAATTGAAAAATAATTTTGATGGAGAAGGGCATCAAGACACAGAAGCAGAACTTCAAATGTTATTTTGTCCTTTACAATGAAATACTTAAACATTTAGCAACATGTGTGTTCCTGCATTTAATTGCAGTTAGCTGATTTCAGCTAGATTTTTGAAAGAAGCCACACTTAAAAAAATAAAAATAGACAATACTGTGAGACATGGCAGGCACTGAGATCCCATGATCACCCACCAAAACATCCAGGATGTAACATCTGCATCGAACAGCCATTTATCTCTGATGTACAACTGAATGTTCTCCTCTTTAGGACTCTCATCCAAATCTGTTAGTGTCACTTTAATATCTCAATTATTTCAATTTCTCCAGGGTGTTGCCAGAAGGAATGATTGTAACAGAAACTCCAGATGGTAGAAGCAGAGGCTGCCAAACAGGGATTGCTGACTCTGAGCTGGGAAGTAGGTGTAAATGGGACCCAGGCAGGGCCTCCTCTCCCCTCAGTACTTCCCTTGAATCCAGACTTGCGCAGGGGAAATCCACCAACTCTTGCAGCTCTAGATGGTGCCTCCCTCTGCCACAGGGTATGTCTACATTTAAAAGTTATTTCAAAATAAGGAGGCTTATTTTGAAATAAAACTTTTCCCTGTCCATGCAGGTATTTTATTATTTCAAAATAAGCATTTTGTTATTTCAAAATTACAAGATGCTATTTTGAAATAATAAAACCTGTTTTTATTTCAAAATAGAACTTGTTTCAAAATTATTATTTTGAAACAAGCCATTTCAAGCCGTGGAATTGACTTTATTTCGAAATAATGGGCAGCGATGCCCCCTGCGGGGCTGCATTCCCAGCCAGCTGGCCAAGGAGCCCCCAGCGGGGCTGCGTCCCTGTCCCCTACCCCCAGAGTGCATGCCAATCTGCCTCCCCCCCCCCCCGTGCTTCTGTTCAGATTCTGGGGGCTAAGAGGGGGCTAGGAGCCAGATCAAATCAGAGCAGGGGCGTCGCTGGCACCTGGCACAGGGGCCTGTGCCCCGAATCCTGGCGCCAGTGCCCCGGGTCCTGGCATGGCCCCTGCCTAGGCCGGGCGGCCCTGCGGCTGTGGCCGCCGCTCCCTGCCCTGTCCCTGGCTGGGGATCCGGGGCCTGGCTGGCGCAGCAGGCGCCAGAGGCTGGGTCGGCCCGAGCACCAAATCGGGGCCGGAGGCATGGCCTGTGGTCAGGGGGTGTGGCCTGGGCCGGTGCCCTGGGTCCTTTTGCAGGGCAGCGACGCTCCTGGATCAGAGCCTGGTCAATTTCAAAATCAGCATCAGGGGGGCATACCAAGCAGGGGTTCCCTGGCCAGTTGGCCAGGAACGCTGCTTGCTGGGGGAACCCCTCTGCCTAGCAGGGAAACCAGCCTGCCAGGGGATCCAACTCGAGTTAGAGAGTCTAATGTAGACTAACTCAAAATAATAAAGCCTGCTTTATTTTGGATTAGGAGTCTTGTGAAATCTCACTAACTCAAAATAATTATTTCAAATTAATATCAAAATAGTTATTCCAAAACAATTGTTTTGAAATAACTGACAGCATAGACATAGCCATATAGTCTTGGGAGAAAACCACAGAGAGGCGACAGACTGCAGCTGATAGGAGCAAAAACTGCAAATGCATGGACAATTGGACACAGAGTATGTCTACACTTGCAGGTTAGTTCAAATTAAGGAGGCTTACCTGTCTGCACTAGGCCTTCATTAATCTGAATTAAGGAATTCATCAATTTGAACAAAGGAAAGCTTAGTTTGAATTAGTAAAACCTGCTAGTTAGTTTGAACTAAGGATGGCATAGACTAGGATTAACCCTTAGACTGAATTTAATAAATTTGAATTAAGGACAGTTAGTTTGAATTAACAAAGTGGACTAATTTGGTTTCACGTTAAATTGAATTAGTCCACTTTGTTAATCCAAACCAATCAGCTCAAGTTTAGTTTGAACTAAACTAGTCTCAAAACTTATTAGTTCAAATTAACAAATGCAAACTAACTTTTCCTAGTTTAGATATAGTCTGAGATTTTTCTGCAGTTTAGAGTGGGCTTCCTTAGCCCTGTAGTGATCAGCTGTTTGCTCCAACACTCCCCCTCCATAGACTTTTCACCTCAGTTTCTATCCATACCTCCCCCTTATTTCTTCCATCCCTTTTCCTTCTACTGATGCCCTTCTAAGTAGTAATCCTACCAAAAAACTGTTACTAACATGACATTTGCTGACCTCACACCATTCACTCTTCTTGCATGTTCTATTACTTCCCTGCTGCATCTGTCTTGCCTATTCAATTCATAAGCTCTTCAAGACCATATACTACTCTGTGGTTGTACAGTGCCTAGCACAGCCAGGCCCCCTTTTTCAGCTGGCCTTTAGGCACAACCATAATAAAATAATAATAATATCTTGGCTCAATATTGAAAGTCAACCAAATGATGCCGTACAGCAGGTCTCAGATCATCCGCACTTTCTACAGACCAGCAATTTACAACATCGGTGAGCTCTTAGTGAGGATTTTTAAGATCATTATTTCAAGCAGTAATTTAATATCTTCAAAATGATTAGATTACTGGACTACTTCAAACAGGACTGCTCAAGGGTTTTTGGCACTCTAGGTGACTGTGATTTTGGCACCCCTCCCCCCCACAGGGGTAGCCCGGGCCACGCAGGCCAGGTGGTGGGCGGTGTTCCCTCCTTCCCACTCCTACTTCCTTCAAACCTGGCTAAGTGGTGGGCTGGCCGAGGGGTGTGGGTCACACAGTGGGCTGCACCAGGCTGAGCCATTTAGCGGGCCATACAGGGCCAGGCCGAGTGGGGAGCTGACTGAGCAGCCCATGCATGCCCTCCCTCTCACTCCTCCTAGCCCCACCCCAAGCCTTTCCTTATGAGTCCCCGTCCCCAGCCATTAACTTTGCTGGGGGTGGGGGTTGGACAGTTTCCCGCCTTGTTCCACCCTGGACTATGTGCCTGTGTGTAGCAGGGCAGGAAATTTAAAATAGCCTTGCTGGCTCCAGCCCCATGGCAGCCCTTAATGTTTGGTGCCCTAGGTGACCACCAAGGTCACCTCTATGGTAGGACCGGCCCTGATTTCAAATGATTAGACTATGAGCCTGCCAAGTCATTGACACAGTAGATTCTTGACCTCACTTTGCTGGGATTTGCTTTTGGCCTTGAATTGGAAGAGGGTAAGAAATCTGCCATTGAATCATGTTGTTAGAGTGACACCTGTAGCAGCAGTACTTGAGACAACTTCTAGCACTACAGCCAGGAACAAAGTAAATAATGTACCAGAAATCACACAGCCTTGTTTAACCTCTTGGGCTACCTGTAATGGATCAAATGAGTTGGGACCCACTGGTATATGGGCCTGGATGTTGTCATGGAAGCTGTGCATAAGGTTGATTAGTTTGTCTCAGCCACCAAACTTTGCAAGAAGGCACCAGAGAGCAGTGCATCTGACAGAATCAGACATCTTACTGAATCTGACTAAGACAACAGAGAAGGGAATTTGTTGTTCAGCAGCTCTCTCATGTGTTATATGGAACTTGGCAGAAGATGTTATAACGGACAGTGTAGTGATGCTCACAGCCTTTCCCATGGGAAAGATCTTCCCATGACCTGTTTTCTGGGCTATCTGCCTAGAAAGATTGTACCAGGGTCTGGTGATGCTTTTGCTTTAACAGGTGTTTAGGCCTGTTTTTGCTCACTGTATGTTATTTTGTGCTTTTGCATTTTTGTGCTCTTCAGAGCCAGCTTGGCTGATCCAAGCCTGTTCAGGGAGGGCGGGCCCAATCCCACCGCCCCCTCTGAATTGTGCTATATGTTAGCACAGCCACTATGATTGCTGGACCTCGCTGAATGGGCCTCATAAGATAGGAGGTTTCCGAAACACCTCGGGATCATCTGCAGCCATGCAAGGGGTCCCTGGCTGCTGAAGGGACATAAGCTCTTGCCACTTTATATTTTGCTTTGCTTAGTGTGACTTATTCAGTATACTACCCTGGCACTTAATAAATGTCAACCTTCTTTTAAGAGGTCTTTGTCTGTGTCTGGTGAATCTACAAACGAACCTCCCCTTTCGGGACACATCATATAACTGAAAAAGCATAAATATGTCAGCAATGCAGGGTGATGAATGAAAACTACACTTTGATTCAGGGCGTACATCATCTGCAATAATCTGAAGCCTTTTCAACAACAACTCACCAAGGGCTATATCAGAAGAGAGAAGTAAAATGCCATAATCGGTGCAGTTGTGTCTTTCCTCTTTCCATTTGGAGATTGTTTTGATTCTGGCATCTTTGTTATTTTGGGGCAAAACCTCATCTTCCCCAACTTAATAGGACTAATAAAGCTTTGTGATGTATAAGACCACCATATTTCAGCACTCCAGAGGGCAATGTGGTGACTCCAGCTTCCTTTCGGTTTGCCATTTCCATAAGTGTGTTCTTAGTCTTCTTGAAAACTGATGGATTTTTGAGTTCAAATCGAATTGGTCTTTGCCCAGTTGAGTTTACTATTTGATCATTTGCACTTGACTCATGATTGAGTAGAATCACAAAATATTCTTTCCATCTTTTCTGGTACCATACTGTGCTCAGTTAGGAAGGTGGTGCTGGCAGCAGACACAACTGCACACTTAACTGTCCATGAATGGACTTTAACTCCAGCTCCTGAAGAAAAAAATAAACCTCCAGCACTATTAGTATCAGCAAGAGTTTGTCTGTCTCCTGCAGATTTTCTGCATTTCAGATTTTTATTTTCTTAGGCTTCTGCAGTCACAAGAAAGGTTATTCTAGGCCACAGGGAGTGCTAGAATACTATTGTCATTTGCATTAAACCAGTCCAAGTTTCATCAAGCTGGAACACCAAGGACAACTGTAGATGAAATGTATTTATTAAGAGCCTTAAAATCTATGCCCTCATCAAATATATACCTCCCAGATAACACCATTATATTTATGCACTGCAGTTCTGCTCAGATCTTGTCCACATGACATGCAGGCAGTGGAAAGGCCTGGGCATTCAAATCCACATGCAGAGATTCTGTGTATCTTGTTGACCCACATTACCCTTAAGTAAAACATCCTTTGTATTCTAGCCACCATAACCATAACTGAGGTATCTTGTGTAATGGCATGCATATTACCAAATTGTAAGATTACAGGACAATGGAACAACATTTTACCTGTTCCTTTAAAAATGTAAACCTTTGTAGTCAAAGCTATGCTTTTACAGAGGAAAAACCATCCAGCTTTACCCAATGTCTGTAAGGCATATGAATTTCAACTGTTTGTAACCACTATAGTGAAGAAAATGTCCAGATTATGAACTAACTCAGAGGGAAGAATATTAACTTCTGCACCTATATCTACCATGTACATCAGAGGTGTACCATTATTTCCATGGAATACCAGTTCCAGCATCTTGCTAATGAGAAGATCATTCTGAGAGAAACATCTGGATTCCTGGAAAAGGTGGTCCATGAAGCTCCACGTTCACACTATGTACTTCAGGCCTCCCATCATGAACCAACGTAGTGTGGTATAGCAACTTAATGTGTCCTTCCTTGCATACTTTGAGCCCAGCATAAGTCACTTCTAACTGAGTAAGCAAGGAAATTGGCCAAGTAATCCATATTACCATGGCAAAATCACTGAGGAGCTGGCAGCTGTCACGGATGAGGCCATGGAGCAGGTGTAGGTAGTGTCATATGACTCCGGGCAACAGAAGTAGGAGCATTTGACAGTTGAAGCATGGACACAAAACAGCAGTAGTCTAAGACATAGGACACGTTTCAGCCTGAGCCCTCTCAAATGCTTCACTCTTAGCATCCACAGCATTAAAAGCTAGCATTCTACCTTTATCACCCTGTAACCATCCAATGAGGCAGTCATTGGCTATCTAAATCACAAAAATATCTCTGAACATGATTATTATAATGTCCCCAAATTCACAGTCCTGGGCCAACCCCCCAAAATTAGACAAATTCATGTATAGTTTCCTTTGGGCTGCTGGTAAACATCAGTGCTATGGTGGCCTAACAGTTGTGAGCAAGAGTGCCTGAGCAACAATCAGAGAGTTGCACCATCTGCATAAAGTCCTGAAAATTATGTTCAATGTTTAATGAAAATTCTAAAGAAATGCTCAGCAGCCAATAGCTGAAAGTTGTGCAGACAGCCAGGGTTGCAGAATAGAAGCACTCCTTGCCATAACATTACCAGGGCTGGATTAAGGAAGCCACTGTAGGGGCTTCAGCCTCTTTTTATGCTTAGTAAATGAGCAACAAGATCTTATTCAGGGGCGATAGGGCACTATGCCGTATTTATTGTAAATACAAGGATCCAAAATCCAAAGAGGCAGCCATGTTAGTCTAGTTGCAAAAGAAGCAACGAGTGTCCTGTGGCATGTAAAAGACTAACAAATGTATATATCACATGAGCTTTTGTGGAAGAAAATCCCACCTTGTCAGACACTTGGAAGATGGGGGTACTTACAGAATGGGAGGAAAATAAATACAAGGGAGTGTAAAACATGGGAGAAGGTCATACAGTAACAGCAAATCAGACCAGTTGTTAAGATTCAAGCACTGGGAAACAGCACATAAAGGACAGTGAAGTCAAATCTCCAGTTGCAATGGGAAAAGAAGCCAGAGTCACAATTTAATCCTGATTTCACACAATTAAATCTGCATATCAATTCCAATTCAGCTGTTTCTCTTTGAAATATTGATGTCCCATTGACTTAGAATCATAGAATCATAGGGTTGGAAGGGACCTCATAGGTCATCTAGTCCAACCCCCTGCCAGAGGCAGGACCACTCCCACTTAAACCATCCCAGTCATGATTGTGTCCAGCCAGGCCTTAAACACCTCCAAAGATGGAGATTTCACCACCTCCCTCAGCAGCTCATTCCAAGGCTTCACCACTCTCCTGGTAAAGTTTTTTCTAATATCTAGCCTCAACCTCCCTAACTGCAACTTGAGACCATTGCTCCTCGTTCTGTCCTCTGTTATTACCGAGAGCAGTCGAGCTCCATCTTCCTTAGAGCATCCCTTCAAGTAGTTGAAGGTTGCTATCAAATCCCCCCTCAATCTTCTCTTCTGCAGACTAAATAAGCCTAATGCTTTCAGTCTTTCCTCATAGGGCTTGTGCTCCAGCCCTTTAATCATTTTCTTGATCACTTTTTTGAGCACAGTCGCTAACAAGTCATCCATAGAATGATTAGAAAGATGGAAGTGCTCAGCAACTAGTTTGAGTGTTGTGATTTCTGATATCAGTTTTGTTCCCATTTATTCTCTTGCACAGAAATTGTCCTGTTTGGCCAATGTAGAAGGTAAAGCATTTTCATTGCATTCACTCCCTCTCTCTCTCTCTCTCTCTCTCTCTCTCTCTCTCTCTCACACACACACACACACACACACACACACAGTTCTGCAGGAAGGAGATAGTTACCAGCCTCAGCGTTGCTCAGGTCAAACCACTAGCCACGTGGCTGAGGGGGTGAGAGTGTGATCCAATTGGTCATGAAATGATGCTTCTTGGAATTGCAGAATGAACCCAAAGTCTCTTTTTCTTCACCCATTTTATAGAGTCCAGACTACACGGAAGTCTATGAAAACTGCTATGCCATGTTGTTCCCATGTTTGTGACGATCTGTTACTTACAGATGTAACAAACATCATGTTTTTAATGTTCTGTCTCCATTGCAAACTTTATTATCTTGCATTATGTCCTTAAGAATCTTATCTTCTTTGTTCTTTTACCCTTTTCAGCCATCTGGATCCTTGTTATCTGAGGACTGGTACATCTTCCTTCCTAGCGTCCTCTTATCACTTTTAACTTCTACACACATTCACTCCTCAATCACACAAATTCACACACTAGTCTTTAATCTCTTTGCTAATCAATTAACTTATAAATTCTGACAAAGACAGGGGCAATTCTCTCCTCTGAACTTACAATCTTGAGAAACTGCTCAAGATGGTACAGTGTTATTCTTTTGGTCCTTGATGCATTACAATTTTCATAAACAATTTTTGTTACTTGATCTAAGTGTTTCTTCAGCTTTTTAAAACAAAAAAATTAGCAAGACAGTTTGTTTCTGACCAGTATTATAATTGTTAAATTTTGCAGCTTAAAATCACAGGATGTTATATTGCAATAACAGTTAGCCTAATTAATCTTTTTGTAACCCTTTCTTTACTGCACAAAACCTGATAGTTTACATTTACAATGCTATTTGCCTTTAAACAGGCCTACATTATGCTTACACCCTTGTCCCAGCCTAAACACAGTCCCCATAGTCCCCAAAAATCCAGCCCTCACCTGAGTGGTTGGCTACCAATGCTCCCTGACTGCCCAGCTTCCGGATTGGATGATTTGCTTCAGACCAGCCAGCTGGGAGCAGGGCAGGAGTGCAATAGACCGTGGCCTCTGGCACCTCGCAAGACCACCAGCTCCCCACGAGCAGTGCTGGCCTGTGCCCCACCGGCTGCAGCACAGATCTGTGGCCCCTTCCCCATTGCTCTCCCCAAACCACCTGTACTGTGCCTGCCTCAGTCCCAGAACCCCTGAATCCACACCCCCAGAATGGGGGGGCAGGCACCCTACTCCACAGGCAGAGCACCACAGCAATGGGGGCAGGATGGAGGCCCCACAAATGTAGGCAGCCCCAAGCTCCCTGGGCATTGATCCAGCCCTGAACATTATGTATTGATACACCCCAGGAGAGTAACCCGAAACCCCACAGCAAGACACAGGGTATTCTGTCAATCAAATTATGTAATAACAATGGACCAGTCTGGTCAGCAATAGTCTGAACAAAACAAAAACAGTCCAAAAAGCAGATACGTAGCAGCAAATCCTGAGTAGCTGCACACACCCAGCACGCTCAGCTTTAAAACAGAAACATTTAGTTCTGGGAGCTGGAACAAGAAGAAACCAAACAGGAGCACATGGACACACCAGGGGCATCACTGGCACTGGGCACCCGGGGCAAGTGCCCCGAATCCTAGTGCTAGTGCCCCAGGTCTGGCAGGCCATCCCGGTCTCCGGCCCAATCCAGCTGGAGATCCGCGGCCAAGGCCGCAGCAGCCCCATCCCTGATGGGGGATCCGGGGCCCAGCCACCCACGGCAGCGGCAGCCCCGTCCCCAGCCGGGGATCCAGGGCTCAGCCGCTGGCAGCAGCGGCAGCCACTCTGGCCCCGGCCCCGGCCAGGGATGTATGGCACCACCGCCCGCGGCCGCTTCTGGCCCCGTCCCTGACTGGGGATGCGGTTGGTGGCTTCCGGCCCTGTCCCCAGCCAGGGGGCGGGGCCTGGGGGCCGAGGGCAGGGCCCGGATCCCTCTCCAGGGTACTGATGCCCCTGGCACACACACGTTGACTCTCAGCTCATCTGAAAAATGAGGACACATTTCCACCCACAGTTGAATGTGCTCCTAACTGCCAATTGGATCATGATTTGCCTCTCCAAGCAGATGCGTATTAAAAGATGATTCTACTGAAGTCAATGCTATCACATTAACCTCTGCTTATACTCATTTTATAAAGGGAGGAAGAATTCTTCCTCCTTTCTCTCACCCAGATTTGGAGGAGTACATCTCCATTTCCTTCCACTTCCTACTGACTGGTGAAAGAGGATTTACCTAGCAGGAGAATCTGCAGTGGTGGGAGTTACCTAAGTGGAAAATTTTATGAAGATCCAGGCCTTCCCACCTGTGGCTGTGTGATGAGGTGAATAAACCCCATTGTAAAGAGAGGGGTGCAGGAACAACTCTGGACCCAGAAAGCCCCACCCCACCAGGCCTGCTGGTCATGCTGCAGTTGAAGAATAGGCTTAAAAAGAGTCTCTTCAGAAAAGCAGGGCCATGGGTTGAGAGAAAGAGACCTGTACTAGCAGCTACAGAGACGCTATGCCAGGAACATATCCCAAAGATGCTTCACTAATCTGGGAATCCCCCCGCCCACAGAGATCCATGGGCCAAGTTGCAAGGGACAACTGCAAACTATAATCAGCAGAGAAACCCCAAGGGAGAGTGTTTGTTAGCCTGCAAGTAGGGAATGCCTTCCTTACAGTGCCCAACAGGTACCTGGATGAGAACCCAGTGGAGTAGGAGGATCAGGGTTCCTCTAGTCCAGTGGTTTTCAAACCTTTTTTCTCAGGACCCAGTTGAAAAAAAAAATCATTTATGCCCATGACCCAACAATTCCATCATTGAGACTGCACTCCAGTTTTTTGCAGTGACAGCAGAGGTGCCTGAGGGTCTGTGACCCAGTACTAGGTCCCGACCCTAAGTTTAAAAACCACTGCTCCAGTCTATCCCCACCACTAAGTGGGATCCCTATCAGGGGACCACTGGGCAGCAAGCTCCCCTGCTCACATTGTGGAACAGTGCTTGATCAGAGAATGGTGCATGCTGGGTGCCCCTAGTCTGCTTCCTTTCTCCACAGACAAATATGTCCTGGTTACCCATAACTGGTGGCGGGGGGAGCTGCGGGGCTCACAGCCGCTGCCGCTGCTGAGCCCAGGGCCGGAGGGGCCAGCGGGACCCGGCTCCCCGTGGCAGCGGCCGCTCACTCGCTGGGGAGCCGGGTCGGGACCAGCTCCCTGGCTGCAGCCCCCGTGGCTGGGAAAAGCCGGGGCCCCGGCCCCCTGCCCCGGGCTTTGCCGCCGGCCCTGGCAGCAGGGAGAGGTGGGTGACCCCAGCCCCCACTGTGGGGTTTGGGAGCAGCCCCGGCAGCGGGCAGAGCGGGGAGCCCCGGCACCCAGCTGCAGGGCTCCTGAGCAGCCCCAGCGGCGGGGAGAGCAGGGCATCGGCACCCCTCCGCAGGGCTCCCCGCTGGTCTTGGGGGCAGCCCCCCATGCCCTGCGGCTTGTCTCCCCTCAGCACCCTGGACAGGGTGCTGAGGGGATGGCTCTTCCTACAAAACATGTTTCGGAATAAAGGCTTTATTTCGAAATAAGTCGTTTTGAAATGACATTTCGAAATAAAGCCTTGTGTGTAGACATAGCCTTGGTGCTTTTAAGTATTTTAACTATTGACCCCCTTTTATTCTCTAGCAATACATTTGGGTATGTCCACACACATTGTTTAAATTGAAATAATGCTGGTTATTTCAATTTTAAAAAATGGTAGGTCCATACGACATTCCATTATTTTGAAATAAGGAGCTCCCTCATTTCGATATAAGGAAAGTTATAGCGATATGATAAAACCTAGTATTATAGTAATATGATGATTAAATCAAAATTGTTATTTTGAAATACAGTGCAGACGTGTTATTTAACTGTTAAATCAATTTAACACTTTTTGCCCTTCTCCCTCTCAGGTGCTTTCCTTCTTTTATATATCGGGTGGGGGCATGGCCCAGTGAGGGGGCCATGTTGCCACACCTCCCATGGTGCCCCTCTCCTGAATCAAAATACTAAGTCCTGTGTCTGGACATGCTGTTTCGATTTGGGTTTTTTTGGTGTGGACCTGTTAAGTCGATTTAACTTAAAATTGATTTAATGATTTTTATAGCCATTTTATTAAATTGATTTCATTTAAAATTGATTTAACTGCCTGTGTGTAGACATAGCCTCTAGGTACATACTTTTCCTTGTGCCATGTCCCATCACACTAGATAAGGTACCTCAAACTCATGGCCTGTGGGCCGCACATGACCCCTAAAGTTATTGCCTGCGGCTCACAATGACACTATCATTACTGATATTTACAATATTGTTGTATGAAAAGGTTTCAGCAGTGTGGCCTTGGGCTAACATACTAGTCCTAATGCGGTCCTTGTGGTGATCTGAGTTTGAGACCCCTGCACTAGATGATGCAATGCTGGTTTACCACATGATGTTATCACCCATGGCGCTCCTATTTTAATCTACCTAAACAACAAGATTTAAGCTAAAAAGCGAAGCCTATAGAGTACCCAGTCTCACTTTTATCCTGTACACCTGTGTGAAGTCTACATAAGGAGCCAACTTCTTGCGAGACCATTTTTCTCTCCTTAACCCTGAATTAGGCACTACTAGAAAGGCTCAGATACTCGAGTGGTGAGGGTGATATAAGAAGACATATAGAACTATTGTCCCAGACATATGATGCCCAGACTTTTAAAGGTATTTTGATACTGCAGCACTCAGTATTGCAACACAACTGATTTAAGTACTTAGGAGCCAAAATCCTATTGATGATTGATGGGATTTAGTCACTTAGGAATCTAAATCACTTTTGAAAATTCTATCTGTGCTCTTAAATTGGTTAAGCTTTGCAACACTGACCACAGCAACACCTATTTCCTTTTAAAAATCCATACCATGATGACTTGCTAAAAATATCACATTTCTTTTATATTAAAAATGATTGATATTGAAAATGGCAGACAGCCCTGACAGAATATAAACTGATTTATGAGATGATTAGGTTGACAGCACTGAATGTAAAACCTGATTGCCACCTACACTTGAAAGAATGCTTTGTATCTACAAGAGCATTTGCCCCACTTTCAAATACTTATCATTTCACTGGGCATTGTATGGGCTAATGAATGTTTTAATCAAAGAGAGATAAATGGAAAAAACTGCCAAAAATGCCACCTTAGGTAAATGTTATTTGAAACTATTTGAGCAAACATAACTGATATAAAACAAAACCCTCTATGGACTTTTTCATCCATACACTTGCATTCTTCCTCAAGACTGAAACACTGAGGACTGCAATGGAAAATAAGGTGTTCTGGTTACTGACCATTTCCCTGATCATAGGGCTCAGCAGTGCCTTGCTGTGTAAGTGCATGTTTAAAATATTGTGGGCAGGGGTGTGTTCTAAATAAGCTCAAACCATCTGAAATTTATCCTCGCTAATTTTGAGTATTGCTAAATAAGTTTCTCTCAAAGATCTTGCATTGTAATGTCAGTAATGCTAAATATTAAGAAACTATGATGCTAGTTGTTGTAATGTAATGTTGAGATGTAAAATGTAATGCACTTTGGCTTGGTAATGATATAAAATGGGAAAGAATGAAAATCAGCAACCCTCTAATATTTTTCTTCTCATGAGGGCGAAAGAGGGAGCAAAAATATTTAAGATCTAACAAATTATGTTTCTTCTTTTGTTCAGTATTAACTACATGTGAGTCTGTTCTTCTAACAAATGTTTATTTGGAAAGATTTGTCCACACTGGGCCCAATTTTGAACTAACTTGTTTATTCAGAGTTCATTGAATTCGTTAGAAGCTGTTTGTATCCAGGCAGGAAAAGTTACCCAGAAATGGGGAAAATAGACCTGCAGAAATTAGGCATAATACAGCATCATGGAGAAGTGCATTAGCTAGTGTATTAGTAGCATACGACAATTCTTTCAAGAGCTTAACTCACATTTTTGTATTTGACAGACATTTTGCAGAAATATTTGATGGAACTGCTCACAAAACAGATTTATAAGATGACTGTACACCCAAAAATATATCAAATGTCATCTTTGGGGCTCATCTATCCTTGCCTGGATGTTCCAGGCTATCTGCTCACAAAAAAGAATGCACAATTTGCAATGGAGCAAAAAGTCAGTCTGGATAAGGTGAAGCACGTTCTACAACAGTGGCTCCCATCATTTTCTCTACCATGGCCCACCTTGCTACCTTTAATTAATTTGAGGCACACCACCATAGAGTTTCCAAATGAACTCATGGATATTCCTGAGCTAATCCAGAGCTCTGAGTAGTTTTACAAAAACTTTGTGGCACACCTGCTCCGACCTGACAGCACACCTGTTGGGAAACACTGTTCTACAATACAGTGTAGGATTTCTTTTTCTGTGACTTTATTTTTAGTTAAAGAACTTAAGTCAGGTACTTTAGAACCTATTTAAAGTTTTGCAAAATCTATCAGGAATTACTTCATAATTTTATAAACAGTTCTTGTTTTGGATTGAAGCTTCCAGTAACCCAAACACTGCAACACTATTCTGTTGCAGGAGATGCAGATATTGGAGCTAACTTCCTAGCTTAGAAATGTATAATGTTGCCTATCCCTATACTATCTGAACACCTTCCATGAGTACAGGCTAGAAATAATGAGGCCCCATAGGAAACTTAGTCTGAACTAATTTAGGCCATGGCTACGCTAGGCTTTGCCTATTTTAAACTAAGAAAAGCCTTAGATTGAACTAGGCAAAGCTTAGTCTGAACTAGCAAGACCCAGCATTAGTCAGGACTTCCATGTGTAGTTCAAACTAAATGCAGCCAAGACATGAATGAAGGGTTAGTTCAAACTTACTAAGTTCGAACTAAGTCACTAGTTCAAACTAGAACACCTGTTTAGTTCTAACTAAAAAGTCCACAGTTAGTTTGAACTAGCCTGTGGTTTAGTTCAGACTAACTTCAAAACTTCTTTAGTTCAGACTAGCAAGTCCAAACTAAAATTGCAGATGCAAACATAGCCATAAAGGATTTCATGCTAGGCTGCCTCCTAGTGCATTTAAATACTTCAGATTTGTAAAACAAGCAAGGAGTCCTGTGGCACTTAAAGACTAACATATTTATTGATTACAAGAGCTTTCATGGGAGAAATGGGATTTTCTCTCATGAAAGCTCATGCGATCAATAAATGTGTTAGTCTTTAAGTGGCACAGGACTCCTTGTTTGTTTTGCTGAACTAGACTAACACAGCTACCCCTTTAGAACTTTGGATGCATAGTTTTATTAAGATTGTTAAAAATACAATCAAATTTTTAATACACAACTTTATAAGACACAGCATTGCAAAATCCGGATTAGGCAAACTCAAAAAGCTTTTCCTAAGGTCTCAATCACATTTCCATTAAATTAAATAGCAAGTTTAATTGACTTCCATGGACAAGATCAAGTTTAAGAGCTGCAGAAACAGGTTGTGCCTATTTGTCCTCAGGAACCAAGATGGACCTGCTATGAAATCCACCCAGAATATGAACTCACACCTCAGAACCAGGTTTTGAGCATATCTTAAATACTTATATAGCACCATGCATGTACAAGATGCTTTACAAAACATGCACAGAGATAAGATTACTGATAAGTGAAGTGTGTCCAGAAAAAAGTGAGAGAATCATGTCAAGATTCAAGTCTCCAGTGAGTACAAATTACTTCAGACTTGAAGTTTAGGAAACACATCATTCCCACTAAAATTTAGTAATACAATTTCAAACAAACAAAATAAAAAGGATTAGTTTTCACATTTGTGGCAAGACAATTTAAGCCAAGCAAACTCTATAGTAAACCAGTCCCCTTTTTCACATTTCTACAGTGATTTTTGCCAATCCATTCTCACTTTTCACTGGGATACACACATGTAACTATCAATTTCAGTGCAGTTACTCTCATTTTACATCAGTGTGAGATCAGAATTGGGTGTTTTATATCAGTTACAAATTTAAGAGACGAATTCATCGCTGATGTACTTGCCTGAGATTTTACTGACATAGCTAGAGTTTGGCCCTCTTTGAGTATGTTCACACACAATTCAGCAGGAGCAGCTGCGCCGAGGAATCCCGGGGCCAGCACTCACTCCGGCCCCGGCAGCAGCAGGCTCCAGCCACGCGCCCGGGACCCTGCCGCCAGGTTTGGGGGCAGCCCGGGCTTTAAAGCCCCCGGGGGTGAGGTGCCCCACTGTGTGTCACCTGGCGGGTGCCTGCAGCCATGTGCAGGCACCCGCCAGGTGAGGTGCAGCCCCATGCCTCGCCCCCTGGGTGCCTGCAATCCCCTCCTCAAGCGAAATAGCAGGTCCACACTGTGGACCTGCTATTTTGCTCCCTTATTTCGAGGACACTCTTTTTGTCCTTTGAAATAAGGTGTTTCGAAATAAAGAGTTATTTCAAAACGTCTTGTTTAGAAACAAGCCCTCCCTGTGTGAGCATAGCCTTTGTGTTTTACAGGTAAACCTGGTAGGTGTATAATTTTTGTAGCTAAGTAAAAATACTATAATGTTATTACTGAGCTGGAGGCTTCTTTTGAAGAAAGACTGAACTATTCAAAGCTGTATAGTGCTTTCTAAGTACTATGAGCAAATATTCAAAAAAGCCTCAGTACTCATTTAAATTGTGAATTGCAACATATTTCTCCTCCAATGCAAGTCTAAGATAATAGCCCATTTCATTACTTGGCCTCATGCAAAAAGACTGTTTGGAACTGGGTCTATTTATAGTGGAAAGTAATACATTGCTTAGGTTTATAAAAGTGCTTCATGTGTATGTAAGGGTCATTTACAGAACAGTGCCACTTTGAACCCATTAAATAATTGATACATAATTATTTAATGAAAAATATGATAGATTGTTTACCTTGTACTTTGTTTTAAAATAGCTCCAGGTGAATGTGATGTGCAACCAAAAGCAAGAGATAACTGTGGATATCCAGGCATCACTGAAACACAGTGCAGTGAAAAACAATGCTGCTTTAATTCAGATACTCCAGGTAGCCCCTGGTGTTTCAAACCAGTTCCAGCAGAGGGTAAGTATCCGGGTGAAAGATACCAGTTCCTTCAGTGTGGGCAGACAGACTTTTATCTATATAAATCCCAGTTCTGCAAGCTGTTGAGCAGCTTCATCTCCCATTAAAGTCAATGAAGCAACTTTCAGGAGGAGCCCCAAATGTCATGCTAAGGTAGGGATTGGTGGAATGCAGTGTAGCATGACAAGGGCTGGCCTGATCATATACGTGAACTAAGCAGTTGCCTGGGTTGTCTGGCTTTAAGGGGCACCAAATTAGATGGAAGCTAAATGTTTTCTCTATTTAAAAAAAAAATATATATATATAATTCTAGACTTCCTCCTCCCTCCCTCCACATTGAATGTGGGGGTGGGGTACCAAAGTCATAGTTCACCTAGGGTGCTAAACACACAAAAACAAACAACCTTGGTTTGACCCTAAAGGTGACCTTACTATCTTCTGAATGAAGACTACCAGATCATTTATGTGGTTATATAGCAATATGTACAGAAGCCACACTGTAAAGCAGACATTACATTTTCATAAATCAAAAGATTTCAAAAATAAAAATGGAAGATTACAAATGTGACTGCTTTAGAAAAGTTATTCATCTACAGATAGTAGATATGTTGAAAGAAGAATAAGGAAACAGAGGCAGGATCAAGAGGATTTGGGAAGTTTAGGAGAATCTTTTTAAATTGGTTTTCAGATTATCCCTCATTTATTTTTCCATCTCCTTGCTATTCAGCTCTGTCTGGCACACCTTCAGATGAAAATTTTTTTAAAGTTTGATTACTAGTTTGTTTTCAAGTTCCAGATTGGTAGTGGTGTCAGTCTAGTTCAGAAAACCAGACAGACAAGGAATCCTGTGGCAGTTTTAAAGATTAACAAACCTATTTATCACATGAGTTTTCATGGGAGAAATTCCACTTTGACAGATGCTTTAAAAAAAAATGGAAAAAAAAACTTCCAGTGTGGGAGGAAGTAGTAAATCCAGTGAAATGTGAATGACAAGTTCAGGACAAAAACAACAAGCAGTTGTGTGGCACTTTAAGACTAACAGATTTATTTTTTGCATGAGCTTTTGTGGGAGCAAAAGCTCATGCAAAAAATAAATCTGTTAGTCTTAAAGTGCCACACAACTGCTTGTTGTTTTTTTACTGGACTAGACTAACACAGCTATCCCTTTGGAAAGTTCAGGACAGGCTATTTCAGCAAGTCAAACAAGTTGTTTAGACTCAAACAACATATAAGAAGGCTGGGAGCATGAGAGAGATGAAAAAATCACTTTTTGGTATGAGAAAGCCAGCCCATCACTCTATTCAAAGCCAAGATAACAGTGCCATATTTGCCTATGAACTCTAACTCAAATTCTAATTCAAGCTCCCAAACTTCTTATTCGTTGTTCCATGCTGTTTGGATATACACAGCTTGTTTGATTTACTGAAATAGTCTGACCTGAACCTGTCATTCACATTTCACTGATTTATTTTTCCCTCTCATACTGTAAGTTTTCCATTTTCAAGTGTCTGACAAAGTGGGATTTCTCCGACAAAAACTCACGCAATAAATAAAGTTATTAGTCTTTAAAAGTGCCACAGGACTCCTTGTTTAATTATTGATGATAGGGAAATTAAACTTAGTCTAAACTTTCAGCATGGGGTCAAACCATTTGTGAAATGGGTTTTCTTAAAGTTGTTTGAGATGGGAAATGTACTGTGCAGAAGTGTAATTTTTCCTTCTTCTTCCAGAATGTCAGCTGTAAAAATGGAGCTTCTCTGGAAACCTCCTTCTCACAATGGAGTTCTTCATTAATGACTAAGTGTGCACATCTGTACAAAATACATAATCTACAATGAGGCTGATTCCCATGCAGGCCATTTCTGATTCCTCTATTTTCTTTACAATGACATAGTTTACCACTGCAGTCTTCTTCTATAGTTTAGTATTATGCACCTGCCTGAAACAATAAAAGAAGCAAAAACAAAATTTGAGATGCTTCTTTGGTTATTTTAGGGGACAAAAAGGTTGTCCTTTCTGGGGATATGGGTATTTCTCTCAGACTTCAAGAGAAGCCTGTTAGCAACAGTTTTGGAGAAAAATACCTCATACTATCCATACAAACACTACAAATTAAAATATTACCAAAAAGATTAAACTAGTTCAAGTTGGTAATGAATTAATGAACATTCCAACTAAAGTTCCAAAGGGGCAGCCGTATTAGTCTAGTTCAGCGAAATAAGCAAGGAGTCCTGTGGCACTTAAAGACTAACAAATTTATTTATCGCATGAGCTTTCATGGGAAAGTCCCATTTTGTTAGATTATTTGAAGATGGGGGAGCTTACAGAATGGGAGGAAAATAAATCCAGGGAAATGCAAGTCATGGGATCAGGTAACACTGTAACAGCAAATCAAAGCAGTTAAGATTCAAATGCTGGGAAACAGCACACAGACAAAGGTGAAGTCAAGTCACCTGTTGTAATGGGAAAAGAATCCATAGTCACAATTTAATCCTGCTTTCAAATAATTGAACCTGTATGTCAATTCCAATTCTGCAGTTTTTCTTTGAAGTCTTGATGTGGTACCCATCTGCTTGAGCACAGTTGTTTCCAAACAATCAACAGAATGATTAGGAAGATTGAAGTGCTCAGCTACTGGTTTTTGAATGTGATTTCTGACTTCAATTTTCCTAATCGCTCCAGTCACTCATTGCAGATTGCCTGTGCTTTTACATTCAGCTTTTTAAGTGCTGTGCCTTGGAAAATAATATTTGCTCTCTTTTGGCATACCTTTGTGCTTGTATCCCATACAGAACCACCACTGATTTTTGATAGAGGAAAGAAAGAAATGGCTATTTAAGTTTTACTTTCATCAGATACAACATTGGGAAAGTTCCACAGCATGGTTAGTGGCATATCTGAGAAATGGCCTGCTAGTTTCCACATTTAAAACTGAAGCCATCATGTCAATAGCTTTATTATTTACTTATATTTATACTCACACTTTCTGGAGGTCTGGGCCTGAATCTGTTGTTTTGCATGTTGTGTAGTCACACTTATTTGTACTGGTCTAAACCATGGACCCTGAAATTTTTTCCTAGTGGTACAAAGCCATGGTAAATCTTCCTTAATCAACCACCTGAAGAGTCACCTGTTGGTTCTGAATCTTCCACTCCAGACCTACACTTCTTCATCCCTGATATGGAAGCATATTGGGAACATGTTCATACTGAAGGTGCTAGCCACAGAGCACCCCTGAATGATGGTTGTTCCATATTTCCAGAATAACCCCTTGGATAATAAGCAACTGGACACAGCTTGGATAAGCCCAAAGGCTACTCTAAAGGACACAAACTCAAACCAGCCACAAAATTGCAGAACCAAAAAAGTGGCATAAAGTCACTTTTGTTTCTTCTGTTGGGATCCTGGACCAAACACTGCTCAGCAAGACCAGATGATCAGATCTAGTTAGTGTGAAAGGAGGAGGACACTTCCATTGCAATTTGGCACTATTTAAGACCCACTCTATACATGTTCAATTGTTTACAGGTGCATATAGCCAGAGCCTATTGTGTCTGACTGTGATAGACCACTTTAAAGAGCTCTCACTCCAGTGGTGAAGCTCAGGGTTGTACCTTGGAGAGTCTATGATTTGTTGGTAGGATAAAAACCCAGAAATCTAGGGATGCTCTTAAAGAGAGAATGCAGTTTTTCAAATATAACATCAATGTAATTAGTTCTAAAACATGAATTCAGCTTTTACATGTGGGAGAAATATTGGACCCCAGTACAGTCAGGGGGGTTACCAAAGTGACACACTTTGTTTTAACTGATATGGGAGAGACCAAGGCAAAATTATTCTGGCTGGCCATTTTAGCTTCTGTCATAAGCTATTGATGTACTTCTGCACAACACAATTTCTGGAGCTAGCCTTGGAATATCATCTACACCTGGAAGAACAACAGGTGGGAGGTTCACAGGGCCCTTTTGTCATAGATGTTACCACATATTCATGTGAACATCCTCACTGAGCTCTCACCTCTCCTTTTGGAGAAGGACTGTAAGAGGAAGAGACAGGGTGAGGAGATGATAGCCTGGGATTCTGGGAAGCAAGGAGCCAGGTCTTGGGGGGGGGGGGGGGGGGCACGGGCGGGGGGAGGGAGTGGGGAGAGATCCTGGCTTGTCCAAGCCTCTCCAAAGGGATGGGAGGGATCTGTCCTGGCTCCTCTCTTACCAAGTGCCATCCCTGGAGATGGGAAAGAAATAGTGGCTGAAACTGACAGCAATGGGCTGTAGTAAGGGTGTGGAGGCTCCTTCTGGGACTCTGGTTATGGAGAGAGGGTATCCCAGGGTTGTGAGAAAGAGGTAGCTAGGTATTTCTGGTGGTGTGGAGAGGAGGATAGAAAAGTCCCAGCCCTTCTAGAGGAAGGGTGGTGGCTAGAGGGATGAGGGCCCAGCCTCTCTGTGAGAAGATAGGGATGGGAAGGAAGAGAGAGAAGAGATCCTGGTCAGTCTCTCTCACATAAGTCCTGTCACTGGAGAAGTGGAAACAGCAGTGACTGAAGCTGTCAGTGACAGACTGGAGCAGGGGTGGCAGCTGCTTTTGAGTCTCTGGTCCCCAGGAGATGGTAGCCCATGATAGGAAGAAGAGAACTAGGTTTGGGGTCCCACAAACCCCATGAGAAAATGCCATCACTGCTTCAGCCAGTAACTGACAACTTCCATCTTCTCCCCCCCCCCCCCCATTTCCCAGGGCTGGCCTTAGGTTTAAGAGACCAGCCTGGACCTCTCATCCAACCCTCCAGCAACAAGACTCCCTGAACCCAGCTCCCTAATTTCCAGATCCCCCAGTCATCATCTTCTCATGCTGCCTCTTCCACTTGTTCTGCTTCCAGAACCTCTCCAGAAGGAGAAACAAACTTTCCAAGTATCCACACATGCCACATTGCAAATACCAGTGTGGGGACCTCCTCCACATCTATGTACCTCCCAGAATGTGACCTCTGACACTTATCAAGTAACCTGGGCACCCTCCTTCAGAAAATACTGGTGGCCCCCCATCTTCAGCCTTGAGTCTTGCATGGTACATATGAAATGGTGCTTGGGTTTGGACATACCTTGATGTCACACCTTAAAGTAAAAGGCAAAGAAAAAATACTAACCCTTTGTGGATGGCAGTTAAACAAGGAGGAAGGGAAGGAAAGGTAAAAGAAATAATGATTAACTGTACAGTGAAGAAAACATTTACCCACACAGAATACAGAAATTGAAAGTTCAGGAGAAAAAACTGTGAAAGAAGTTGTCAGATTTTTTGTTGAAAGTTCATCTGTCCAATTTTTTTTTTTTTTTTTTTTTTTTTTTTTAAATTTGAAGGTCCTTTGCTTACTTTCCTATAGTAAAAAGAGAAGGCCTAATTCTCCATGGCCTACCACTTTGTGTCCACCTGTATGAAATGCATAAAGTGCTGCCAAACCAAAATGTCACCCAAATACTTTCTCAATACAGTGATAACCCATTTGTTATATTTTTCCTCTGATGTGTAACCACAGACTTATGCTGAATATCAGAGTCTGGTTGAAACTGACTTCTGCACAGGAAGCCAATACTGAAGCTATCAGGTTTAATAAAGATTTGAGTCAGGGATAGGTTTTGTGCTGACTCTCTGGGCAGGAGTGAATTTCACTCTTATCTGGTAGCATCTAGCACTGTAAGTTACAAATTTGAACAACCTGATGTAAAGCAAAGACAACAGCATTTGTTTTGCTGGACTCAGAAAGGTAATCTCCAGTGAACATTTATTCCCCATCTGGGAGTGCAAAGTGGTCCAAACCAATTAATTAATGTAGATATTGAGGGGAAAAAAAGAAAGGCAATGCCCTTTATTACACACATATCTAGAGTCTTGTTGATCAGAGCTTGTTGCAGGAAAGCAGTTTGTAACATATTTGCTACTTTTGTATTTAAGACTGAGATGCCTGGAGAACCTACCCAAAGTGTTTTTCATTCCACTGTGCATTCCTTCACATCAAAGCTTTGCAGTTTTTCAAGGGACTTTAAAAATATGTTTTCTTTAAGAAATCTTTCTAATTTTGAATCATTTGGAGAAGAAATAGGGAAATAAATGCTACTAAACTGGTAACCTTGTTTCACAGGAAATGATCACAACCACAGCTTTTTTCCTTCAGTCTGATGATCATCAAGCAGCTGTAAGTTGACTAACATTTCACTATTAAAGAAATATCAGCTCTCATACTCAGTGTAGAACATGGGGGAAAATGATCATTCTTTATGGCAGAATGGTTGTGCAAAAAGCACCATCAATGTTTCTTAGAATTCAGCTAAAATACAAGACTTTGTAACCTAGCAGTCACTCCTTTGGATGATTTGCCTTTTTCTTTAAAAAAAAAAAAAAAAAATCAAGTTTAGTTACTAGGCATTCTAAATCAAGGAGAGGTTAAGTGTAGACCTGCTGTGTGACCTCAAGGAAGTCATTTAATGCCCATGTTTCCATTTTCCCCATCTATAAAATTGGGTACAGTGATGCATACCCTCCTTCACAAAATGCTTTAGATCTATGCTTAAGGAGTGCTGGAAAAAAGTATACAATATGTAAGACATTAAAATATGAAGGTTTTAAAATTTCACATGTAGTCCACACTCCTAGGTACCAGACTCAAATGTGTGTTGAATTCACCAAGTTGTTTCGACCAAGTCCTCCCCATCAAAAAAAAGAACCCCCCCAAGAAAGAAATCAAAATGTTGTGTTGATTTTAATGAAATGTTTTTTGGCTTTTCATTTTGAATTTTACTTCATTTTTATTTTTGTGGGGGTTTTGCCTTTTTAAAACCAAAATTAAATGTTTTGGTCAATCCCAATGATTTTTTAATTTTTGGTTTTGACCAGCAAAAAAAAGATCAGTTCTTTGCACAGCTCTTTTTGAGGGGTGTCCAACTGCAGTATTCAGGCATAATGGTGTCACAGTGTACAACTGGTGTATGTCACCAAGAGAATCAGATCTAGAAAGTTCAACACCTGTGCTTGTTTCCTAGAGACAAGAGCAACACGACAAAAATGTCTTTAGCCTGTTCCTTGCAGGGCTTTCTCCTAAGGTAAGACTCACTCACCCAGGATTTGAGTTCTGGCAGGTCATTATCAGGGAGCTGACCTCTTCTCCCCCCTTCAGCAGTTCTGAGCTTACCACCACCAACTACTTTTCATATTCTTTCCTGCCCCCCAAAAACCTTTTGCAGCTCTCCTCCTTTCCCCCTGCTTCTTGTTTTTGACTGTAGAAAGCTGAAAAGAAATGCAACCAGGACACATTGCTTTTGGCAAAGCTGTTCCAAGCTGCCTTGCCCATCTGTTCTGTTGCAGATGGTGTTTTTTAAGCACCACAGCTCTTGAAGCCAAGCTGCTTCCACACATACTGGCTCTTGCTGCAGGTAATTGTTCTATACACAATCCTCCCTTCTGCCACCCTGCTCTCTGGGATCCAGAGAGTGACAGAGTTCAGGGAACAGAGGAAGTTTTTTTTTTCCCCCTCAGACATACCCAAGACAAAAAAACATGACAGGAAAAAATTCATACATATACACACATTCAAACACATTTATCCAAATGCACATTTACATTGCCTGCATACTTTGACAGCATGAAGATTGCATACCCACCTAGCATAGGTAAAAACAGCAATGTAGCCAGGGAGGCATGACTTAGGCAAGCAGAGTACAGACACAAAGTGGGTTGGAGCCCACAAAAAGCTTATGCCAGAAGAAATCTGTTAATCTATAAGGTGCCACAGGAATCTAGTCCTTTTTGCTGTACACAGACTAAAAGGGCTACCCCTCTTGAAGTTACCTACACAATGTGATTTCATATCCCACCCACAATCTAGGGGTCCTTCCTGCCTGCAATGCTATGTTTAGGAGAGTAGTGTCCTGCTGTCTCCCCATGCTGCAGGAAGAGATTCCCCCAGCTGTTAAAGGCCTTGGCAGGCGACAGAGAAACACTCTGCCAGATCCCCACTGCTGGAGTCCATCCTCACCTGATGGAAAGAAGGGGAAAGACTTTGGCAGGGACTGAGTCATTTTACCCTACTACCTCCTCTTTCCAAAGGCTGACCCTCAGCACAGTAAAAGGCTCTGGAGCAGGGAGCTTTCCCCCACTGTCTCCCTTTCTTCCCTCTCACCACCACCTTCCACTGTGATGTTCAGCTACGCATCACAGTGAGGACACAGCAGGCTGTCCACCGTGTCCTGTAGCTACACATAACTTACACATTGCCACCAGAGGTGCATAGTGAGGATTCACCCCATTGATTGCATGCAGTCCTCCCCCACGTCTTACCCTTTTCCTGGTACAGTCAAACACTGGGCTGATCTTCAGATAGTGCTAAATGCAACAGGCTGGCCTACTTTTTGTCAAAGATTATCTTTTGAAGGTCTGGCTGTGAAGAAAAGACCATGATGTGGCAGTTGTACTTGTTTTAAAGTGTTTCTTCACTCAGGAAATGATGGGGGTACATACATTGTCATAAGGGGGTTTCAAGAGCATGAAAGAATAAATACTTTGTTGTCACCAGAGGTTATTGAAAATTTTCAAAATGTGAAGTTGTGGCAAAGTTTCACCCTGTAAAATGTCAAAGATTTTCAAATAAACAGAAATCCTCAGTCAAACCACTATTTTTTGACCAGACCTGAAAGAATCAAATATTGTTATACCCTGAGTGAAGCTGTGTTCCAGCTTACTCTCATGTTTGACCAGTTGCAACAATGTAAAACCTTAATCAGGGTTCTCTCATTACCAGGAGCATAAAATTCTCCTGCCTCCACATCTGCTGCGAACAACATATAATGGCAGTAAGAAGGCTTTCGTATTAAATTAAGTAAAATCTCATTGAGCTCAGCTGCATTGTAACGAAGTTGGTTTGAGACTACATAGAAACCTTTGACTACTGTGTCTGACTCAGATCTCACTTATACTGGTGGGAATCAGTTAGTGACAAGAAGGATTACGTTGAGATTGTTGGAAGAGAAGAATCAAGCCCAATAGATGTAGCATGAAATTTGTAAAACTGAGAAAAGTTACAGCACAGATCGATTTTTGCTTCACAGAGTGAAACTCAGCAGACTTTTTGCTGGGGAAACTGAATCCCAGCAATTTCCATTCTAAAGCAGCAGCACACTGTGGTCACAAAGGAGCCTGAAGGCCAGGTTTAAGGTATTTACGCACATAATGCAGATAGGTGCCTAGTGGAATTTTCAAAAGAAAATAGGTTCCTAGCTCCCATAGGAATTAGGCATCAAAATGCTTTTGAAAAATCCCACTACTTGATTAAAAAACCTTCCCCTTATTGATTTAGAAGCAAAAGCCCCTGTGACATTCAAGGCAACTTGTGTTCCTACATCATCTGGGCTCATTTGATAAAGTCTCCCTCTGCAAATACATATTTTCTGTGCATTCTGAAGATTTAACATTTCTAAAAACAACACTAGCAGTGGTATCTTTAACATTTAAATCAGGGCACTACTGACTTTTTAAGAAGAAGGGTAGTGGGGGGGGAGAGAGTAAAGACTTCGTTTAAGGTGCAAAGGAGCCCCTCAGAAAAGAGAAGAATGTGGATATTTGGGCATCACCACTGATGAATTGCTATGAATGTTACCAGCAATGGCACCCCTACTGCTTTCATCCTTCATTAAATAAAAGGTCATGTGTAATAAATCTGATTTTCCCAGTTCTCAAATCCTGAAAACTATTTACTGGTAGGGAAGCCTATTGTTTGTACCCTGTGCTTCTGATATTTCTTTTTGAGATCTTCCATCATTTTAGAACTTGGTTAAGCATCTAGCACGAAAACATTGTTTCTGCTGTTTGAGACTCTTAGTAAAACCCCTGACAGAGAGAGCAGCTAGCTGTTCAGATACTAAAAGTAATGAAGACTAAAGAGTAAGTTGATGGCAAATTCTTTTGCAAAGGGAGGACAGGCCAGTAGTTACAGTAAATTGAAACATGGAGCAGCAGGAGTTCTGAGGAAGCCTGCTGTTCCTCAGGTTAGGTTGAGTGGGGGAAACTTTCCCTCTACTTTTAGCAGAGGAGGGAAAGAAAGCTGAATGCTCCTTTCCTAGTGCCTCCCCGCCCTCTCATTTTAATCTCTGGTTATATGGGGAGAGACTGCTCCGTGCATCAGAAAGCCCATAGGCTTGCGTTCAACTACATAGAACAGGTAAAGCAGACTCAGCTTATTCAAGGGATCCTCCTGGCTGTGGTCTGCTGCCCATAGAAGTAATGGGAAAAAAGTTTGCCCTTAGTATTTGTTTTTCTCTCTCTCAGATTCTTCAACGAACATCTTCTGAAAGAACTGCCTCCATCACCCAAAATCCTCAAACCAGAAAGCAGAAAATCTCCATGCTTAGTTCTCTAAAGCACTAACTATAATGACCACCAGGACACTTCTGTCTGCGTTGTCTCACTTTTCAAGTACCTGTTGTACTTCATTTCCAAAGGGGTAGCCATGTTGGTCTCATCTAGCAAAACAAACAAGGAGTCCTCTTGCATTTTTAAAGGCTAGCAAATGTATTTATCACATGAGCTTTCCTGGGAGAAAAATCCCACTTTGAAAATGGGGAATTGACAAAGTATCTGATGTGGGATTTTCTCCCACAAAAGCTCATGCGATAAATAAATGTGTTAGTCTTTAAGCGCCACAGGACTCCTTATTTGTTTTAAATATGTTGAATAAGCCTCAGTCCTTTGCTAGTAGGTACTTTTTGCATATAACCCTTCAATTAACTAAATTTAGAGACCTCTACTTGTAAAGCAGCTTCACTGTTCTTTAAACACCAGCCCCCAACACCCGCTTTATAAGCTACTCTCCTCCTGCAGAACAGTGTGGTCACTGGTGGGTTTTAGAGCAAGGAAAAGGAATAGATACATTTCTGCCTTTCAGTGTTTTATGATGCAAGAGTAGAGTCAGGCTCTCTATATTTGTGATGGAAACACCACAAAAAGTGGCATTAGCTGGGAGTGAGCAGCTGAGTATTAGACTGCATTTTAAGCAACTCAGTTATCTAGTTACCCCAATGCTGGGCTCCAGATGTGGATAACTATTTCCCCAAGGTTTGAGTGTTTGGGCTGGGGATTTCAGTCCAAGGCCATTTGCACTTTATATATAAGATTATTATTATAATATTTAGAAACTGGTTACAGTTCTCTCTACAGCCAAAGAGGAAGTACTATTAACTTTCATTTATTAAGCTCTACTCACTTGTCCCCAGACATGGGGATGAGAGGAACTGATGTACTAATGAAACACAAATGGACTATAATGTGGCTTTAACATAGTCTTACCTCATCCTCTGTCAGATTCTGTTGCTGCCTCAGTTTCCTTCTTGCCCCAGGAAAAACAGATGACCCCAACCAGTCCTTTGAATGTCTACTTCTGGAGTCTGATTTACTACCACCAATTAATAGTTCAAATCTAACAAAGAATCACCTAGCTTTCCTCTCCAGAATCCATCATACCCATCCTGGACTTATAAATTCCCTGTTAGTGCTCCTTAGTGCACATAGCTTCAGCCATGCCTGCACTATATAGATGCTATGGAGAATCTCCTCCCTAGTCCTCTCTGACTCCATGTTCTTCTGAATCCCCAAAGAAGCCCCTTTACTTTTGCCTTGTATTAGGCATATTTTCCCTGAATAGAGAAGCACCACCAAGCACTTTCTGAAAAACTATCCCCCTAAGCATTTCCCAGCCCATCACCCATCTCTACAGGAGCAAACTCCCTTTCATAGGAAGCCCCACACCTGAGCTTGATCCTCTGACCCAAACCTATCTCCAGGATCAGCTGACAAAAGGCAGAGGGTGCTGAGCACAGCTGTGTTTAAAGGGCCAGCATCTCCTGTAACACCACTGTTCAAAGGAGATCACCCAGAGAGTCTTATTTTATCATGTAGCTGCTAAATCTATTTTCCCTTGTACACTAAGCAAGCTATCCACAGCAGAACTGCCAGCATCCACATTGTGCCATCACATAAAAACAAAATGGGCCTCAAATAATGAAGATGTAATCCAGGACTAACAGGCTTCCCCACCCCACTGCTCCAATTTTCATCATTCTAATTTGGGAAAACCAGATACTGAGTGCTGGATCCTCTTCTGCCCCTGCTCTGCCTTATCTCTCAACACCCTGTTTTTCTGCTCCTTTCCCCCCACTGATGCTGAGGGCTCTCTGCACCTTCTTCCCCTTGCTAGCTGACAGAGCAGGGCTCTAGGGGTGGAGGGATGACTGGGGGAAGATAGGTGCAGAAGAGCTATGCTCCAGGGGCAGGGGGCTGAGTAGGATAGGATGAGGGAGGAGCCATGCTCCAGGATTTAGGGAGGGGAATGAGGGGAGCTGAACGGGGTGTGGGAGGAGTTGCTGGTACCTCTCTCTCTACCGGAGCAGGGCCCAGGCACTTCCTGAATGCTCCTCCAATGGAGAGAGGAAGGCTTCCTCAACTGCCATGTGGTGAGTACTTCCTCTTGCCCCCATGGATACCAGGTACCCCTCCCCCCCCATCACCTCCTTCCAAACTTACTGCCATTTATTTTCAATTTTTACCAATTTTTTCTTGGATTTTTTTTTTACAAAAAGTAATAAAAACTAATAAATTTCTGGAAATTACATAAGGTAAAATAAAAAACACAAAGAATGTGTAAAAATGTACATCTCATTTTTTGATTTCCTAAATCCTTTGCACTGGTAGGTGTAAGAAAAATTATATGTAATTTTATTATATGCGAACGGGGGAGGTGCCAGAGGACTGGAAAAAAACAAATATAGTACCTATCTTCAAGAAAGGCAAAAAGGAGGATCCAGGGAATTACAGACCTGTCAGCCTCACCTCAATCCCTGGAAAAATCATGGAGCAGCTTCTCAAAGAATCCATCCTGAAACACTTGGAGGAATGTAGAGTAATCAGGAACAGTCAGCATGGATTTACCAAGGGTAAATCATGCCTGACCAACCTCATCGCCTTCTATGATGAGATGACTGGATTTGTGGATGCGGGAAGAGCCGTTGATGTGATATACCTTGACTTTAGCAAGGCTTTTGATACGGTTTCCCACAGCATTCTCATTGGCAAATTAAGGAAGTATGGGTTAGATGCATGGACTGTAAGGTGGATAGAAAACTGGCTAGAACAACGGTTTCAGCGCGTAGGAATCAATGGCTCCATGTCAAGTTGGCAGGCAGTAACAAGTGGTGTGCCCCAGGGGTCGGTCCTGGGGCCAGTTCTGTTCAATGTTTTCATTAATGATCTGGATGATGGGATAGATTGCACACTTAGTAAGTTTGCAGATGATACCAAACTGGGGGGAACGGTAGACACCCTAGAGGGCAGGGACAGGATTCAGGGAGACCTAGACAAATTGGAGCAGTGGGCCAAGAGGAATCTCATGAGGTTCAACAAGGATAAGTGTAAAATCCTGCACTTGGGACGAAAAAACCCCATGTACTGCTACAGGCTGGGGAGTGATCAGCTAAATAGCAGCACTGGAGAAAAGGACCTGGGAGTCATGGTGGATGGGAAGCTGGATATGAGTCAGCAGTGTGCTCTTGCTGCCAAAAAGGCCAATGGCATACTGGGCTGCATCAGAAGAAGTGTTACCAGCAGATCAAGGGATGTGATCATTCCCCTCTATTCTGCACTAGTGAGGCCACATCTGGAATACTGTGTCCAGTTTTGGGCTCCCCACTACAAAAAGGACATGGACAAATTAGAGAGAGTCCAGAGGAGGGCAACCAAAATGATCAAAGGGCTGGAGCACAAGCCCTATGAAGAAAGACTGAAGGAACTAGGCTTATTTAGCCTGCAGAAGAGAAGACTGAGGGGGGATTTGATAGCAACCTTCAACTATTTGAAGGGTTGCTCCAGGGAGGAGGGAGCTCGACTGTTCTCGGTAGTAACAGAGGGCAGAACGAGAAGCAATGGTTTCAAGTTACAGCTGGGGCGGTCCAGGCTGGATATTAGGAAAAACTTCCTTACTAGGCGAGTGGTGAAGCATTGGAATAAGTTGCCTAGGGAGGTGGTGGAATCTCCATCTCTGGAGGTGTTCAAGTCCCAGCTGGACAAAACACTGACTGGGATGATCTAATGGGAGTGGTCCTGCTTTTTTTGGCAGGGGGTTGGACTAGATGACCTCGTGGAGTCCCTTCCAACCCTATGATTCTATGATTCTATGATTTGTTTTTCTGAACTAGACTAACATGGCTACCACTTGGGAACTAATCTATGCCAGGTTCTGACTGGGTTTTTCTTTGTCTAAATGGGTTCAGCCTTCCCCCTCTCCCTCATAGTAAGAATAATGAACATGTCTGAGTAGTGCATGTGTTGGTGAAACACGGTCTGAACTTCAGAACTGAATCCAGCTCTGAAGTGTCACAACTGCCTCATGTATTTGAATTCAGGTTTTGGGGTCGGACCATCTACAGGCTCTCTGTGTGTATACCTTTGTTTAATTTGAGGCATCTAATCTTCGCACTTTATCTCATAGGTGTGACAAAAGCCGCTCCCAACCCTGACTCCACCCCTGTAAAATATACCTCAACGGACCACATATTGTTTTGCAAGAGCTCCCTAAACAAGTCTGCCAGGGTAGAATTAAAGTTAGTTTTGGCATATGCAGTGGGATATTTTACAGAGGTGCATTTATTATCTAAGAGATTGTTATGGACTGTGAGTAAACCGGAATATTTTATCTTCCCTTAACTGTTCATTTCTTGACTTAAAATGCATGGATATTTTTATCTATGCAGTTCTTTGGTAGAGATGCAGATAGCAACCTGCACTTAGAGAGCCTTTTGTCTCTTAATTTCCATGATATAACAATGCATAGAGCCAGTGACCTCTCCCTGCCTTCAGATCAGGAGCTCAAAGTTTTCTCCACTTCTTTCTGGAACATGGAGCTTTGTAGGGTTCCTGGCTCCCACAGCTCATGCTGCCCTTCATAATCCATGATCTCAGCAAGGCTCTTTGTTTCTCATACTACAAGTTTTAGTTTTCCTTGCTTCATTTACACTGTAGAGGCTGGAGAAAGCTACCAGGTTCCCTGTGATCCCCAATCCTTTTTACACAGAATTTATAATCTGCAGACTTCGCCTTGCTCTTGTCAGACTATAGACTTTAAAAAGCATTTGTTGTTCACTGTGGGTTTTATAAAAGCATAACTTTCTATAGAAAGGGATAATGGCAATTTTTGGCAAATAAATATTTGCTTTTTTTTTTTTAGTTGCCGCTGCCACAAATTTCAGTGGCATTTAATGACTTGCATAATTTCAAGACAGGCAATCATAGTTTCTTCATTAGAGGACTGCAAATGGATTTTTTCAGTAAATTTTCAAAATGTGGTTTTGTTTTAAATCATGTTCCAAAGGAGTAGAACCAACAGTCTAGTTTAGCAAAACAAACAAGGAGTCCTGTGCCACAGCACTCCTTCTTCGTTTTTATTTTAAAACATCACTCTCATACATGGTTCAACTGATTGCCTTCAGACAATGTCCAGAACAAGTCTAGGACATCCTGAAAGAAGTCATCAACACACCCTCCCTAGGCAATGAGTGAGAATAGAGGATGCTTAAAGAATTCTAGCTGTCCAACCTTTTCCACAGAACTGCTCTGAGTGGTTCCATAGGGTAAGAATTTCTGTCCTGTAACATGAACAGTGTGAATTATTTTACTTATACTTTGTAGAAACAAAACCCTTAGGTTCATTGTGCAAAAGAGCTATAATTACAAACACCACAGTTAATCTCCACAAAGCCATAACTAGAACCTTGGTCTTTTGACTTCAGAAACTCACACATTTACCATCTGGGCTGAAGAATAACCTGTGTTATAGAGCTCAAGTAGGAATCTGAGACCTTGCCTCCTGCAAATGGAGCAGAGTTGGTTTTTTACCATAAACTTTGTCTGCACTATATCTAACCGTGGAAAGTTAAGGAGTAACCTTCTGGAAATGTCCATTCCTGTTCCAATATGTACCCCTAATATTCCTAACAAACTTTGTAAGGATAGCAGAGAAAATTGGGAATTGGAAGTCCCAAAGTTTGAAGTCTGTATGATGACGTTTGCACAGCCTTATGGCTGCCTTGGCCCGTGCCAATGGAATCAGAAGTGCCCCCATCATCACTATCCTTAGGTTGGCGGAGCGCATCTCAGAAGAACCAAAAAAAAAAACTTTCTCCCAAACTTTAGTTCCTACAAAAAAAGCCTACTTGTTCAAACTATTAATGATACCAGGAAATATATTATTAAGTTGTAGCAAGCAAAAGTAAGCCACATAAATGGTATGTGGGAAAAGAACTCACAAGCAATATGAGGGATGGACTAAATTACATCTTAATTCATAGAATCTCAAAATTGATTAGAAACTTAATCTAATCTATTCACAAAAGCCAAGTAACAAAGGCAATGTTGTAGTTTACTAGGATTTCAAATCTTCATCTACATACTGATTTGCACACTAACTGAAGCTACTCCACCCATACACCTATCTACAGTACTTAATGTCTACAATCTATGAACACTTGTATATATGCTTCTATATAAACAGTATCTGAGAATGCCAAATCAAGCACTGTGTTTGCCCGTTTATTCTGTTTATCGCTGCACATAGCTCTGTGTGTAAATATATAATGATCAAAGTACCGAATTGTGTAGCTTTCTATCCAAAGTCACCAGCTAGCAGCAGAAAACCATGCACAGTCCAAGTCAATGGGCTTTGTGTGGGATGCTAAGTGGGAATCGAGGAAACTGGAACCGAGTACTTCCAATCTGTGAACAGTCCACGTAGCTCCCATACAGCCCCTTCGCAGACACTACTCTGGCCAAAGGAGGAATAGAGGTCCTTTCCACTTTACTTCTCCAGTACAGGGAGTTATGGCTGGTGGGTTAGCATAGCAGGAGAGATCCCTCCCCATATCAACTGCTCTTGACTCATCCCTCCAAACCTTTCTTGAGTGCTGGTCTGTTTGGAACTGGCAGGGAGCTCACTTCTACAGTACACAGGAAGTGCAGAGACCCCAGCGCGTGCCTTTGTCTTTCTGAAGTCCATTGAGTTACCTCAGGGATGTTCAGACTCTTTCCAGGGCTTCTGTACCATAAGTGAAATTCACTGTGACAGAACTGGGCTCTGAATGTCATGGTCATTAAAAATCTTGCATCACTGTTTTTGTGGGCCTGATTTAGCTACTTTTACAGCTGTTGACTAGAACCTTAGTCTTCAAATAATCTCACTGCCTATGTCTACACTGCCAAATTAGTCTGGACTAAGCAAGCTATAACTATTCTCCCCTTTTAGCTTTCCAAGTTTATATGTTTATGTAAATATTTCATATATATGTGAAGGGATAGTTTCTAAGGCAATCTGGAGTCTTTAGACATGTAGGCACCCAGGAATTATTAAATATAGCCTAATGAATAAATTCCTGAATAGAGTTACTTGTCAGCCAAGGATCGGTTTTCTAGGCTTTAGAATTTAGATGTGCTCTTTGTTGAAGATAAAGGCTCTAAAGAATACCTATGTACATAAATAAATCAAACATATAGAAAGAAAGAACTAAATGTATTACTATTTTCTAAGAGGTACTAACACTGAGAATCTTCTAAAAATGAAGGCTAAGCATTTATCAATGTTCCCTCTAAGGATTGGGATGTCATTAGCAAAAATTTTAGTTTGTGAGCAGAAATGTTGCCTTATGGTAACTTGGGAGTCCAACTTTATGGTTATGTATTATTATCCAAGTGTACCAAAATTACAGCTGTGTACTGTACAAAATAGGCCTATGTTTTAAAATGTGGTAGCCTTTCTGCAAAACTCAAAGAGAAGGGCCATAAGGAGAATTATTTCCATGGATGAGCCCAGCACTACAGAGCAAGAGAGAAAGTAACATGTAGTACAGACAACTGTTTTCTAAAATTACTGAGACTCACCTTCAAAAATCAGGCCCCTGGGGGGGGGAGGGGTGTCTCATGTTGGGCCTGCAAAATCACTCATTGCATTTGAAAAATGGGCCCAGAAACCAATGTTCCTTCCTGGGGCCTCCTGTGGTTGTCCAGCACTAGGTAAGATACACCGAGGTAAGCATCAAGGAGTCCTGTGGCAGTTGAAGACTAACAAATTTGTTTATCACATGAGCTTTCGTGGGAGAAAAATTTCATTTTGTCAGATGCTTTGAAGACGGAGGAACTTACAGAATGGGAGGAAAATAAATGCAAGGGATGCAAGACACAGGATCAGGTCATACAATAACAGCAAATCAAAGCAATTGTTAAGATTCAAACACTGAGAAACAGTCTCTGGGCCCACATTCTGTAAGTTCCCCCTCCTTCAAAGCATCTGACAAACTGGGATTTTCTCCCATGAAAGCTCATAAGATAAATAAATCTGCTAGTCTTTAAGTGCCACAGGACTCCTTGCTTCTATTGCTGGACTAGACTAGCATGGCTGCCCTTTTTGGAACTTACTAAGGTAAGCATGTAACCAGAGATCTGGGACAAATATGCCTCTGTCCTCCCCCCTCTCTTCCCTTCTCCCTGCGTGCTGCTCCCCATCCCCTCCCACCCATTACCCTACATGGGCTCCTCTCCTCGCCCCTCCCTTCCCTCACCCAGGTTTCTTTCCCCTCCCCTTTCCGTTCCCCGGGAAGGCTCCTCTCCACAGCCTACCCCTTTGCTTTCCCCGGTGGCTCTTTCCTCTGCCAAATCCCCATCCCCTCGCCCCTTCTGTCTTTCTCTGTGTGCAGTGATTCCTTCCCTCTCCTCAACTCCTCCCTTCCCTGTCCCCATGTACACTGGCAGCTCCTCTCCCCAATCCACCCCTCCTTCCCGGTTCTCCTGCGCGGTAACTTCTTTCTTTTCCCCCCACCTCCCTGTCCTCGCATGGCTCCTCCCTTTCCCCAAGCACACACAGCGATTCTTTCCCTCTCCTCAGCTCCCCCTGTCTGTCCAGGCTGGGAGCACATCTCTCTCCCACTCCCAAAATCCCTCCCTCCTTCTCTGTTCCCGCTTGCAAGTGTCTCCTCTCCTCCTCCCCCTTAATTCCCTCACACTAGGCCAGGCTCCTCCTCCTCCCTTCCATTTCCCCAGGGCCGGCGCTGGGGATTGTGGCGCTCTCCCGCAGCAGAGTGACGCCGGTGCAGATGAGTGATGTCATCAGGGCGCTGTCCCCTTTGGTGCCCCTCAAATGCCAGCACCCCCCTGCAATGCAGGGGCTGCTTACCGCCTAGCGCTGGCCCTGCATTTCCCTGCTGGGGCTCCCCTTCCATGGCCGCACACTGTAGGGCTCCCCAATCCCTTTACTGCCCCACCCCAAAGAGGCGGAGTCAAGCCCCTGAAGACAGCTGTCTGGCCAGGCCATTCCCGCGCTGTGGCTCAGAGTGGGGGCAGGAGATTTAAAAGGGCCCCAGCTGCTCTAGCTGCCAGGCTCCTGTGGCAGCACTCTGGGGGCTGGATGACAGCTCTTGGCGGCCCGGATTCTGGCCCACGGGCTGCAGATTGGACCAGCCTGTTTTACAGTTCTTAGGAAGCCCCCTCAGCCAATTGGTATGTCTATCCCTGAGGGCTGAGGCACCTGAACTTTGCACAGTCATACTGGCATCTTCCCAGGAACTCCGGGTACAGCAGCAAATTAGCATAAAGCAGAGCAGATGCTTTCAACTACTTTGAGTAATTTTGAATTCCAAGGAATCTTCTGCAAACTGCAAAAGGTGATGGGTCCCTCACAGGTCTGTTGGCACCACCCCAACCGCAGGGCAGTGGACCTGCTGCACAGCTCAGCTAGGAGCAGAAATGGCCCTGCGGCAGGCAGCTAGTGCAGCCATGTGTGTAGAACTGTGACCATGAGCCGAGATGAGGACTGTAGCAACGTGGCACATAGCACTGTGGTCAGACTCAATGCCCATTGATGGGATCCAGAATGGGGTGGGCGGCGCTGAGCCAGCCTCCTGTCTTGCATGGTGCCCCAGTGGCAGAGGGGAAAGGAGGATAGTTGGGTGGGTGTTGCCTTTTTAAGGCCAGTCTGGGCCAAGACTCCCTGTTGCTCCTTTAAGAGCCTCCTGCTGCCGGGGTTTCCCCCCTCCCCTACTAGCACGAGTTCAGCTCTGCTCAGCACCAGCACTGCTACGAGAGGCTCAGGTGCGGATAGAACATGTGCCGCAGAGCTTTGGGCAGTGATGGCGCCTCCTTGGCCCCCAGCTGCTTGGATCTCAGCTGCTGACCCCTGCATCCCATGCACTGCAGGAGAAATGCTCTGCACTGAGTCCAAAGAAGTTGTGCATGCATACGCAGGCATGCACCTTAGATGGAACAGTGCTCACATGGGCTTAACAGATAAAGAGTTTAAAAAACTGAGGTGGCAAAATTAAAAAAAAAACAAAAACTCTAGATTAAACTCTACGTTTGATGCCTCAACAGCATCTCACCTTTTGCTATGTTGGTGTCAGTTTAATTTTTTATACAGATGAAATGGAGATTAAGTAATTTTTTCATTTATATTTCTAGTTAAAATTCCATATAAGAGAAGCAATTTCTGCCAGTTGTGTTTATGAGATCACTGGAACTATTGGACAAATGAGGTACTACTTGAGTAAAAGTGTATTCTGATAGTTGAGCCTACAAATTTATCTGAATTGTGAATGGAACTCTTGAGTTCATAAAATGTCATAACATATGATAACAAATATTGATGGGAAAAGGTGAAAAAAGGAGACAGAAAAATTGAATTAGTCTAAACTAAACAAAACAAAAAGGCCAAAAACTCATTATGATTTAAGGATGGTGTTGAAATGTTGCTACTTAAAGCAACAGGAGATGTGGATCTGGAAGTTAATGAGTCAGGACACAAGTCTGTCACAGATGCCATGGAATCTGTGATTTTTCAAGACTTCAGTGACTTCTTCTGAGCCAGAGCTAGAACAGCTGCCAGCTCCGGAGCTCCTGGAATAGCAGCCGCCAGAATGGCTGGGCAATAGCCAGCCAAAACATCATTGGTGCAGCTGTCAGAGGGGAGGCTGCTGGAACAGCTGACTGGTGACCAATCCCAGGCTTGCTGGGGCAGCAGTTTCCAGTCCACTGCAGCAGCAGCTGAGCTTGAGCCAGCGGTGGGGCGGGAGCAGCTATAAGTCCTAGTAGTGCTCTGTTTGTCCCCCAGGCCCCAGAGTATTTTTAGCTGCAGTCAGGGACAGGTCAGAAGTTTTCACAAATTTTTGTTTATTATCCACAACCTGGCCCTGTGACAGACTCTTAACCTTATAAAATGAGCCAGAATTGGTATGTCAGCTAGTAGGCCTAACTGGTGGCTCAGATAATAAGGGGATAGAATATTCACCTGCCGCTGATTTTTGTGGTCCTTAAAAGAAAGAGCTAGTAGGGAAGGATGAAAGAACAAAATGAACGGCTGGGAAGAACAGACAGAGGCTATTCAAGTGACCTTCACCATCACAGCCTGCCTCGACCACAGTTCTCTGCACTGTAGGTCGTCATCTTCCTGATTCTGAGAGGTGCCCTGACTAGAACTGGCCAGAGAGAGGAACACTGATGACATTGCCACTCCTACCAACTTCAGCTGACTCCCATACTCCACATGGGATGACAGTTATTACCATCTTTGATAGCATCAAAGATACTGTCAAATGCAGTGGCCTTTCCTTTAATATTGGACTTAACAACAATTGCAGCAGCAGCAGTGACATTTCCAACCCATTTTAACTAACTATTTCTCTTTCCCCCGAAAAAAAATTACTGCCATCTTTGATACCATCTAAGACCTGGTCAAACAACTGGCTTCTAATACCTGTCTTTAAATTAATGGAAAGAGAAAAAGGAACATTGTTAAAATGAAAGCCTTATTAATACTTTGCATTTTAAATGTGTTAAGTGTTTTTCCTTCTTTTCCGTATCTTGAATAAAAGGTTAAAAGTATTTTTAATAGTGTGTTTGCCAAGGTGCGAAGCAGACTGAGCTGTTTACATACACAGCCTTGGATCTTTGTTTAGCACTATTGAATGTTGGACAGCGACTGGGTTATGTTAACAGTGTCACACCATTTATTCCATCTCAGTTAATGCAACAGGTAGTAGGGGGCCTCAGCAGGGTTTTCTCCAGGAATTGAAATTGGGGGGCAGAATTGCCTCTCCCCGGGGGGGGGTAAGGGCCAATGAGGTGTGAGACTGTGGGGCTGAAGGGAGGCTGTATGGCACCATAGTAAAATGAAAAGTGTTTCATGACTATTTTATTAGATTGTCACACAAAATTGGGTACTCAAGCCTTCGATTACACACTATATCTATCCTTTGGAATTTTTTGCATTACAAAGCTTTGTAAGATCCCTAAGTGACTGGGCAACAAAAGGCAGATGAAATTCAGTGTTGATAAATACAAAGTAATGGACATTTGAAAACAGAATCCCAACTATACATACAAAATGATGGGGTTTAACTTAGCTGTTGCCACTCAAGAAGAAGATGTTGGAGACCATTGTGGATAGTTCTCTAAAAAATTCTGTTCAGTGTGTGTTGGCAGGCACACAAATTAATTGCATGTTAAGAACCATTAGGAAAAGAAAGGGGTAGATAAGAAGACAGAAGATATCATAATGCCACTATACAAAGCCATGATATTCCCACATCTTGAATACAACATACAGATCTGGTTGCACCATCTCAATTATATATATATATATATATATATATATATATATATATATATATAGGAATTGGAAAAGGTTCATAGAAAGGCAGCTAAAGTGATTAGGGGTATGGAACAGCTTCCATCTGAGAAGAGCTTAATAAAACTGGAACTTTTCAGCATAGAAAAGAAACCACTAAAGGGAGATGATGAAACTCTGTAAAACCTTGACTGGTATGGAGAAAGCAAATAAAGAAATGCTATTTAATACATCCCATATTGGAAGAATTAGGTGTCTTCAATGAAATTAATAGGTAGTAGGTTTAAGCAATGAAAAGGAAGTATTTCTTCCCATAACACACAGTCAACCTGTTACAGTTTTGGCCTTCACAACGTTCTCAGGCTAAGACTTTAACAGCGTTCAAAAAATAACAAGATAACTTTATGTAAAATAGAATCATAGGGTTCGAAGGGACCTCATGAGGTCATCTAGTCCAAACCCCTACCAAAAGCAGGACCACTCCCACTAAATCATCCCACCCAGGGTTTTGTATAACAGGGCCTTAAATGTTTCCAAAGATAGAGATACCACCACCTCCCTAGGTAACACATTCCAATGCTTCACCATCCTCCCAGTGAAAAAGTTTTTCCTGATATCCAACCTCGACCACCCCAGCTGCAGCTTGAAGCCACTGCTCCTTTTTTTTTTTGTCTTTTGTTACTACCTAGAACAGCCTATCTCCCTCCTCTTTGGAGCACCCATCCAAGTAGTTGAAGGTTGCTATCATGATTTTTCCAGGGATTGAGGTGAGGTTGATTGGTCTGTAGTTCTCTGGATCCTCTTTTTTCCCCCTTTCTTCAAGATAGGCACTATATTTGCCTTTTTCCAATCATCTGGGCCCTCCCCCATTCACCACAAATTTTCAAAGATAAAGGATAGTGGGTCTGCAATCACATTGGCCAACTCCCTCAGCACCCTTGGATGCAGTTCACCCAGCTCCAGAGACTTGTGCACATCCAGCTTCTCTAAGTAGTCCCTAACCTGACCTTCCATCACCGAGGGCTGCTCTCCTTCTCTTTATTCTGTGTTCCCCAGCCTGGGAGCTGACCCTGCCTGTGAAGACTAAAGTAAAAAAAAAAGCATTGAATACTTCAGCCTTTTCCATATACTCCACCACGAGGATAACTGTCCCATTCCTGATCCTCTTCTTACTGACATACTTGTAGAACCCCTTCCTGTAATTCTTCAAATCCCTTGCTAGCTGCAATTCCAACTGGCCTTTCTGATTTTATCCCTGAAGTCCTGTGCAATATCTTTATATGCCTTCCTAGTCATCTGTCCAAGCTTCCACTTCTTGTAAGCTTCCCTTTTGTGTTTCAGCTCACCATAGAGGTCCCTGCTAAGCCACACTGTGCACCTTCCATATTTGCTTTTCTTTCTGCTCATTGGAATAGTACCTTTCTGTGCCCTTAGTAAGGTTTCTTTAAAATACAGCCAGCTTTCTTGGATGCCTTTCCCCTTCAGATTAGCCTCCCAAGTGATCCTCTCCATCCATTCCCTGAGGGAGCCAAAATCTGCTTTTCTGAAGGCCAGGGTCTGTGTTCTGCTTCTTTCCTTTCTTCCTTTGATCAGGATCCTGAACTGTGACATCTCATGGTCACTGCTGCCTGGGTTGCCATTCATTTCTACTTCCCTGATCAATTCTTTTCTGTTTGTGAGCAGCAGGTCAAGAGGTGCAAAGCCCCTAGTTGATTCCTCCAGCATTTGTACTAGGAAGTACAGTCTCCAGAACCTTCCTGGATTGCCTGTGCACTGCTATATTGCCATTCCAGCAGAATAGATCCATCAATGGTATTAATCGGAATAAGCAGGCATCAATGCAGCACCTTGCTCAGAAATTTTTGAAGAAGTAGCTGTAAAACAGATCAACAGAGCCAGATGGGTATCCAGGAGTCACCTACTACAGGACAGACCTGACAAAGAAAACAACAGAACACCACTGGCCATCTCCTACAGCCCCCAGCTAAAATCCCTCCAAAATATCAAAGAACTACAACTTACCCTAGAAGATGATCCCACACTTTCTCAAGCCTTGGGAGGCAGGCCTATCCTTGCTTACAGACATTCCCCCACCCTGAAGCAAATACTCACCTGCAACCAAATGCCATACAATAAGAACACCAACCCAGTAACCTATCCCAGCAACAAACCCCATTGCCAGCTCTGCCCACACATTGACTCCAGTGGTATCTTCACTGGTCTCAACCACATCAGCCATGCCATCAGGGGGTCATTCACCTACACATCCAGTAATGTGGTGTATGGCATCATGTGCCAGCAATGCCCCTCTGCCATGTACATTGGCCAAACTGGACTGTACTTACGGAAGGGGATAAGTGGACAAATCAGATATCAAAAATGGCAAAATCCATAAACCAGTAGAACCATACTTCAATCTCCCTGAACACTCAGTAGCAGACTTGAAAGTTGCCATACTTCAAAAAAAAAAAAAAAAAACAAACTTCAAAAGACAGACTTCAGCATGAAACTGCAGAGCTGCAGCTGATTTGTAAGCTTGACACAATCAGACTGGATCTGAATAGGGCCTGGAATGGTTAGCAGATTACAAAAAATGATTGTTCCTGTTCACACATTCTCTCCTTCTAATCAACTGGTGTGAATGGACCCCATCTGCTCTAACTGAGTTGACTTTGCTAATGCTTGCCCTGTTCCATACTGGCATGCATATATATATATATATATATACACATACACACACACACCTCTCAGCTGTAGTTTCCACTTGATGCACAAGGGTTAACATTAGCCAGAATTCAGGTGAATGCCATTCCGGGGCCCACAATTTTTGGGGGTTCAGCATTCCAGGCCCCCTAAAAATAGAAAATGGAGCTGGAATGCTGCGTTCTGGGGCCCACCATCTAAAAACAGTGGGCCCCAGAGCGCAGCATTCCAGCTCCATTTTTATTTTTAGGGGCCAGAACACTGAGCCCCTAAAAATAGTGAGCCCTTAAAAATAGCAATCCACGGAACCACTTTCTGCTGTGTTCTGGAAGAGCAGGGACTTCTAAAAACTCCACGTCCCCAGCCTGGTCTCACTGAGCATGCTCAGAGCTTCTAAGCACACTAAGTGAGACCAAGCTCTAGGCTGAAGCCTCAGCCCTGAGCCAGGGCCCATCCCCATGGTAGCCAGGTAAGGGGGGGTACGTGTTGGGGGGGCAGGCATTTGGAAATCAGGAGCTGGGGTGCATGAGGGGCCCGCATCAGTGCAAGGGGGACCTGGACCAGTGTGAGGGGGCCCTGCCAATTTAGGAAGGTTCTGGGGCCCACCAAATTATACTTTAATTCCTGTTGACACAGCTGATGAAGTGGGTTGGGGCCCATGAAAGTCCATGCCCAAAGAAATTTGTTAGTCTTTAAGGTGCCACAGGACTCTCATTGTATATGCTCTAAAATTTTCCTAGTCTCTTTTTGCCAGAAACTGGGAATAGATAACAGCAGATTGATTGCTGTATGACTGCCTGTTCTGTTCATTCCCTCTGAAGTACCTGGAATTGGCCACTGTCAGAAGACATGTTACTGGGATAGATGGACATTGGTCTGACCCATTATGTCCAGCCTCATGTTCTTCTGTAAAAATTAATTAAAACATAAACATGTCTAGTACAGAACTTCTCCAATGTAAAGCTCTCTCAAGATAGTGATGCTGTGAGATAATGACCTTGGCAAAATAGCATTTTACAAATCTTGGCCTACTAGGAAACATTTATATAAGCTTCCCAGTCACAAATTTAGCATTCTGGAGCAAAGTCACTAAAATACAGTCCAACAATCAAATGTTCCTTTCATGTGCCCCTCCCTTCTTCCTCCACCATACCCCACTCATCACTGGATATCCACACTTTAGAGATGCTTTTGCATGAATTCATCTCCCATGGCAGAAAAGAGGAGGAAAGTAAGCACCTTGCTTGTTCCTCTAACTGCTTGCCTCTCATTTTGGTCACTGTTGTTGGTCGAGCTGTTCACTCCATCACTCTCGTGAATGGCCTCTTACACCATCTCCTGCTGCTGCCATCTCCACCTGACCTCTGGGAGTACATGTCTGTGGTTCCACAGCTCTCAGTAATTTCAGGTCTCAGTGGAGCAACTTATGACAGGTTGGCAGTCTCTTCACAGAAACACTGGGACTGTCCCACCACATTTCTAAGCACTAACGCTTAGACATGATTATCTGTGATTTCAGCTATAATGGTCACTTAAAATAACAAAAGGCCCTACACACACTATTTGCCCTGCCCAACCCTTGACAAAAGATAGGCCTGATTACTGATACTTTTAGGCACAGTCCATACCTCCAAGCAAAACACCTGTCCCCTTCCCACCCCCTCCTCTCTCAAATGAGAATCCATCTGGCATCTGAACACCCTGCTTAGTGAGTTCAGTTCAGTCATTCCAACCAATGAGTAAATTGCTAACATTGCATACAGCTACAGTAGCTGACAATGGTGGGATTGGGGGGGATGTCTAAGAAGTCCCCTCAGACACAAAGGATTTGATTGGGCCGATTACATGCAGCCCGAAACGAGGCAGCATGGAGCCACATCTCCACAGGGATCTGGTGTCCACAGAAGAAGTGCATACACTGTTACATTCCTTTATTGGGCACAGTGCATGCCTGTTGTGTGGGGACAGGGAGGGAGAAGTTATTGTTGCTCTCAAGAGGACAAGGACACATGATATGTTTTTCACTTCTATGACCCATAAAAGGGTGGATAATGTTCCTTACACTGTCTCCCCTCACAGACCAAGAAGGATAGCCCTAACTACAGCAACAATAAAATGACAGAAAAAGAATGATGGTAGGTGGCCAAGAAGGGCACAATATAAAGGATTAAAGACACTTTAGTTTGAACTAAGTAAAGCTTAGTTCAAACAGTAAATTCAAACTAACTGTAGTCCTGCTAGTTTGAACTAGCTGTTAATAAGAACTAGCTGCATTTTTTTAGTTTGAAAAAAACTTTTAGTTCTAACTAGCTGTCTTTTTTCAGTTTGAACTAAAAAGTTAGTTCAAACTAAAAAAAAAAAAAAAGCACGGCTAGTTTGAACTAAAAAGATAGTTTATATGAAAAACACATGGTTAGTTCGAACTAACTTCGAACTGCTTAGTTTGCACTAAGCGAGTCTGAACTAAGCAGTTAGATGTAGATATAGCCCTAGATTACACTGGCAAAACTATGTGTAAGAAAAGAAACTAAATTCCTTTATCTGAAATGCAAAGTTTTCACTATCTGATGATAGGAAGAGTCTGTCATGAATTGCTGAACGTTACTTGTAACACAGACTACCTCTGCTTGCAGCTACATAAGATATGAAGCAAAAAATGATGAAAGCAATAACCTGTTTGTAGGTCGCAAGTCATCAGAGGTCGAGCGATCTACCTAGTGGTTGGCCTCTAGCTCCCTCATCAGGCGAGGCCACAGCCGAGTTCCTGCCTGCAAGCCCCCCTAGTGGTGCGAGGCAGCTAAACAAGTCTATGCCTTCGGCCCCTCCCTGGGCCAGGCAGTATAAGAGGATTTATGGTTGGGGTTTAAAGCAGGATTCAATATCACAGGGTTGGCAGGGGAGGGAGACACAGGCCCACCCACTCCACTGCATAGAATCATAGAATCATAGAATCATAGGGTTGGAAGGGACCCCACAAGGTCATCTAGTCCAACCCCCTGCCAAAAAAAGCAGGACCATTCCCATTAGATCATCCCAGTCAGTGTTTTGTTTTTTGTTTCTCAGCCAAGGGCCCTATCTGATGGCTGTAAGACCACCAGCAAGCCAGCAGTGCTCCCACCGAAACACACCAGCCTTAACTGCATCCCTGGTGAGACAGGCCTGCCCTTCCCTGGGCTACTTCCTCCGGAGTTCCCCCTTTTCCTCCCCCACCAAGTCCTCAGGGTAAAATGCCAGAGGGATCCCCATCACACCTTCTTCCCCTGGCAGCAGCAGGGCTGGAAGGTTGGTAGGGTCTTCCGCAAGGGGTAGCTCCTCCAGGTTGTTACTGGCAGGGCCTGCTGGGTCCATGATGTTTTCTGCAGAAGGCAGCTCCTCCAGATCATTGTGGGATGAGTCCCCTGGGCCCGTGGCATCTTCTGCAGATTGGGGCGGAGAGTAGACCAGGAAGTCCAGCCAGCGCCCAGCCCGCTTATCCTCAGACTGGAGTTGAGCACTCTCAGGAACTGCAGGGCATCTCCCTCTCAGTCTCCCCTTTCTCTGCCTGGTCCGTCTCTTTATATTGTCCTCCCTTCCCCTGGACCCACCCTCCTGAGGTCTGGGTCCCAGTCCAGGTCTCTGTAGAGCCTCCTCTGGCCAGCAGGGGGATTGCTCAACCCCCTGAACTACTGGTCTTGAGGAGGGAGGCGTGTCCTGATTGCCCTCCCTCCTATACTGTTATGCTTTCATGGATCATGACTTCCATTAAGAAACTTCAATACTCCAAGTATGGATGGATTTTGAGAAAAGTGAGTTGTGCCATGGAAGGCCAAAATATTTATTCCAGGATCATCAATGTTTTCCAATTAGTAAACCAGCCTCAAAACAAACTGTGGAAGCTAAAAGAGTCCCTAATTTTGACTGATAACACACTGTCAAAGAACACAATGCACAAAACAAGCCACTGTATAATAATAAATATTATTGTACTATTCCAGGGATTTGTAAAGGTCATTCTCCCATTTGATATTACTGAACAGACAGATTTCCCTGGTGACCAGGAAGGCATAGACCAGCAATATGTGTAGAGTATAAACTGGTGGATGAGGGGGCACTTGGGAAACAGGTTAGCATTAGAGTTAATTACAGATAGTGAATAAATTAATCAGAAAACTGGGTTTTTGACTGAGTGGCACTTTTATTAAAAACAGCCAAATTTCCATGAAACATTTGATTTTTTTTTAACGCCTTCTGCCCCAAATACTTGAAAGCTGAAAAAATGCTGGCCAAAAAATGAACCTAGTTCATTCTGAAATGTTGCCATGATACCTCAGGGAGTTATAGTTCAGCTGTCTCTTGCCACTATTCTCATCTATGGGCCATTCTCCCTGGCTGGACTTTATCTCCCATGATGAACCTCAGCAAGAGGGTAGATGGTGGTGCATCATGGACCATTTAGTTCAGCTTATGGCCCAACCAGCCTAATCAGCTGTGTCTTTATGGAAACAGAGCTGTGCTGGTTCAGAGATGAAGCACCTGACTTAGTGCTAGTGTCAGGGAGGCATTACACTTTTGTAAAACATTCTGCATCTTGAATTGTGTAGGGAGTGCACTGGGCTGATGGATTTGCCAGACCCTTCCCCTTCCCACTTCTATGCCTTCCTTGCTACCTATACTGTCCTCTATGGCCTCCCTGCAACATAATAAACCATGGCATCAGGATTCCCATGCAGACCAACTTAATAATGTTCACTGAGCCTCAACTATTAGCCACAACACAGGCTTGGAAAGATGGGGAGGACTACTGTGATCAAGCCACAGCACAGATGTAGGCAGGAGAGGAGATTTGTTTTTGATCATTAAAAAGAAGTCCTTCCTCCCTCAATAATAAAAGACAAAACTGTAAAGAGATTCATTTTTTCCCTTATCAATCTGTAATTTTGCCCCAACCTGAATCATTTGTGGAGAATGAACACAGGATCTCTGGACAAAAAAGCCTGTGGTCCTCTTTCCCTTTGCTAAAGCATCAGCTCCTAGCTTGGTCTAAATTGACATAGCTCTGTTGGCTTCAATAGTGCTATGACTCTTTAAACCTGCTGATGATTTACCTCCAAACTAGTCTATTCTCTTCTAAGCAGAAGCAGGCTCTGTAAATCTCTATACGCGGTATAGCTACTACAAGGAACAAAGACCCACACTGTGCCACTGCAGACAGCAGATATGCAGAACCTCATTTTCTCTCAATCATTAAAGTAACTGGATGAACATGATAGCTGTAGAACACATGCCAGTGTGGCTCACAAGTTTGTTCAGCATGAGTTTCAGAAGATCTAGGCAACTCCTGAGTGATGAATGCACACTCAAAATGATCTATGCAGATCATTCCAAACAGGTGTCAATAAAATCTTGATAGCAAAGTACACCATTGTGTTTTCTGCACTTGCCATAGTTTACATCAAAAATATTTATCAATTATGTTCACAGCATACAATACACTTCAGAAGTATTTATCTTCTTTTTTTTAGTACTATTTTTGTGTCCTTCCACCTCTAATGCCTTGAAATCATGTTTGACAAAACCGGACACTAGGCAGATGTACTCTGAAAATTCTAGATATAGAAAAAGCTATTTTTGGCCATTTATAGTATCATCGGGATTTTGAGCTCTGATCACAGCTCTCAAACTAACTTTTTTCTAAGGAATATCACTCAGTTCAATCCCATAGTTCCCTACATTCCTCACAGATGTGATGTACCCTCACTCTTTTGTTATATTTTCCAATACACAAACAGAGAAGCCAAATAAAAGCAAAATGTTCTTATCGGAAGTATGCAACATTACATTATTTCTTAGACATCAGAACGATAACACTAAAGAACTTGGAAAGAAAAGGTAACAAAGCAGGGTCCTCCCTAAAACAGATATATCACTCTCCTCACCTTAATCTACACCAGAGGCTCTCAAACTTTTCTGCTGGGACTCGGTAGTGGCCAGGTGAACTGTCCCTGACATTGGAGACACCCACTGCAGGAAAAGCTGCCGCCACTTGCAGTTTCAGCAGTGGCACTGAGAAAAGTAGCTCTCCACCATAGATAATAAACACCACTGACGAATATTTGAGCAGTGCTTCAAACTCTGCCACCACTGAGAAAAAAATATCCACCACCAGCTTCAGCAATGGTTCAATCCAGGCAGGCTTCCACTGTCAAAAATAAGCAGCCACTGCTTGGAGTTTTGGTGCTGGAACAGGGAAAATAAAAAAAGAAAAGAAAGAAAAACAGATCAGCAATGACCACAGCACCCCCGCCACCACTGCTGAGGCTTCCCACCACAAAAGCATTTGGCAGCAATGCTAGCTACTGCTGCCAATATTGTTTTGGGGGCAAGTTGGTTTCTTTTGGCAGCAGGATGAGTTGCAGCAACACACTTATTTGTGTTCTGTGATGTACTTTTGTGTCACAACACAGTAGTTGCCACCCACTGCTCAAGGCTGTCTGCTGACTGGCTGTTGCTAGAGAGAGATTGCATGCTTTCTTACAAAGCCCCCCTTGCCTACAAGCAGGACCAGGAAACATCTTCCTCTTAAGTAATAATATTAATTTTTTTTACAGTCTTCAATACACTATTATTTGGTTTAAAATTATTTATAGCAGAGGTTACAGATGGAGTCCTTATACTGAGATGACTCCCTCCATTTAAGATTATGTCTACATCTGGCAAACTTAGTTCAGACTTGTTAGTTTGAACTAAGAAGTTCGAGGTCTGTTTGAACTAACCTCAGGTTAATTCAAACCAACCAGGAGTCTGTTAGTATGAACTAACTGCGTGTTCTAGTTCAAACTAATGCTTAGTTTGAACTAACTGCACATTCTAGTAAGAACTAACCAACTTAGTTCAAACTTCATAAGTTCAAACTAACTGGCATAGTTTGAACTTCTTAAGTTTTAACTTAACCTTATTCTGAGTCTTGACTGCACCTAATTCGAACCAACGTTCAAACTGAGTGCATGAGTCCAGACTGACCCTCAGTTCTTCCAAGTTCTAACTAAGCTTTCCTTAGTCTGAATTAAGAAATTTCTTAGTTAGGACTAGGGAAAGCCTAGTGTGGCCATGGGCTAAATTAGTGCAGACTAGAGGTCTAAAACACATGGCCTACGAACCACATGCGGCCCCTAAAGCTATTTCCTGTGGCCCGCAATGACACTATCATTACCAATATTTGAAATATCATTGTATAAAAAGGTTTCGGTAGGGCAGCCCTCAGGCTAACATACTAGTCCTCATGTGGCCCTGTTCTAGTCCTCATACAGCCCTCGTGGTGATTTGAGTTTGAGACCCCTGGTCCAAACTAAGCCTCTTAGCTGAGACTAATTTGCCAGTGTACACATAGCCTAACTTACCTCCATGAATAATTTTATGTCTCTTTTTGGACTTTATCACATGGCCACATTTGGGCCTTGGCAAGTTGAGAAGTCTGAAGCTAATATTACACAGTTTACCCAAGTTAGAAACAAATTGATATTCCCATTGGTTCTGTGTGACAATGGGGTCTATCAGGCCTACCCCAAATGTGAGCACAAGTGTTTGAAAATGGGTGAAGGTTCATAAAATGTTACCATCACTTATAACAAGTGTTGATTGAAAATGGTGCGACAGGGAGACAGAGCCTGGATTAATCTATATGAAAAGCTCTACTGATACAATGCAGGGGCTCTATTGAGATTTTGTTGGGTTAATAAGGAAATGGAAATTCATGGACCAAAATTGTGTAGGAAACTCAGGCTAAGTTATGGACAAGTAAAAAGAGGGTGGGTTAATTCTACCCATTGTTCTCCCTTTTAGGATTCTTAATAAATGGTCTCTTTTGAGGGAATCAGCTAGGGAACAGACTGGGGAAGGCATCCCTTGAGCAAAGGCCAACAGGCCTCTGCCTCATTCCAGGAACTGTCCATCGCTGTGAACCTTGGTCATCAGTCTGTCCAGGCCAGCAAACCAGTGAGGACACTTGATGCTCACTCCTGGACCAGTGAGGATCCCAGACTGATGTATATGAGATTTTATTGCCTTTCCTTTCCTTTCCTTTCCTTTCAACAAGTCACTGCCATCCTCCTGGACCCTGCAGCACATGGCACCAGCACGACAAGATTAAATTGCTCACTGAAGTCTGCATAGCCTGAGGGAGACAAAAAAGGGAGAGGGACCTGACCAGTCCAGCTATATGACATCCCAGATTAGGGAAATGAGCAACAGCAACAACTGTCATAGCTAACCTGAGAGTCCAAAGCATCCACCCGTGACAGACCAACCCCTTTGTATTGTGGGAATGTCATTTAAAAAGAAAAATAACCACCCACCAAGCCCTTTTTCTCCCAACTTTACTATCTTTTCTCTTCTTTCCTTTTCTTTTGGTTTTTAACAGGAGCAGAAAAAGCAACCACCATTCTCAGAAGTCAACTCAATGTACAACAACAGAACTAATATTTTCTTCTCCACCAAGGAGGATTGTTCATTGAAATACAAGACTGTTGCCAATATCCTCTCTCTGAAAAGGACTTTGGGAACTTCGGATTAAGTTTGTTTTGTGTTAACCATTCTATTGCAAGATGCTTTGTCTCTTGTGCATCCTAGGGCAACACATTTCCAAACTTTGGCCTTTTTTTTCAGTGTTTGCATTTTGGAATTAAGCTAGCCAAGATCACTGTAATCATAACCCCAAACTATGTTTGACTATGTCATACAGTGACAGTGGTTAACACCTTTAATGCTCTGGACTCACCTGTGCCAGTAAAATTAACACAACAGTTCTTTCCTTCCTAATGTTATGCTTTCTCCGCTTCTGCAGCTCCAATGGATTATGAGCTACCTCTTCACTCATTCAGGAATGAATATTTCCTGCTGTGACCAGTGAAAGTCTTCAAACAGGAAAAGATATATTGGAGGGAAAATAATTTTTCTAGGAAATTTTTTTATTAGAACTATATAGTAACAGTTAGAAGCTGCTCATAGTTAGGTTTGGAATGGCCCAAAAGAAACAAGATCACGTGAGGAGGTCAAAGGTGCATGATGAATGCAATTTATCATAGGAGTTTGCATTTTGTCAAATGACTATCACTAATACACATATGATATACTTGATTAGATTTCCTTATCAAAAGAAAAATACTCTATGTGCAGCATGGTCTGGGAAAATGTTATCTCAGCCTCCTGCACAAACACAGAAAAGAGTATAAAATGGATCCATCTGAGTGAGAGAGGTACTTATCCTAGATTCAAATTCTCCCTCTCGTCTCTTCAAGGACTCAAAGCTGCAATGGAACAGAAGGGGCTCTGGTTACTCTCAGCCATCCTCATTTTGGGGCTTAGCGTGCTGACGGAAGGAAAAGAAAAACCAGGTATGTATATTTATTTGCTATTGCATTCAGAAATATCTACATGGGCCTGATCCTGCTGAATACTTTGGCAATAGTTGATCTATTTGCATAAAATGAAACCTTACTATTTCATCTCAAGGTACTCTTCCATGAACCTGATTTGGCTGCTACTGAATTCAGTAGGAGAATTCCCACTGACTCCTCTAGGCTCAAAATTAACTCTCATAGTCTTAATAAAAAAACCAGCAATCTACAAAAAGGGAACAGAAATAGGTAGCACCAGTTTTGATGTCTATTAGGAAACTGCAAAGATCTTGCCTCATGATGTGCTACTGCAGCCAATTCTCTCTAAAGAGCACACTGTTGCTTATTTTAATTTATGCTACATGTGTAAATCAATGCAAGCTGAAAACTGTATATAAGACTGCATAATCAAACAAAGAAATTCAATTAATCAACCCCAAATGGGCAGCAATTAACTAGATTTGAAAACATTAATGTAGCTTTTATTGAACCATTCTAATTATGGATATTTATGCTGTAGAATTACAATGATAAGATTCCAGCTATTATAATTTGTGTCCTATCCCTTATTTTACAAAAAATGAACTATCATGTTTTTGCATCTGCACAACTATGCTAATTTGCACGAAACCCTTCTCTCTCTTTCTTTGGAAGAGATGAGCACAGGTGTCAAAATGTGCTGGCACTGGAATAACATATGACATCACATTCCTACTCTGGGACCTGAGCCAAAGCCCCCTGACATCTTTGGGGCTCATTCCATTGGCTCAAATGGGCTTTAGGTTGGGTCATTCACTCTTAAGGGGGGAAACTCTGATGTCAGTGAATGTTTTGCCATTGACCTTAGATGGAGCTAATCTCTTTCAGCTAGTGAAAAATTGTAGATTTCAGGTTTCACGGGGTCATGGAAAATTATATTTGAAAGATTGTTTAAGATCAATGAAATGAATAAAAACATTAATAGGGATAAAACAAACATTTGTTCATGTTGATTTTCATTTGAAACAGCGCAATGCCGATGTAATATTGCTCCGAAAACCAGACTGAACTGCGGGCCTCCTGGAATCACCTCGGAGGAGTGCTGGAACGCAGGATGCTGTTTCAATTCAGATGTTGCTGGTGTCCCTTGGTGCTTCGATCCTAGCCCAATACAATGTAATGTATCTCTCTGAAATAGGTTTGATCTTCCTAGTGTTTAATTATGCAGAAAAGGTGTTCAGGTGGAAAATGGCACTACATACACAATACGAAGCACAACCCAATGGGTGCTGGCTTCTATTAGAACACAGCAACGAGCAAGAGAAGTGAAAAATACTTGTGTAGACAGCACTTAACGTTTCTTTCATGTCTCCTATCTCTCTGTTTTTCTCAAATGCTTTACCAGTCATTTGCTTTCCCTCCTGGAGAGAAGTTAGCAAGTAACTAAAAGTGGCCCCTATCTGCAGCTTTACTGACTAAAATTGGGAATGTCTTTGTTAATTTAGATTTGTTTCCTAAGCAGCTAGCCAGGCCTGGAGTTATTCCACATCAAGTCTTATCCAACATCAGGAAAAAAAAAATTAAGGAGATTTGAGTCTATCTTTAACTGTTAGAGCAGAGGTTCTAAACCTTTTTGGGTCAAAGGCCACAGATATCATTTTTACAATCCTGAAGGGCCACCAGTCTCCGTCAGGAGGTTTCCTCCTTTTCTCCTGCACCGTAGCCAGTTGGAAGGAGATCAGGGAGGAGGAGGAGGCTGCCTCTTCACTGATATCCCATTTCCATGGCTGCAAATGGGAAAATGCACATACCCTGTAGCCTTGTGACCTCCACCTGGGTCACTACGCAGTGGCTCCTTTCTACTGCCTTGGGGATGGAAGGTCAGTGCTCCCCTCCGTCTGGGTCCAGGAAGGGCCCCAGCACTTAGGGATCCAGGCAGAACACTTTGCCATGCTCTCTGCTACAGACAGAAGGAGGAGAGTGCAAATCTCCCATTCCCTTGGCTATAGCAAGGAGCCTGCATCGGTCTTTAAATGCCAAAGAAATGTGCTCAACCTTTGTTCCTAGGGCAGTGGTTCTCCATCTTTTGCAGGTCACAACACACTTGGTGGCATATTGTGACCCTATGGGACACAGCAGCAGGGCCGTAACTATGGCGGGGTGAATGGGGCAAAGCCCCAGGCACAAATTTGAGAAGGTGCCAGAATAGAACCCTCCTGGCCTTGAAGAGGAATGTGTCTTAAAGGGACATTCCTCTGGGAGTTGGGGAAGACGCCCCCCGCCCAGCTCTAGCCGCACAGAGCCGGGCTGTGGGGGTGCTTTCCCCACTGCCCGGTCCTGGTTGCACTTGGCTGTGGGCAGGGAAGGGACCTCCCCCTGCCCAGGTCTGGCTGTGTAGGGGAAGTGTACCCCACCCAGCTCTGGCTGTGGCTTGGTAAGGACTCACTGACCAGATCTGGCTTCAGTGGGGAAGGCGTCCCCCCACCCAGCTCTGGCCAGCGATGGGGAAGGGACACCCCTGAGAAGCTCTGGCTACCAGGAGGGAGGACCCCCTATCGCCCAGATGGATGGGCTCGAATTGATGCCCAAGGGGCGGGGGGGGGTCTTTGGGGCTGCTTGCCCTGGGGGGTCCAAATCCGTAGTTATGGTGCTGGACACAAACCTCTCACCCTCCAAGCCAAATCCAGCCATCTCTCTGGCTCTTCATGACACACTTACCACTGTGTGGTAGGCCAGTGATGGTCATAGGCAGTGACTTCCTTCTGAAGCCAGGAAGGAAATTGCATGCCACTTTGAAAGCCCCTGCAGGCCACTTTTGGCCAGGGCCTTCTGCAAAAGCCCTCCAGGTCCATCTTCGCTCCAGTCTCCTGAAGTCCCTGACACTTCCCTTCATGCTGATTCACTCCCCATTTTAACTCCAGTTTTCTGGTCTCCTCCCCTACCCCATATTCATTCACACCATCCCTCCTATTATGAAGATCAGGTTAGGTGCCCCAACTGCAAAACCTCAACTCCTGCTCCTGTTTTAGCATCTTCCATGAACAAATACTACAGGGGAGCATAAGATCCTTTATTATCTTGTTTTTTTCCTTAAAATTTGAAAAGATGTTCCCATATTTTGTCTTTAAGGACACCTTTCCTGACTGAACAGGAACTGTAGGGCCATGGCTTTGATCCTGTAATATGTAGCATACTGGGAAATTCTGTTCACATGCTGCATATGGCAAGATTTGAGCCATACATGTAGCTCAAGGATACTAAGGACTTGCCTTTGGAAACTATTCTATCATGATTCCAAGCTGGAGATAAAAATTTCTCCCTAGAGTTGGGCTCTATATGGAACAAATTAATTAATTTTAGTCTAAAACACCTATAGAGTACCTTGCAAAGACCTCAGATCTAGCTGGTGTCCATTATTGTAATAAATATCCACAGGGGTTGCCCTTTCCATTTGGCAGCCTCTTACTCAGCAGATTTGCTCCCCACATGTATTCATTTGTTTCTGGTTGCCTTAATGATACAACCAGCCCTTAACTGCTTTTAACCCTGAAAAGCCATCACAGCTCTGAGAGTAGGATGTGTTTTATTTCTTCTTGTGCACTATAACCAACTTTCTGTTTTACATTTACATTACTTGAGCCATGCCAACTCATTGCAGGCAACTGAAGTTGAACATTTGTCACTGATGACATAATGTGAAGATCATGAGGCTGTATAGTTGTAATCAGCACAGTTTTCTACCAGACTCTTGATTATGTATTATATGGGATATGAGCTAGAAAGGACTCAGGCGGGCTGTTTGAGCTCTGACTGATATTGCACAACCCCAGCAGGGGATGGGACCGCAGATCCAGGGCACTGGTGCTGGGGTTTGGGGCACGTGCCCTGGAGTGCCCAGCACCAGCAACGCCCCTGCCATGATCCTTCAGAGGTGGGATGGTTCCCTCCTCCTGCTTAGTCTAGACATAAACTGAACAGCCATGGTTTCAACCCAGCGCCTGACTATGCTGAGAAGGCTGGAGTGGCTGTCCCATTGACTCACTGACCAGACCTCCCTCATGTACAGTTTAAGGTCTAAACTGTGTTGTGGCCATGTGAACCTTGCCCCAGAGAAAAGAAGCTGATGGTCTGCACAAAGCCAGTTATTACACCTCTGTTATAACTAGTCACCTTTTGCTGTCAGGTCCAGAGATCTGTTTTTGATCCCTTCATCCTCCTGGGATTGTAAAATTAGGCCATTTCTGTCAGGCGAACCTTATGTAAAATGCAGGCTGAATTCTCTGTTCCATTGTGCTGCCTTAATGTCACTCAGAGGAGTAGGAGAGGCCAGAGCACCAGACACTTCAGCAATCTTCATCTAGCAATTCTTCGACCACACTTGTGACCAATGCATGTTTTGGAACCAAGGAGCTGCAACCGGCTCCCTGACAGAACCCACGGTCACCTCTTCTGCTGCCATATTCAGTGTACTTTTGATGCAGCTGGGAGCCTGGCCCTCTGTTTCTAGAGCCAAATCCAGTGCTATTAAACTAACAATTTAAGTCAAATTACAACTAAACACAATCTACACCTCCATCTAGGTGTCTCTAGCCAGCTGTTGTCTCTTGTCTTAGGGTGCCAGCTGTTTGTGGCAAGGAGTGTGGGTTTTGTGCTCTGCCTGTACAGAGCCTGATGCACAAGGGTCATGGTCCCTGACCAGGGCCCTTCGGTGTTATGGTGATATGAATAATGAATAGGGTAAATGAAACCTAGGGTAATATGTCTTTTTTAAAAACAGATAAACAGGTATGTCCAGGAGACGTAAGCTCCAGAAAGAACTGCGGTCCTCCCGGCATCACTGCAGAGGAATGTGAGGCAAAAGGATGTTGCTTTGAGTCGTACCCCCCGGCTGTCCCCTGGTGCTTCTATCATACTGAGGTGGAAGAAGGTAACTCATCTGGGTGAAGTAAAGTTTATTTTCTCAGTGCATGAACGCAGAAATTTGTAGCTGGGAGTTTTACCATTTTACCATGTAGTCTGCATTCTACTTTGCAGGCTAGGAGCTGGTAACAGATTCCTTTTCCTTAAGCTTCATGATGTCTTCATTATTTTCTTCTATTCAAGTCTTGCTTGTTCAGAGTGTGAGTGAGGTAGACATATTTATATTTTAAAAATGAGATGAATAATCATAGAAATGTGGAGCTGACTTCAAGAGGTCAGTCCCACTGCACTGAGGAAGGATACAGTGATCCAGTGATTTTGTGGACCACTTGTGTTCAATGCGATTATGAATAGGTGTTCCATGAAAAAATTTTGATGCTAGTGAAATTTGCTCTTCTATGCTGTTAAATATAAAATTACATGTGTATCAAAAATGCTAAGATGTTTGATTAGTATATAGGATGTAGGTTTATTAACATTTATAACACATTCCTAATAGGATAGTTATTAGGCAACTCACACTGAAAACACAACTCTTTTAAATCAACTTTTGAGCAATATGTGTGGCAATTTTTCAGTATGATTGTCCCCCTCATCCTTCCAATCAGCATTATGTGTTCCATCAATATATTCCAAGCCCAAAAGTGTGCCATGGCCAAATTAGTTTGGGAAATCTTGCAATGATCTATTACATGAGACTCACTGCTCTCGTAATGCTGCCTGCAGTGATGTATGATGTGTGGCAATAAAGGGATATGAAGTCAGTGCTTATGTAAGCAGTACTTAGTTCTACATTACTAACCCTCTCCAGCCAGGATCCTGTGTCCTAGGACTGGCCATCGGGTATCTGCCACAAAAATGGCACAAAAAGGTGTTCAGAATCCAGCTGGGGCATCTCTGCTTCTCTGGAATTTCCTCTAATTGGATCATGGCCCTCACTTTAGCCATTTCCTCTGTGTAACAGAAATAATAAGATCCAAAGGAGTAGTTGTGTTAGTGTAGTTCAGTAAAATAAACAAAGAAGGAATCCTGTGGCACTTAAAGACTAGCAGAACACTTTTACACACATTCCTTGAGGGGTAGCCATGTTAGTCTATTCAGGGGTGGCCAAACTTATGGAACTCAGGAGCGCACAAGTCAATTGTTCAACCTTTGAGGGCCACGCTGAGGCATACAGCCACATATTTTTACCTATTCCAAAATTACTAGGCTTAAAATTTATTGTGCAATTTAATTTGATCTTAAAAACAGGGCAAATATTGATCCTACTAATGTAAGATTCTAATAATTACTTAAGACTACCATGAAAACTAGGCCTATACAGTAAAAACTTAGCTGTTGCTGGATGTAGAATACTGCAGGCTAGTGGCAAGCTTTTTTTAAAATCTGGGCAGTAACATGTCAATGCAGTACATAAAAGCTCTCACGGGTGCTGATCTCTAACTATTGCACATTTTGATTTAACAAATTTCAGTATGGAATACAATGCTTCACTGCAGTCAGTTGTGCTAAAAATTGAAAGTAATCTGCATTCAGTTTTAAACTTTTCTCCTTTGTATTTTTGTTTCTTAGTATTCCGCGTCCTGTTTAGGACTTGTAAAACACAATTTTAACAAAGCAGTAAGCTGCATTAGGGCCTATTGCGACTAGCAAGGGATGTGAAGGATAACAGGAAGGGGTTCTACAAGTATATCAATAACAAGAAGAGGATCAGGGATGGTGTAGGTCCCTTACTGAATGGGGCAGGCATCCTCGTGACAGAGGATGAGGAAAAAGCTGAAGTGCTCAATGCTTTTTTTAGTTCAGTTTTCACAAGCAAGGTCAGCTCCCAGCCCACTACCCTAGGTACGGGGGACTGGGGAGAAGAAGAGAGGCCCTTGGTGACAGAAGGTCAGGTTAGGGACTGCTTAAAGAAAGTAGATGTGCACAAGCCCATGGGGCCGGATGACCTGCATCCGAGGGTGCTGAGGGAGCTGGCTGATGAGATAGCAGTACCGTTGGCCATTATCTTTGAAAACTCGTGGCGAACGGGGGAGGTGCCAGAGGACTGGAAAAAAGCAAATATAGTACCTATCTTCAAGAAAGGCAAAAAGGAGGATCCAGGGAATTACAGACCTGTGAGCCTCACCTCAATCCCTGGAAAAATCATGGAGCAGCTTCTCAAAGAATCCATCCTGAAATACTTGGAGGAACGTAGAGTAATCAGGAACAGTCAGCATGGATTTACCAAGGGTAAATCATGCCTGACCAACCTCATCACCTTCTATGATGAGATGACTGGATTTGTGGATGCGGGAAGAGCCGTTGATGTGATATACCTTGACTTTAGCAAGGCTTTTGATATGGTTTCCCACAGCATTCTCATTGGCAAATTAAGGAAGTATGGGTTAGATGCATGGACTGTAAGGTGGATAGAAAACTGGCTAGAACAACGGTTTCAGCGTGTAGGAATCAATGGCTCCATGTCAAGTTGGCAGGCAGTAACAAGTGGTGTGCCCCAGGGGTCGGTCCTGGGGCCAGTTCTGTTCAATGTTTTCATTAATGATCTGGATGATGGGATAGATTGCACACTTAGTAAGTTTGCAGATGATACCAAACTGGGGGGAACGGTAGACACCCTAGAGGGCAGAGACAGGATTCAGGGAGACCTAGACAAATTGGAGCAGTGGGCCAAGAGGAATCTCATGAGGTTCAGCAAGGATAAGTGTAAAATCCTGCACTTGGGACGAAAAAACCCCATGTACTGCTACAGGCTGGGGAGTGATCAGCTAAATAGCAGCACTGGAGAAAAGGACCTGGGGGTCATGGTGGATGGGAAGCTGGATATGAGTCAGCAGTGTGCTCTTGCTGCCAAAAAGGCCAATGGCATACTGGGCTGCACCTGAAGAAGCGTTGCCAGCAGATCGAGGGATGTGATCATTCCCCTCTATTCGGCACTGGTGAGGCCGATTCTGGAATACTGTGTCCAGTTTTGGGCTCCCCATTACAAAAAGGATGCGGACAAATTAGAAAGAGTCCAGCAGAGGTCAACAAAAATGATCAAGGGGCTGGAACACAAGCCCTATGAAGAAAGACTGAAGGAACTAGGCTTATTTAGCCTGCAGAAGAGAAGACTGAGGGGGGATTTGATAGCAACCTTCAACTACTTGAAGGGTTGCTCCAAGGAGGAGGGAGCTCGACTGTTCTCGGTAGTAACAGAGGGCAGAACGAGAAGCAATGGCTTCAAGTTACAGCTGGGGCGGTCCAGGCTGGATATTAGGAAAAACTTCCTTACTAGGCGAGTGGTGAAGCATTGGAATAAGTTGCCTAGGGAGGTGGTGGAATCTCCATCTCTAGAGGTGTTCAAGTCCCAGCTGGACAAAACACTGACTGGGATGATCTAATGGGAGTGGTCCTGCTTTTTTTGGCAGGGGGTTGGACTAGATGACCTCGTGGGGTCCCTTCCAACCCTATGATTCTATGATTCTATGAGAAAATCTAAACATGCCACAACTTGCCTGACCGTGCCGTGCTTCTCCATAACCTTAGTGCCGCCTCTTACCATGCCACTGCTTCTCTGCTGTCCCTGACCATTGCACACTTCTCCCACTGTCTCCAACCATGCTACTCTTCCCTGCAATGTTCCCTCTAAGCTGATAATGTAGCTTAGCAACTTTTGGATGCAGCTGAGCAAGTTCTCTCCTGGTTCCCTGACCTGGTGCCGCGCCCCTGCTCATCAGCTCCCCAAGTGCATCCATAACTTGCTCAGCTGCATCACCAGTTTAGAAGGAACATTGCTTCTGTCTCTCATGACAATTCAACTGTCCTGGGAAACACTTTCCTACTCCATATATGGTGTATCTTTTGTCTTTCAAAACAGGCTTGGTTTTGTGGAATAGGATTCTGCATAAAATAATTCTGAAGGGCGAGGATGCTATGGAAAACAGCTCATCCCTAGTCCCAATTCCTCAGGGTCTCTAAAAAGCCTCAACTGTCCAGAGCTCCAAAGAGGTAGCCGTGCTAGTCTAGTTCAGCAAAACAAACAAGGAGCCCTGCAGCACTTTTAAAGGCGAACACATTTATTTATTGCGTGAGCTTTCATGGGAGAAATGTGATAAATAAATAGGTTAGTTTTTTAAAGTTCCACAAAACTCCTTGTTTAACTGTCCAGAGCTCGATCTACAGATTTCTTTAGAGTTGGTAGAAGGAAGAGGATTCTTCATTGGCTTATTTCTTCTTCCTCTGCTACAATGGAAGACTGTAACCTGTTTTCCTGACTACCATACTTGTAAAGAGAGTGCATGAGGTGCCCCTAAATTTGTAAAGTGCTGTGGACAGGACTGAGGCTGCCATGGCGTGTGGTATAAGGTAAATACAAAACAAACAAGTAAACAAACCCACCCAAACCAACCAGACCAAAAGAAAATAAAAAATACAAAGTCCACAAAAATAAAGCAGTGCACAATAAAATCCACACTGAAATCTATGAAACAGAAAATAAAAATAATGTTTTAGTTTTTAAGTCCCTAACAGCTTGTCTCCTCCCTGATCCCCTCAGTCCCTTCCCTCACTGTCTCCATTCCCTGAAGTGCCTTTCTCTTCTGAGAGCCCCCCCCGACCCTCACTGCTTGCTGGAGCTGCCAGCTGCTCCTCCCACACCCTCCTCTGAGCCAGGGCTGCTGGTCCCCCCACCCCACCGCTTCTCTGAGCTGTCAGCTCCCTCCTCCCTGCCCTCCTCTGAGCTCCCTGGTGCGGAGCTGCCTGACAGGCCAGAGATTTTAACTCCTCCAGCCTGAACTCCCTGCTGGGGAGCTGCATTTTTTCTTTGAAAAGCCGCATGAGGCTCGTGAGCCACAGTTTGGCAATGCCTGGTCTATATACTGCAAAAACAACAAAAATCCTGTGGCACCTTAAAGACTAACATATTTCTTCTGGCATACGGTTTTGTGGGCTCCAACCCACTTTGTCAGAAGCATTCGTTGAGCTATCGACTGAACCTATGCACCATAAATGTATCTAAAGATGTGTAGGAGGGAACTGTTACAATAAATGATCGCCTGACAGGCAATTTTTTTTTACCTGCCACCTCCAAAGAAATGCTTTTAATCATCTGTGGATCTGATGATAAAAATTCATTCCTTAACCCGTTTTTCTTCTTTCTTCCCCAGCATGTTAAAGAGAACTTGCTCCCGGAACCTCTCAGTCAACATGTTTACTCAAGGAGGAAAAGAGTTGAAAGTCGTCTTGTCTTACCCTTCACATTCTGTAATAATTCTGATTTTCCAGGTCATTTTTGCCTCGGATTTACTCCTTTTTCAATGACCCAATTAATCATAGCTTTTATTCTTTCCAGTTGGTTGGTACCACATAGCTGTTCAAAGCAATAAAAGAATCAAAACAAAATGTATAAATGTTGAGTTATTCTTTGCTTTTAATTGTCTCAATATGTCTCCCTGCCATCTATACATACACACTTAAGTATCCTGCACATGCAAAATTAGTCAATAACATTTTTGACACAAACCACAGCATTGTCAGTTGTGTTCAAATTGTGATGTCTTTACCAGAACTGATCAGTAATTTTGTTGATGAAAGTGTTGCTGTGAAATTTTTCAGCATACCAGCATTTTACAAGTGTGTTGGTTTCTGCAAAACTTCCACTGCAGAAGTTTCTTGGGTTTAGAAAGGACTTTCTCTCCACATCCCAATAGCCTAGGCCAGGGGTTGGCAACCCAAAAGATAAAGTGGACCTATTTTTAAAAATTCCTTCAATAACCAAGTGTTTTAAGAGCCGCAATAGGTGTAGCCTCCTGGTGGGGGTGGGGATCTGGGCCAGGGTGCCTGCTGAAGGGTCCTCTGGTGAGGGGGAGCCTGGAACCAGAAGCAGACCATGCAGAGTCCCCTGGTGCTGGTGGGGAGGAGCTGAGAGCTGCAAGGGGGCAGCCAAAGAGCTGCATGTGACTCTGGAGCTGCAGGCTGAAGATCCCTGGTCTATATTGTCAGGGATTGGGGCAGAACAAAGATCATGTCATGATTGCTCCTGAAAAAGCCACTTGCCATGGGAAAGGGATTGATCTAAAGTAGTGGCTCCCAACCAGTGTGCCGGGGCACACTGGTGCGCCGCGGCAACACCCAAAGTGTGCCGTGAGCATTCCCAAGAGCTGGAGTTAAAGTTCCCTTCCTGCTCAGCCCAGCCACATGAGCTGTGCAGGGCTGGGAAAAGGCAGGGGTTAAAGTAAGGTGGAGGGCACCGGAACACAGTTCTGGGACCTCCTATTTTTAGGCAGGGAGCCTTCTGACCTCCCCCTTAAAAATAGGGGAACGCACCGGAACGTGGCATTGCAGGGGTCCCTCTAAAAATAACAGGAGCAGCCTGAACGCAGTGTTCTGGTGACTCCACCTTAGGCCCAGCCAGCAGAGAGGGGCGAGAGGCTGGGAGTGTGTGACTCTCCTCCTGCAGGGTGGAGCAGCTTGTGTCAGGCAACCTGCGAACAGCGCAGGTGAGGGCTTTGGGGGGGAGGGCTGGGGGTTGTGTGCAGCTGGTGTGTGTGTGTAGCAGAGGTGGGTGTGTAGCTGTAGTTGTGGGGTGGCTGTTTGGTTGGGGGTGTGTGTAGCTGGGGTTGTGGAGCGGCTGTGTGGGGGGGGTGTAGCTGGAGGCTGGAGGGATGGTTCTGGTCCCTGCAGTGATGGGAGGGTCCATCACAGGCAACAGGGGGCTGGGGGAGGGGAGGACGGGACCTACTGGGGTGGGAGGGAGCAGCAGTGGGGTGAGAGTTTGCCTTGGGTGGCAGGGAGCAACTGTGGAGAAGGGGGACATGGGGGCTGCGCCATGCTGCCCTGCCCTCCCTTCCCACTACCCAGGTTCCTCCTCCCCCCCACAAAGCCCCTCTTGTTCTCCTTTCCTCTCTCCTCTCTTGCCACCCTTGTGCTGTTCCCAACATGGCTGCCCTTGTCCTCTTTTGCCACCCCTGCCCTGCTCTCCTCCCCACACTCACTCCTGCCACTGCACACGACTCCTGACCTCCCCTGTTTTGCCACCCCTGCTCTGCTACCCCTACTACCGCATATAGGAGCATTTATGAAAATAGTTCATGAATATTCATAAGTAATGTAAGTTAATTTGAATATTTGTGAGTTTTTTAATCATGGTGTGCCTGAAAAATTTGAAGGTATCAAGGTGTGCCATGGCAGAGAAAAGGTTGGGAACCACTGATCTAAAGAGCTTGAGATAGATATTGATAGCTGCACAAATTACCTAGTCTTCTATTGGTGACCCAAGATCCTGCTCATTACCCACTGTTCTTGGGTCCCCTGTAGGCTTGGAAGACCAAGGTCATTGCCAGCACTTCGCAGGGAAATCATCATCATGCTTTCCACAGGATGGGTAGCAGGAAACTCAGCAACTTGAATCTTGTTGATTAATATATGCTGGCAAGCATACATATATATTATGCTGATAATACCACCCATCATGGATATTCCAAGCATACAGATATACACATTATTAAGCATTAATATAGCAGATATATGTCCCAGATTGTCTCATATCTTTATTATAATGCCAGGGGTCGGCAACCTCTGCTAGCCCCCATGCCAGCCCTGCCCACTGGACTGTCAGCAGGTGCTGGGGGTGGGGCCAAATGGGGGGTGGAGCTAGGGACTCTGGGTTGGGAAGGAGGAGACTAGTGTTTCTGGGGGCAGGAGCCCTGGGGTTTGTGGGGGGTGGCATGGCTGAGCTGCCCCACTCCCCTCCACTGTGGGGAGTGACCCTGGGCCTTGCACTGCTTCAGCACCCAGAGCCGTGCCGAGCTGCTCTGGCCCCCTAAGCTGCACCACACCGGTTCCAGGCACCAAGACACACCATGCCGGCTCCCAAGCTGCTCTGGCCCCCCCACACCGAGCTACGCCACACTGGCTTCCCAAGCTGCGCTGAGCTGCTCTAGGCCCCACCCGCACTGAGCCAAGCCATGTCATTCTGGCTCCCCCAAGCTGTGCCAAGCTGAGCCATACTGCTCCACCCCCCCCCCGGACTGAGCCAAGACGTGCCGACCTTCTCCAGCCCCCCTGCACTGAGCTGTGCCAAGCTGCTCCACCCCCAACCCCCATGCTGAGACATCCTCCAAATGGTGCCACACTGCCGCACCACCCCAGGTCTTCCGGCCCCAACCTCCTGGCCACACTTAATGCCATTAGGATTGGTGAGTGTGCCAAATTTGGCACACGTGACAGTGGTTGCTGACCCCTGACTTTTGCTAAGAATCCCACAACACCTTGTATTAGCTGCAGAAAGCTTCAGCTTAAGTAAATAGGATGGACAGTATCAGACCACATTTTGTTTACTCACAGCAACAGAAAGGGAAGTAAGTACCCTCCCACACCTATTTATTCTAACACAGGCCTACAAGTTGTCCTTGTGACCCTTGCTACCTGGAATGTATGTACACAGAACAAAGACAAGAGTGCATCATGAACTGGAATGCCTACACCCTGGTATCAGAAATAAGCAAGGGAAAAAGCAGACTGAGTCCAGTGTCAGATGACACACATAGTAACTTTTACTGGTAAGCAAGTAGATATATAAAGATGGCTTTAGGGCCATAACATTGGGGCATGACTTCTAAGGAAGGTGCATGCACAAGATTGCTCTTTAGAGACTGGTATAGAACCTTTTTCTGGTACAACAAACAAGGAGGCCTGTGGCACTTAGGCTATGTCTACACTAGCAAATTAGTTTGAATTGAGGAGCCTTAATTCAAACTAATTTGAACCCTGTCTACACTAGGCTTTGCCTAGTTCAAACTAAAAAATTTTGCAAAGCTTAGTTTAAACTAGTTAGTTTGAACATTTACTTAGTTTGCACTAATTTGGATATTTAGCTTGAACTAGCCCAATGCAGATTTGCTAGTTCGAACTACGTAAGTTTGCAGTAGTGGTTAGTTCGAACTAAGTGTGTTTTCTTAGTTCAAACTAATTTTTTATTTGAATTAGCCACATTGTTTTTGTTCAACATAAAACATTAATTTGAACTAGAAAAAGCATGGCTAGTTTGAACTAAAAGTTATTTCGAACTAAAAAAATGGGCTAAGTTCAAACTACCTTTTGAACTACTTAGTTCGGGCTAACCAAGTCTGAACTAAGGTTTTGGGTGTAGACATAGGCTTAAAGACTAACAAATGTATTTATTGCATGAGCTTTCGTGGGAGAAAATCCCACTTTGTCAGATGCTTTGAAGATGGGGAAACTTACAGAATGGGAAAAAATAAATGCAGGGAAGTGTAAGTCATGGGAAGAGGTCACACTGTAACAGCAAATGAAAACAGTTGTAAAGATTCAAACAGTGGGGAACAGCATACAGCGGGAGATGAGGTCAAATCACCTGTTGTTATGAGAGAAAAGTCCAAAGCTCTAAATCAAGACAACTGAATTTGCAAATAGATTCAGTTTCAGTAGCTTCTTTTTGAAGTCTTGCTTTAGTATTTATCTGCCTGAGTATGGCAATTAGCAAATCATAAATGGAGTGATCATGAAGATTGAAATGCTGACCCACTGGTTTTAGAGCATTTCAGTCTTTGTGATCACTCCATTAATGATTTGCTAATTCCTGTCCTCAGACAGATGAATACTAAATTAAGGCTTCAAAGAGAAGCCACTGAAATTGAATTTATTTGCAAATTCGGTTGCATTACTTCAGGATTTAATAGAGACATTGGATTTTTCTCTCATTACAACAGGTGATATGACCTCACCTCCCTCTGTATGCTGTTCCCCAGCGTTTGAAACTTTACAACTGTTTTCATTTTCTGCTACAGCGTGACCTCCTCCCGTGACTTACACTTCCCTGCATTTATTTCTTTCCATTCTGTAAGTTCCTCTATCTTCAAAGCATCTGACGAAGTGGAATTTTCTCCCACAAAAGTTTATGCAATAAATATATTTGTTAGTCCACAGGTGGCCAAACTTATGGAACTCAAGATCCACACAAGCTAATTTTTAAACCTTCAAGAGCCGCACTAAGGCATATAGCAATATACTTTTACCTAAAAAACTGATTTGCTGACGTTCTTCCACAAGCCACACTTTTCATTCAAGAGCTATGGGCTGCTCCTGAGCCACAGTTTGGCCATTTCTGTGTTAGTCCGTAAGTGCCACAGGACTCCTTGTTTGTTTGTTTTACTGAACTAGACTAATAGGACTGCCCCCTTTGGATCTTTTTCTGGTACAACATTAATAAAACTCACTGCCATTGGCTATTTAGAGTCTTGAGTATATTTCATAACAAACCAAAGTGTGGTTGAGCAACTAATCACACAATTTACCAACAGAATTTCTTGGCTAAGTGCTTATTTTTCCTCATATAGGGATGATCTAGGTGAGAACTTGGAGACTTAGGTTCATATCTATGCTCTGCCCACTTCAGAGCAGGGACCTGAACTGGGATCTCACCTATCTGGCTAAGTGCTGTAACCGGTAGGAAAAATAATTGCTCTCTTCTATTTTTAACAGGCCAAAACCATTTCCCAACCAGTGCTAATTCTTACCCATAATTACTCACTTGCTTTAAGGCTTCTTTACACTGACAGAGTAAAGGATAGATCAGGTACCTCTAGAACAAAAGCACAAGTGTCAATAATTTGAGCAAAAGGGCTAAACTCTTAGGCTATGTCTACACCTGAAAGCTTAGTTTGGACTTAGTAAGTCTGAACTAAGAAATTTGAAGTTAATTGAAACCAACTGCTTTTTTTTAGGTTTAGCTAACTTTTTAGTTCTATCTGAAAAAGCACAGCTAATTTGAACTAAAAGATTATTTGAACTAAAAAAAAACATGGTTAGTGTGAACTAACTGCTAATTCAAACTTATTTAGTTCAAAATAATTTCAAACTAAGCAGTTAGCTTGAACTGTTTGAACTAAAAATTTTTTTACTTTGAACTGGGCAAAGCCTTGTGTAGACGGGATTCAAATTCATCCGTCTTGAGCCTCCTTAAGCTGAGTTAATTTGCTAGTGTAGACATAGTCTTACTGACTTACTTACATTGAGCAGTGTGTGTCAGATGCTGACAGCTGTAAATTGAGGCAAATTAAGCTATTATTGGACACTATTCCCTTTCTACATGATATAAGGAATGTGAACACTTAAACTATGACTGAGTCAGAGCAGTAAGGAATTGTTGCATAGAGCTGTACAAGACCCAGACCTAGTTTCAGAAAAACTCCAGTTGCAGTTTATAGATTCAGGAAGTCCACCAGACAAGTGCAGTGGGTGGAGAAAACTTTATAAATAGATAATTTACCAGGTTAAAGAAAGATTCCAGGCTTTTCTGCAGCTTGACTAATACATTGTTAGTTTTTTTGGTTTACAGGCAATTTTGAAAACCACCCAGAAAACCCCACCTTTCTTTTTGCTTCATATTGAAGAAGACATGTTTTGGCAAACTGAAATCAAAATCACAAGTTTCAGGCATTTTGATTTTAAAAAAATCAAAAAAACCCCACTCACATGGCAAGCAGCACTTGCTTTCACTGTAATGGGTAGCTGAGGACACTCAACAGGGTTGTGGGAGGTCTGGGTTCAGTTTTTCTTTCTTTCTTTCTTTACAACTAACCTTCTGGTCCTCCGGGTTTGAGAGAAAAGCCTGAAAACTTGACCTAAAAGCACCCTAATAACTCAGAAACCAAGATGAAGACAATGTCCAGAAGAAGTCTAGGACATCCTGAAAGAAATCACCAACACACTCTCCCTGGGCAATGGGTGTGAACAGAAAACTCTTAAAGAATTCTGGCTGTCCAAGCTTTACCACAGAGCTGCTCTGAGTGGTTCCACAGGGTAAGAATTACTGTCCTGTAACATGAACAGTGTGAATTGTTTTACTTATACCATGTAGAAACAAAACCATTAGGTTCATTGTGCAAAAGAGCTATAATTACAAACACCACAGTTAATCCCCAGAAAGCCATAACTAGAACCTTAGTCTTCTGGTTTCCCAAACACACACATTTACTATTTGTGCTAAAAAATAACCTGTGTTATAGAGCTCAGGTAGGAATCTGAGATCTTGCTTCCTGTATATGGAGCAGAGCTGGTTTTTTATACCATAAACTTTGTCTGTACTATATCTAACCATGGAAAGTTAAGGAGTAACCTTCTGGAAATGTCCATTCCTGTTCCAATATGTACCCCTAATATTCCCAACAAACTTTGTAAGGACAGCAGAGAAAATTGGGAATTGGACGTCTCAAATTTCGAGGTCTGTGTTGTGTCATTTGCTCAGCCTTATGGCTGCCTTGGCCTGTGCCAATGGTCAGGGCTGAATGGAATCAGAAATGCGTCCATTGTCACTATCCTTAGCTGGGCTGAGTGTATCTCAGAAGAACCAAAGAACTTTCTCCCAAACTTTCTTTCCTACAAAAAACACCTACTTGTGCAAACTATTAATGATAGTAGGAAATATATCACTAAGTTGTAGAAAGCAAAAGTAAGCCACATAAATGGTATGTGGGAAAAGAAATCACAAGCAATATGAGAGATGGAATAAGTCACGTCTTAATTCAGAGAATCTCAAAATTGATTAGAAACTTAATCTAATCTATTCACAAAAGTGAAGAAACAAAGGCAATGTTGTAGTTTACCAAGATATCAACTCTTTATCTACATACTGATTTGCACATTAACTGAATCTACTCCACCCATATATCTATCTACAGTACTTAATACCTAGAATGTATGAACACTTGTATATGTGCTTCTATATAAACAGTATCTAATGATGCCATATCAAGCACTGTGTTTGCCCGTTTATTCTGTTTACCTCTGCACATAGCTCTGTGTGTAAATATATAGTGATCAAAGTACCCAGTTGTGTAGCTTTCTATCCCCCTATCAGCCCCAAAGTCACCAGCTAGCAGCAGAAAACCATGCAAAGTCCAAGTCAATGGGCTTTGTGTGGGATGCTAAGTGGGATTCGTGCAAACTGGACTTGAACATTCCCAATCTGTGAATGGTCCACGTAGCTCCCTTTGGATATGTGTACACTAGGGCTACGTTCACACACAGGAGGTTATTTCGATACAAGTTGTTTCAAAACACAGGGGATCCAGGGCCCGGCCAGCCGCCCGCAGCGGCGGTGGTCCCATCCCCCGCTGGGGATCTGGGCCTGGCCACCGGCAGCTGTTTGTGGCAGTGCCGCACCGCAGCCTAGCCGCTGGTGGCCGCATGGCCTCCCCCTGGCCCTATCCCTGGCCAGGGAGCGGGGCCTCCCCCAGGGGGCGGGATCTGCCTCTGGGGGGTGGGGGCTGGGCCCGTGCCCTGGGTCCATTCCTCCCCCCAGCGATGCCTCTGATGTAATGGAAGGTGTAATACACATGTAGAGAGTTTCTAACTGAGGTTTCAAGTTCCAGAAAGGTAGCCGTGTTAGTCTATTTATCAGGCTGATGGATTTCCACATCATACAGCTAGAATCAATGCCGTCTGTGGTTGTCTAACTGGTGTAGTGTGTCTGAGTTAATAGCTCAAGATTGTTGAAATAGCGTGTTCAATTGGAATTATTTAATCTAAGATTATCAATCAAAGATTAGTACACCATATATAGAACAGAGAAAGAAACAGCTACCTTACTGACATTTGTTGTCAGAGTAAGAGCTGGAGCTGTCTCTCTCCTGCACATAGAAGGGACAAGCAGTCTTCATTCCCCCATCTAAGTTTCCATAGCAGTATCATTATATAGGGTTTCAGTCAAAGGAAACCTCATTGCCAAGCATATTCACCCAGAAACATAAAGTGTGATGTCATAGCTATACATTTTCAGTTTACCTGATTTATGTGGGAAGGCATGGTTATTTACAGCTGAGAGGATTAACAATTCTTCAAGGTAAATTCTTCTCAGTGAATCCTTCTTATCCCACAATCATTCTTCCCTGTTAATTCCCCAGCAGGAAACAACTATAATAACTATCAACCCTTTCATATTTATGTTCAGGGGATGGCTTCTAAGAATATCTGGAGTCTTTAGACATGTAGGCACCCAGGAATACAGCTTAATGAATAAATTCCTGAATAGAGTTACTTGTCAGTCAAGGACCACTTTCCTGGGCTTTGGAATTTACATTTGCTCTTTGTTGAAGATAAAGGATATTTCTACATTTGCAAGGTAGTTTGAATTAAGGAGGCTTAATTCAACCTAATTTATTACCTGCCTACACAAGGCTGTCATTAGGTTCAAAGTAAGGAATTCCATAATTCAAACTAGTGAAAGCTTAGTTTGAACTAGTAAGACCTGCTAGTTAGTTCAAACTAAGTTCTTAGTTCCATCATAAGTTCAAACTAAGGATGATGTAGACGAGGACTAACACTTAGGTTGAACTTAATAAGTTCGAACTAAGCACAGGTAGTTCAAATTAACATAGTGGACTAGTTTGAACTAACATTAGTTTGAATTAGTCCTCTTTGTTAATTTGAACTAATAAGTTGGAGGTTAGTTCGAACTAAACTCAAACTTAATTTGTTCAAATTAACAAATTCGAACTAACTTTTCAGAGTGTAGACATAGCCTTAAAGACTCTGAAGAATACCTATGTACATAAATAAATGGAATAACAGAAAGAAGGAACTAAATGTATTAATGTTTACTAAGAGGTACTAACAGTAAGAATATTCTAAAAATGAATGCTAAGACATTTACACACATGGGCTTGACAACAGATAAAGAGTTTAAAAAAATGAAGCAGTGAAAGAAAAAACAAACTCTAGATTAAACAGCACGTTTGATGCCTCAACAGGGTTTCACCCTTTCCTATGTTGGTGTCAGTTTAATTTTTTATACAGATGAAATGGAGATTTTAAGCAAATTTTTTATTTACATTTCTGGTTAAAATTCCATATAAGAGAAGCACTGTTTGTAAGTTGTGTTTATGAGATCACTGGAACCACTGGACAAATGAGGTACTACTTGATTAAGGGTGCACTCTGAAACTTGGACCTACAATTTTATCTGAGTTGTGAGTGGAACTCTTTGAGTTCATAAAATGTCATAATGTATGAGAACAATGTTGATGGGAAAAGGTGAAAAAAAGGAGACAGAAAAATTGAAATGCTCAAAACAAAAACAAAAAAACAAACAAAAGGCCAAGCTGTTATGATTTAAGGATGGTGTTGAAATGATGCTACTTAAAGAAACAGGAGATGTGGACCTGGAAGTTAATGAGTCAGGACACAAGTCTGTCACAGATCCCATGGAATCTGTGATTTTCCCTGCCATCAATGACTTCTTCTGGGGCAGAGCTAGAACAGCTGCCAGCCCCAGAGCTCCTGGAATAACAGCCCCCAGAACGGCTGGCCAATGGCCAGCCCAAGCATCATTGGTGCAGCTGTCAGACAGGAGGCTGCTGGAACGGCTGACTGGTGGCTAATCCCAGGCTTGCTGCTGCAGCAATTTCCAGTCTGCTGAGGTTGAACCAGCAGTGGGGCTGGAGCAACTACAAGTCCTAGCAGATGAAATTTAATGGCAGATGAAATTCAATGTTGATAAATACATAGTAATAGACATTTGAAAACAGAGTCCCAACTATATGCATAAAATGACAGGGTTTAACTTAGCTGTTGCCACTCAAGAAAGAAATGTAGGAGACCATCGTGGATAGTTCTCTGAAAAATTCTGTTCAGTGTGCATTGGCAGAGACAAAGCTAATGCCATGCTAGGAGCCATTATGAAAGGAAAGGGGTAGATAAGACAGAAAATATCATAATGCTACTATGTAAACCCATGGCATTCCCACATCTTGAATACAGCATGCAGATCCGGTTGCACCATCTCAAAAGTATATATATTGGAATAGGAAAAGGTACACAGAAAGGCAACTAAAATGATTATGAGTATGGAACTGCTTCCATCTGAGGAGAACTTAATAAAATTGGACCTTTTCAGCCTGGAAAAGAAATGTCTAAGGGGAGATATGATAGAGGTCTATAAAACCTTGACTGTTATGAAGAATGTAAATAAGGAAATGATATTTAATATGTCACAAAACAAAAGAACTGGGCATCCCCCGATGAAATTAACAGGAAGTAGGTTTAGAACAATCAAAAGGAAATATTTCTTCCATTAACACACAGTCACCTGTTTAATGCTTTGCCAAAGAATGTTGTGAAGGTCAATACTATAACAGGGTTCAAAAAAGGATAATTAAGTTTATGGAAACTAGGTCCGTCAATGGTATTAAATGGGATGGGGAGGGATGGATGCAGCACCATGCTCTGAAATGTTCCTAGTCTCTTTTCGTCAGAAGCTGGGACTGGATGACAGGGCATGGATCGCACCATGACTGCCTGTTCTGTTCATTCCATCTGAAGCACCTGGCATTGGCCACTGTCAGAAGACACTTTAATGGGCTAGACGGACATTGCTCTGACCCAGTATGTGCAGTCTCATGTTCTTCTGTAAAAATTAATTAAAACATAAACATGTTGTCTGTGTCCACATCAGGGTTATATTTCGAAACAACAGCCCTTGTTTTGAAATAAAGAGTGGCATGTCCGAATGACGTTGCTTTATTTTGAAATGATGGGGCCCCGTCATTTCAAAATAAGGTCCATTGTTTTGGAAGAATAAAACCTGGGCTCTAATTGAAAAAGGCCTTGTTTCGAAACGGTTGTTTTGAAACAACGCGGTTAGGATGTGTTGCTTTGAAACATCCCCTGTTTTGAAACAGGGCTTTGACCTTCCTCCTAGGGTACGTGGCATCCTGGGAGGAAGTTGCACCTCCCCCTCAGCACCCTGCCCACAGTGCTGAGGGAAGGTGCAAGGGGTGCAAGAGGGAGGGTGTGGGAGCCGCCTTGCCTGCAAGCTGGGCTTGGTGCTGCCTCACCCGGCTGCCAGCTCTGGGGGGCTGCAGGCCCCGCGGGGCTGTGGGAGCCCAACCTGCTGACCCCGCTGCTGGGTCTGGAGGCCTGCAGCCCCTGCGGGGCTGTGGGTGTCCGACCAGCTCACCCCCCTGCCGGTTGCGCGTCCCTGGCCGCTTGCAAGTGGCTGGGGTGGTGCAGGCTCCCCCAGCCTTTGCAGGCTTGGCAAGCTGGTCAGTTTCACAGCTCGCGGAGCCTGTCAGGGGCTGGGGGAGCTCGCACCGCCTTGGCCGCTTGCAAGTGACCAAGGGCTGGGGGACAGGATGCTGGCTAGCTCTGCCCCCAGCACTGGCTCACCCCTCAGCCCAGGCTCTGGCGGCAGCTGGAAGGGTAGCCGGTGGTGGCGCCAGCTCTGCCTGCCACCCGAGCTCGGCAGCAGCTGGCAGGGCAGGGCCTGTGGGCACCAGTTCTGCCTGCCCCTGGAGGTTGGTGGCAGCTGCCTGGGCAGGGACCGTAGCTGCCGGCTGTGCGTGCCACCAAAGGTCGGCTGCCGGCAGCAGGCAGAACCGACTCCCGCAGCCCCTGCCCGGGTGGCAGCCGCCGAGCTCAGAGCCAGGACCCACAATGCCTGTCCGGGAGGCAGCCGCATAGGTCAGGCTGCTGGGGCAAGCTGGCTCTGCACTGGCAGCCCCCCAGCAGCCAGCACCTGGGGAGCCTGGGGAGCAGGGTCTGGGCAACCCCCTTGGGGCTGGCAGCGGGCAAGCCCTGCAAGCCGGCTCCAGGACCCCCCCGGTCAGGCGGGAGAGGGGGTGCCCCATGGTCCCTCCCCTGCTGCCTCAACAGCAGTGACGGAGTCAGGGCAGGGGGATCTCTTCCCTGGGGGCTGTTTTCCCCTACCTAGCTCTCCAGAGGAGATCCAGGCAGGGGATTAGTTGGCAACGTGGCCCTGCCAGGGGGCCATGTTGCCACACCTCCCATGTTGCCCCTCTCCTGAACCAAAAGAGCATGTCCACACACAGGGCATGCTATTTCACTTTGAGAGCTTCCCTTATTTCGAAATAACATGTTCTTATTTTGATTTAAGTTATTTCAAAATAACTCATTTCAAAATAACTTATTTTGATGTAACAATTAACAAGTGAACACAGCCTTTCAGTACAGAAACTCTCCAAGGTAATGCTCAATCAACATAGTGATGCTGTGAGATAATGACCTTGACAAATAAAGCATTTTACAAATCCTGGCCCACTAGGAAACATTTATATAAGCTTCCCAGTCATAAATTTAGCATTCTGGAGCAAAGTCACTAAAATACAGTCCAACAATCAAATGTTCTTTTAATATCCCCCAGTCTTCTCCCTCCACCACACCCCACTCATCATCAGATATCCATACTTCAGAGGTGATTTTGCATGAATTCACTGCCCATGGCAGAGAAGAGGAGAAAAGAAGGCACCATGCTTCTTCCCCTAACTGCTTGTGTCTCATTTTGGTCACTGTTATAGGTCGAGCTGTTCACTCCATCACTCTTGTGGATGGCTTTTTACACTATCTCCTTCTGCTGCCACCTCCACCTGACCTCTGGGAGCAGGTCTCTGAGGCTGTATAGCTCTTAGTAATTTCAGGTCTCAGTGGGGGAACTTATGACACAGGCTGTCACTTTCTCCACAGAAACACTGGGACTGTCCCACAGCAGGTCTAAGCACTAGATCTTACAGCTGATCATCTGTGATTTCAGCTATAAAGGTCACTTAAAACAACAAGTTCCAAAGGGTAGGCATGTTAGTCTAGTTCAGCAAAACAAACCCATCTTCAAGTGTCTGATGAAGAGGGACTTTTTCCCATGAAAGCTGATGAGATAAATAAATTTGTTAGTCTTTAAAAGTGCCACCAGACTCCTCGTTTGTTTTGTTAAAATAAGAAAAGACCCTATAAGTACTATTTGACCAACCCAACTCTTTTTAAAAGATAGAGCTAATTACTAATGTTTAGACAGCGCCAACACCACCAGGCAAAACACCTGTCCCTTCCCCACCTCCGCTCTCAACTGAGAATCAATCTGTCATTTGAACCCCCTCCTAAGTGATTTCAGTTCAGTCATTCCACCCAGTGGCTAAACCGGTAACACTGCATGTTACTACCTGACAACTGGGGGTGGAGGGATCCAGAAGGTGTAGTGGGTGGTGTAAGGAAATTGCCTCCAACACAAAGGATTTGATTGGGCAGATTATATGTAGCCCGTAATTAGGCAGCATGGAGCCACATCGCCACAGGGATCCTGTGTCCACAGAAGAAGTGCAGATACTGTCACATTCCTTTATTGGGCACAGTGTGTACCTGTCGTGTGGGGAAAGGAAGGGAGCAGCCACAATGCTCTCACAAGCACGAGGACATGCATTATGTTTCTCACTTCCATGGCACATAAAAGGGTGGATGAGGTTACTTAACAATTTCCAAAGGGGCAGCTGTGTTAGTCTAGTCCAGCAAAAAAACCAAGGAAGCATCTGACGAAGAGGGATTTTCTTCCACAAAAACTCATGCTAAAAATAAATCTGTTAGCCTTTAAATGCCACAGAACTAACTCCTTGTTTCTTTTGAGGTTACTCACTGTGTCTCCCGTCACAGACCAAGAGGACCAGGGAGAATAGGCCTAACTACAACAATAACATGACAAAAAGAATGATGGTAGTTGGTCAAGAAGCGTATGATATAAAGGACAGGGGTGCCAAATACCACCCATATCTAACTTCCATGAATAGCCCCTTAGATACGGGCATCCCTACAAAGTTAGTGTCCTGAACTCAGCACTGCATGTAGTTGTATTGTGCAATCACAAATACTTCTGACCAGCTCTTTTTTTCTCTCTGAAACAAGAAAAGCCAAACAAGTGCACAGAGACGTTTAGTTTTCTCTTTCTTTCTTTCTCTCACTCATTTTAGTCTTCTGAGAGGGCTCCCTTGAGCAAATGCTTTATGCTGCCAAAAATCAGATTGTGTATAAGTTTCCAAATAACAAATTGGGCATAAATATGCAATATGTGGTCAGTGGTCAACACTTGCAGTGAGGGACTCAGTTTCAACCAGTGGTTCCCAACTTTTTCCTTTATGTGGACCACTACATCATCATCTAAAGCTTTTGCGGACCACCACTTAAGCAAGCCATTAAAAACACTTTTGACATGGCTTGTGACTGATGGTAGTCAACCTTACATACCAAGGTGTATTAAAACCACAGCTATTGCTAATAATTAATTACTCTCACTCATATCATATTGCAATCTTCACAGTACAGTTAACTGCAGCAATTATCATCCCCCCCCCCCCCCGGACCACCTGCAGTACCTTTTTGGACCACCAGGGGTCCATTGACCAGAGGTGGGAAGCATTGGTTTGGGCTAATCCTATCCTTTTGAACACCACTCTGGGACTGGCAAAAATTTGGTTTAAAAATATAAAATATAAACACCCTGAATGGATTGCTCACCCAATGAAAGGACATAAATTTGCTCCTGGGAACTCTGAAATAACTTCCCAGCTATTATAACAAAGGAGATAAACAGATTATGAGTTTAGCAATCATGTGTTTGCACAAAGAATAGAAGCCTATATTTTCAGATTAAATTATTTATTCAGGCCCCTATCCTATACTCTTTACGTAGTTAAGTCTTCAGCGGAAGTTTTGCTTTTGTGAGTAGATTGGGATTGAGCCCAACACTTGACAGGTTCTAGATAACAGACTAATATATTTCTTAAGATGCAAGAGTGACAAATAAAAAAATTACTTTTCATGAGTCACACTTAAATGTAGTAATCAGCTCAACACTGCCGTACTGCCCCGACAACAAAGTGCCTCACTTTTGGACAAGGGAATTCATTTATTCATTTGCTTTTCATATAAAAAGAAGAATGTTTCAGCCATCTAAACTTCTCTTATGATTTGATACAGCAGCAGGGCCCACTGAAATCAATTGAAAGACTTCTATTGATTTCACTGGGAAATGCATTAGGCCATAGATTACATTGGCAGAATTATGTGTGAGAAAAGAAACTGAATTCCTTAGCCTGAAATGGGAAGTTTTCACTATCTGATGATAGGAAGAAGTCTGTCCTGAATTGCCAAATGTTACCTGTAACACAGACTACCTCTTCTTGCTCCCACATAATATATAAAGCAAAAGATGAAAAAAGCAATAACCTATTATACTTTGATGGATCCTGACTTCCATTAAGAAGATTTAATACTGGGTGAGTATGGGTAGATTTTGAGAAAAGTGGGTTTTGCCACAGAAGGCCAAAATATTTATTCCAGGATCATCAATGTTTTCCATTTAGTAAACCAGCCTCAAAACAAATTGTGGAAGCTAAAAGAGTCTTTAATTTTGACTGATAACACACTGTCAAAGGACACAATGTACAAAAGAAGCCATTATATAATAATACATATTACTGTACTATTCCAGGGATTTGTAAAAGTCATTCTCCCATTTGATACTACTGAACAGAAAAATTTCCCTGGTGACCAGGAAGGCATAGACCACCAATATGTGTAGAGTATAAACTGGTGGAAGTTGTGGAGGAGCCTCAGGAAACAGGCTTAGTTAATTAAGGATAGTCAATAAATTAATCAGAAAACTGGGCTTTTCACTGAGTGGCACTTTTACTGAGAACAACCAAATGTCTATGAAACATTTGATTTTTTCAACCCCCTCTGCCCCAAATACTTGAAGGCTGAAAAAATGCTGGCCAAAAAATGAACCTAGTTCATTCTGAAATGCTGCCATGATACCTCAGGGAGTTATAGTTCAGCTGCCTTATGCCCCCATTCTCATCCATGGGCCATTCTCCCTGGCTGGACTTTATCTCCCATGATGAACCTCAGCAAGAGGGTAGATGGTGTTGCATCATGGGCGATTTAGTCCCGCTTATGGTCCAGCCAGCCTAATCAGCTGTGTCTCTAGGGAAGCAGAACTGCGCTAGTTCAGAGATGAAGCACCTGACTCAGTGCCAGTGTCAGGAGGCATTACGCCTTTATAAAACATTCTGCATCTTCAATTGTGTAGGGAGTGCACTGCGCAGATGGTTTTGCCAGACTCTTGCCTTACCCACCTCTATGCCTTCTTTGCCACCCATACTGTCCTCTATGGCCTTCCTGCAACATAATAAACTATGGCATCAGGATTCCCATGCAGACCAACCTAATAATGTTCACTGAGACAAGACTATTAGCCATAATACAGGCTTGGAAGGATGCGGTGGAGTACTGTGAATAAGCAACAGCACTGATGTAGCAAGGAGAGGAGATTTGGTTTTGATCATTAAAGAGAAGTCCTTCCTCCTTCAATAAAAGACAAAACTGTAAAGAGATTCATTTTTTCCCTTGTCAATCTGTAATCGTGCCCCCACCTCAGTCATTTGTAGGGAATGAACACAGGACCTCAGGACAAAAAACCCTGCGGTCCTCTTTCCTTGAGCTAAAGGATTAGCATCTAGCTTGATCTCAATTGCCATAGCTCTGTTGACATCAGTGGTGCTATGACTCTTTAAACCAGCTGGTGATTTACCTCCAAACTAGTCTATTCTCTTCTAAGCAGAAGCAGGCTTGTAAATCTCTATATGCGGTCCAGCTACTACAGGGGATAAAGACCCACACCCTGCCCGTGAGGACAGAAAATATGCAGACCACCATTTTCTATTGATCATTAAAGTAACTGGATGAACATGATAGCTGTAGAACATATGCTGGTGTAGCGCTAAAGTTTGTTCAGCATGAGTCTCAGAAGATCTAGGCAACTCCTGAGTGATGAATGCACACACAAAATTGATCGATGCAGATCATCCCAATAGGTGTCAATAACATCTTGATAGCAAAGTACACCATTGTGTTTTCTGTGCTTGCCACAGTTTACATTAAAAATATTTATCAGGTATGTTTACTGCATATAATACACTTCAGAAATATTTATCTTCCTTTTTTGTTTGGTACTGTTTTTGTGTCCTTCCACCGCAGATGCCTTGGAATCATATTTGACAGAAGAGGCCACAAAGGCAGATGTACTCTGAAAATTCTAGATATGGAAAAGCTATTTTAGGCCATTAACAGTATCATTGGGATTTTAAGCTGTGATCATAGGTCTCAAAGAAATTTCTGTCTAAGGAATATCACCCAGTTCAATCCCATAGTTTCCTATATTCCTTAGAGATGTGATGACCCCCTCACTTTTTTGTTATATTTTCCAACACACAGAGAACCCAAATAAAAAGAAAATATTCTTATGGGAAGTTTGCAACATTACATTATTTCTTAGACATCAGAATGATAACACTGAAGAACCCATAAAAAGAGGGTGACAAAGCAGGCTTCTCCCTAAAACAGAAATATCACTCACCCTACCTTAATGTACACTAGAGGCTCTCAAACTTCTCTGCCAGGACATGGTTAGTGGCCAGGTCAACTGTCCCTGACGTAGGAGACACCCACTGCTGTAAAAATCGCCATTAGATGCAGTTTTGGCAATGGCACAGAGAAGATGAGCTCTTGGCCACCAAAAATAAATGCCACTGATGAATATTTCAGTAGTGCTTCAAACGCTGCCATCACTGAGAAAAAAAAGCTTCCATCAGCAGCTTCAGCAGTGGCTCAATCTGGACAGGCTTCCACTGCCAAAAGTAAGCTGCCAGTGCTTGGATTTTTGGTGGCAGCACAGGAAAAAAAAGAAAAATCAGTAATGACCCCAGCACCCACCACCACCACCACCACCACTGAGGCTTCATACCCGAACAGGGATTTGGCATCAATGCTGGCCTCTACTACCAGAACTGTTTTAGGGCAGGCTGCTTTCTTTTGGCAGTGGGGAGAATTGCATTGACACACGTGTTTGCATGCTGTGATGCACTTTTGTGTCACAACACAGCAGTTGAAAACCACTGCTCAAAGCCACCTGCTGACTGGCTGTTGCTAGACAGAGATTGTGTGCTTTCCTACAAAACCCCCTTGCCTACAAGCAGGACCAGGAAACAGCTTACTCTTAAATAATACCATTAATTTTTTGGCTGTCTTCATAACATTATTCTTTGGTTTAAAATTATTTATAGCAGACGTTACAGATGGAGTGTTTACACTGAACAGATGACTCCCTCAGCATTTAACTCACCTGCATGAATAGTTTTATGCCTCTTTTTGGTCTTTATCACATGGCCACATTTGGGTCTTGGCAAGTCGAGAAGTCTGAAGCTAATATCACACAGCCTATCAGAGTTCAAAACAAATTGATATTCCCACTGGTTCTGAAGTAATAATGGAGTCTATCAGGCCTACCCCAAATGTGAGCACAACTGTTAGATGTGGGTGAAGGTTCATGAAATGTTACCATCACTTATAACAAGTGTTGATCAAAAAAGGTGTGACAGGGAGACAGAAACTGGATTAATCAATGCAAAAAGTACTATTGATACAAAGCAGGGGCTGTATTGAGATCTTTTTGAGTTAATAAGGAAATGGAAATTAATGGACCAAAATTGTGTAGGAAATTTGAGCTAACTTGTGGAAAAGTAAAAGAGGATGGATTAATTCTACACATTGTTCTTCCTTTTAGGGTTCTTATAAAAGAGTCCCTTGCAAGGGAGCCAGCTAGGGAACGGACTGGAGAAGGAATCCCTTAAGCAAAGGCCAACAGGCCTCTGCTTCGTACCAGAAACTGTCCTTCACTGTGAACCTAGGCCAGCAAACCAGAGAGGACACCTGATGCTCACTCTTGGACCAGTGAGGATCCCAGAATGATATATATGAGATTTTACTGTCTTTCCTTTCCTTTGCACAAGCCACTGCTATCCTCCTGGATTCTGACCACATGTAGCACATGGCACCAGCATAAGATTAAACTGCTCACTGAAGTCTGCACAGCCTGACGGAGACAGAAAAGGGAGAGAGACATGACCAGTCCAGCCATATGACATCCCAGATTAGGGAAGTGAGCCACAGCGACAACTATCAGATACCCTCAGAGCCCAAAGCATGCACCTGTGACTGACCAGCCCCTTTGTACTGTGGGAATGTTGTTTAGGAAAAAAAACAAAACAAAAAGCAGAAGCCTTATTTCTCCCAACTTTACTATCTTTTCTCTTTCTTCCTTTTCCTTCTGTTTTTTCCAGGAACAGAAAAAGCAATCACCATTCTCACAGGTGAAGTCAAAGTAAAACAACAGAACTAATCTTTTCTTCTCCACCAAGGAGGATTGTTTGAGTAAATAAAAGATTATGGCTAATATCTTTTCTCTGAAATGGACTTTGGGAAGTTTGGATTTTTTGTTTTGTGTTAACCACTCTATTGCAAGATGCTTTTTCCGTTGTGTAGCCTAGGGCAATCCATTTCCAAATTTGGCTTGGAGAGAAAATAATTTTTCTAGAAATTATTTTATTAGAAATGTATATTAACAGTTTGAAGCTGCTCAGAGGCAGCAGTTTCCCCTCGTCTTGAAATTGGGGCGAGGGGGGGGAGGGTGAATTGTAGTGGGGGTTTTGGGATGCTCACCAAATTGATATAACCCCCTCCCCCCCCCCCACCCGGGGGGGGGGGAGTAATGGGAAAATCAGATGGGGTGTAGCAGGGCTGCAGGGGGTGTGTTAGGGAAATCTCAGAGCCCGGGAATGTCCCAAAAGAAACAAGATTACGTGAGGAGGTCAAAGGTGCATGATAAATGCAGTTTATCATAGGAGTTTGCATTTTATCAAATGACTATCACTAAGACACATATGATATACTTGGTCAGATTTCCTTATCAAAAGAAAAATACTCTATGTGCAGCATGGTCTGGGAAAATGTTATCTCAGCCTCCTGCACAAACACAGAAAAGAGTATAAAATGGATCCATCTGAGTGAGAGAGGTACTTATCCTAGATTCAAATTCTCCCTCTCGTCTCTTCAAGGACTCAAAGCTGCAATGGAACAGAAGGGGCTCTGGTTACTCTCAGCCATCCTCATTTGGGGGCTTAGTGTGCTGACAGAAGGAAAAGAAAAACCAGGTATGTATATTTATTTGCTATTGCATTCAGAAGCATCTACACGGGCCTGATCCTGCAGCAATAGTTGATCTATTTGCATACAATGAAACCTTATTATTTCATCTCAAGGTACTCTTCCAGGAGCCTGATTTGCTTGCTACTGAATTCAATAGGAGAATTCCCACTGACTCCTCTAGGCTCAAAATTAACTCTCATAGTCTTAGTAAAATAACCAGCAATCTACAAAAAAGGAACAGAAATAGGTAGCACCAGTTTTGATGTCTATTAGGAAACTGCAAAGATCTTGCCTCATGATGTGCTACTGCAGCCAATTCTCTCTGAAGGGCACACTGTTGCTCATTTTAATTTATGCTACATGGGTACATAAATGCAAGCTGAAATCTGTATGTAAGACTGCATAAATTAAACAAAGAATTCAATTAATCAACCCCAAATGGGCAGCAATTAACTAGATTGGAAAACGTTAATGTAGCTTTTATTGAACCATTCTATTATGGACACCTCTGCTGTAAAATTATAATAATAAAATTCCAGCTATTATAATTTGTATCCTATCTCTTATTTTACAAAAAATGAACTATCATGGTGTTGGATCTGAACAACTATTCTAATTTGCACCAAGCCCTTCTCTCTCTTTCTTTGGAAGAGATGAGCACAGGTGTCAAAATGTGCTGGCACTGGAATAACATATGAGATCACATTCTTACTCTGGGGCCTGATCCAAAGCCCCCTAGAATCTTTGGGGCTCATTCCATTGGCTCAAATGGGCTTTGGGTTGGGTCATTAACTCTTAATGGGTGAAACTCTGAGGTCGGTGAAGGCTTCATCATTGACCTTAAATGGAGCCAGTCTCTCTAAACTAGATTTCAGGTTTCAGGGAGTCATGGAAAATTATAGTTGAAAGATTGTTTAAGTTCAATGAAATGAATGAAAACATTAATAGGGATAAAAACATACATTTGGTCATGTTGATTTTTGTTTGAAACAGCGCAATGCCGATGTAATATTGCTCCGAAAACCAGACTGAACTGCGGGCCTCCTGGAATCACCTCGGAGGAGTGCTGGAATGCAGGATGCTGTTTCAGTTCAGATGTTGCTGAAGTCCCTTGGTGCTTCGCTCCTAGCCCCATACAATGTAATGTATCTCTCTGAAATAGGTTTGATTTTCCTAGTCTTTAATTATGCAAAAAATGTGTCCAGGTGGGAAATGGCACTACATAACACAATAAGATGGAAAGTCAAATGGGCGCTCACTTCTATTTGAACACTTCAGCTAGCATGAAAAGTGAAAAATACTAGTGCAGACAACATTCAACCTTTCTTTTACGTCTCCTCTCTCTCTATTTTTCTCAAATACTTTACCAGTCATTTGTTTTCCTTCCTGGATAGAAGTTAGCAAGGAACTAAAAGTGGTCCCTATCTGCAGCTTTACTGACTAAAATCGGGTCCTAAGTGGCTATCAAGGCCTGGAGTTATTCCACATCAAGTCTTATCCAACATCAGGGAAAAAAAATTTAAAGGAGACATGAGTCTATCTTTAACTGTTAGAGCAGAGATTCTTAACCTTTTGGGGTCAAGGGCCACAGATATCACTTTTACAACCCTGGAGGGCCACCAACCTCCATCAACAGGTGTCTTCCTGGTCTCCTACACTGTAGCCAGTTGGAAGGAGACTAGGGGGAGGCTGCCTTTTCACTGATCTCGCAGTCCTGTGGCTTGCTGGGAGTGGGGCCCCCTGGAGCAGCGCACTCCAAAAAGTTCCGGCCGCTTCTGGGCCTGTGGTGGTGGCCAGGGGCAAAGCGGCCTGAACTCTTTGCACCTGGCTGCTCCAGGGGGCCTCGCTCTCGGCAAGCCGCAGCACCGCGCCAGCCACTCTCCTCCCAACCCCTGGGGAGGTGCAGCCGGCTGGGAGTAGGTGGGGTGTGCTGCTCCGCCCCTGCAGGAGAAAGGCCGGTCTGGCTGGCAGGCAGCAAATGTTTTAGACCTGGCAGTCTGCAGCCCCCTCTTCTCCCTCCCCCATGGGGGGTGGTTAGGGCTGCAATGGGGGCCCAGAGCCCCGGTGAGGGTGGCATTGGGGTTCCATAGGGGACCCCATAAAGGGCCTTCGCCTAGGGCCCGCAATTGCCTAAGGCCACTTCTGCTTAAAAGAAAGAAAAAGTGCATTTTGGCCCTGCTTTAGGCAACTTGTGCTAGAGGAGATTCCTATCAAGAACACCCAGAAGGCAGCAAACCCTATATAAAGCTTTTCCTGCCATATCAAACTTTTATAAATTTACTGGCTAGTAGAGGAAAAAAACAAAAAGTGCCAATCAACATTAGAATAGTATTTCTGGAAACGTTAATTAGTCACACAACTACTGCACATCAAAACTGCCACAGTATGTTGGTTCACAGGCCCCTTGATTATATGGTACATGAGCTATAAAGGACCAAAGTGGGCAGTCTGAGCTCTGGCTAATTTTGCACGCTGAGAATTATGGCAGCGGTAAGGAATCCTTCTGTTTTATAAATGGAACACATTTTTACGGGGCTTAGGAAAAGCAATCTGCAGCATCACATAGTGCCGTTTTTGCAGAGTCACTTTTCAGAGCAGAACTGTGCTTTAAGAAATACGCTTGTGCAGGAACACTCTGCCTGGGCTGGACAGTGGGGAGATAACTTACCAAGGCTTCTCCACAGCTGCTGCAGGGGAAATTGCGATTTACCAACAGGACATGCACAGTTACAATTATCATTAGTTAATTGCAATTCTGCAATGGTCTCCTTCATCCTGATATGAATTTCCACCCCTAGTTTAACCCATGGACTTTGGTTACCTCCTAAGCATCTTACTTCCCTCACAGGATTGGAGCTGAGCATTGATCTAACAAGTTCCCCCTCAGTCTGACTTACTTGCTGAACTGCTTTTTCTTCCTCATCTAAGCTATGATTCTCCTATTAGACTAAGGAAGCACAAGAGCCTTAGTAAAAGCCAGATTCTGACATGTGGCAGGGAGGAAGAGTGGCTTTTGAGACCCTTTCTGAATTTCCACCTATGTAAGGGTCAGGAAGAATTGCAGTCCATGTGAGCAGGGAATATAGGAGTTGTTCCATTCTAACTCGCTAAGGCAGGAGGAGGCAGCACCATAAAACAGTGATGTAAGGAAGAGGCAATGTCATGATTCCACCAGTTCCCACCCCCTGCATAGTCTGGACTTAAGATGAACAGCCATGGCTTCACCCCAAAGCCTGGCTATGCTGAGAAGGCTGGACTGGCTGTCCCACTGACCAAACCTCCTGCATGAACAGTTGAAGGTCTAAACTGCATTGTGGCCATGTGAAAACTTGCCCCAGAGAAAAGAAGTTGACAGTCTGCACAAAGCCAGTTATTGCACCACTGTTATAACTAGTCACCTTTTGCTGTCAGGTCCAGAGATCTATTTTTGATTCCTTCATCCTGCTGGGGTTATAAAATCAGGCCATTTCTGCCAGGCGCACCTTGTGTAGAATGCAGGCTGAATTCTCTGCTCCATTGTGCTGCCTTAATGTCACTCAGAGGAGTAGGAGAGGCCAGAGCACCCGACACTTCAGCGATCCTCATCTAGCAGTTCTTCCCTAGCTGTTCTTGATGACACCTGTGACCAAGGCAGATTTGGAATCAAGCAGCTACAACTGGCTCCCTGACAGAACCCCGTCACCTCTTCTCCTGCCATATTCAGTGTTCTTTTGATGCTACCAGGAGCCTGGCCATCTATTTCTAGAGCCAAATCCAGTGCTGTTAAACTAACAATTTAAGTCAAATTACAACTAAACACAATCTACACCTCCATCGAGTTGTCTCTAGCCAGCTGTTGTCTCTTGTCTTAGGGTGTCAGCTGTTTGTGCCAAGGAGTGTGGGTTTTGTGCTCCGCTTGCAAAGAGCCTGATGTACGGGGGTCATCATCCCTGACCAAGGCCCTTAGGTATTATGGTAATATTAATAACGAGTAGGGTAAGTGAAACCTAGGGTAATATGTCTTTTTAAAAAACAGATAAACAGGTATGTCCAGGAGACGTAAGCACCAGAAAGAACTGCGGTCCTCCTGGCATCACTGCAGAGGAATGTGAGGCAAAAGGATGTTGCTTTGAGTCGTACCCTCCAGCAGTCCCCTGGTGCTTCTATCATACTGAGGTGGAAGAAGGTAATTCATCTGGGTGAAGTAAAGTTTATTTTCTCAGTGCATGAATGCAGAAATTTGTAGGTGGGAGTTTTACTGTTTTACTCTGTAGTCTGCGCTCTACATTGCAGGCTAAGAACTGGTAACAAATTCCTTTTGCTTAAGTTCATGATGTCTTCATTATTTGCTTCTGCTCAAGTCTTGCTTGTTCAGAGTTTGAGTGAGGTAGAGATGTTTAATGTTTTTAAAAAAATGAGATGAATGATCATAGAAATGTGAGTTCATAAAGTCAATCCCACTGTGCTGAGGAAGGATACAGTGATCCATTGTTTCTGTGGAAAGGGTGTTCCATGCGATGTGAATAGGTTTTCCATGAAAAAATTTTGATGCTAGTGAAATTTGTTCTATGCTGTTAAATATAAAATTATGTGTGTATCAAAAATGCTAAGATGTTTGAATAGTATTTAGGATGTAGGTATACTAATATTTATAAAATGCATAATAGGATAATCATTATTATGCAACTCGTGCTGAATATGACTCTTTTAAATCAACTTTTAAGCAATAAGTGTGGCAATTTTTCAGTATGATTGTCCCCTCCCATCCTTCCAATCAGTATTATGTGTTCCATCAATATATTCCAAGCCCAAAAGTGTGCCACGGCCAAATTAGTTAGGGAAATCCTGCAATGATCTGTCAAATGAGACTCACTGATGTGTGGCAATAAAGGGATATGATGTCAGGGCTTATGTAAACAGTACTTAGTTCTAGATTGCTATCCCTCTCCAGCCAGGATCCTGTGTCCTAGGTCTGGCCATCAGGGTATCAATGCCATAAAAATGGCACAAAAAGGTGTTCAGAATACAGCTGGGGCATCTCTGCTTCTCTGGAATTTCCTTTCTTTGGATCACAGCCCTCACTTTAGTCATTTCCTCTGTGTAACAGAAATAACAAGAACACCTTTACACACATTCCTTGATCTATCAACTGAACCTATGTACCATAAACATATCTAAAGATGTGTAGGAGGGAACTGTTGCATTAAACAATTGCCTGATGTGCAAATTTTTTATCTGCCACATCCAAAGAAATGGTTTTAGTCTCCTGTGGATCTGATGAAAAAATTCATTCCTTAACCCATTTTCCTTCTTTCTTCCCTAGCTTGTTAAAGAGAGCTTGCATCAGGAACCTCTGTGTCAACATGCCTACTCAAGGAGGAAAACAGTCAAAAGTCCTCTTCTCTTATGCTTCACATTCTGTAATAACTCTGATTTTCTAGGTCATTTTTTGCCTTGGATTTACTCCTTGTTCTATGACACAATTAACCATAGTTTTTATTCTTTCCCGTTGGTTGGTACCACATACCTGTTCAAAGCAATAAAAGAATCAAAACAAAATGTATAAAAAGGCTGAGTTATTCTTTGTTTTTAATTGTCTCAATATTTCTCCCTGCCATCTATGCATACCTATTTCAGTACCCTGCACATGCCAAATTAGTCAATAACATTTCTGACACAAACTACAGCACTGTTAGCTGTGCTACAATTGTGATGCCTTTACTAGAACTGATCAGTAATTTAGTTGATGAAACTGTTGTTCTGAAAAGTTTCAACGTACCAGAAGTTTACAAGTGTGTTGGTTTCTGCAAAATTTCCATTGAGGAGGTTTTTTGGGTTTAGAAGGGACTTTCTCTTCATATGCTAGTGGCCTAGGGGAGAACTGGGTGACCTAGGTTCATATCTACGCTCTGCCCACTTCTAAGCAGGGACTTGAACTGGATGTCACAAATCTAACTATGTGCTCTAACCACTGCATTGTTGCCTCAATTAATGGTCTTAATTTTTCCCCATTGTTGAACAGAAAAATAATTGCTCTCTTTTATTTTTTTCTCAACCAAAAACCATTTCCCATCCAGCACTGATTCTTACTCATGAAGACTCGCTTGCTTTAAGGTTCCTTTACACTGACAGAGTAAAAGACAGATCAGGTACCACTAGAACAAAAGCACAGGTGTCTACAATTTGAGCAAAAGAATTAAACTTTTACTGACTAACTCACATTGAGCAGTGTGTGTTAGCTGCTAACAGCTGTAAATTGAGGCAGATTAAGCAATATTAGACACAATTCCCTCCCTACATGATATAAGGAACATAAACGCTTAAGCCTGGGCCAAGTCAGAATGGCAGGGCATTTCTGTGTAGAGTTGTACAAGACCCAAAGCTAGTTTTCCAAAAACTTGGCTGCAATTTATTTATTCAGGACTCCCACCTGGCGAGTGCAGCAGATGGAGAAAACGTTATAAATAGATACCTTTTCTGGTTTTAAGGAAGAGTACCATGCTTCTGTGCTGCTGGATTAATACATTGTTGCTTTCTTTTGATTTGCTGGCCATTTTGAAAACAACTAAAAAAACCCCACCTTTAGTTTTGTCTCACACTGAAGAAAAAAATTTTTAGCAAATTGAAAACAGTTTAAATCAAAATCTCAAGTTTCAGGCATGTTGACAAAAACAAAAAACAGTCAAAGAAGAAGAGGATGGCATTCACTAAGCAAGCAGCAATTGCTTCCACCGTAACTGTTAGCTGAGGGTGGTCCGGGTTCCATTTTTCCTCCTTTGTGAAGCGGAGAAGAGCTCTAACTTCAGTCACTGACACGGCAGGAGCATGTCCCAACCACTGTGCTATGGCATATTCTAGTATGGGGCATTCCTAATCTCTCTTTCCAAAGCTGTTCCCCTCTTGCTAAGAAATTAAAGTCACAGGAGCAAGGATTGGAATTTAGGCTTCCTACACGAAGGCCCTGCCAGGCTACAGAATCATTCTCATTCCTTTCCTTGGCCAAACAACCGTCCATTATCACCATGAATGACTGCAATTATTTTCAACATATGCCTTGCGGTCAGCTTACAGCAACTCCAGTTCTGGGGCTGGAGTTGCTATGGCGACTTTCAGAGCAATTCAGTGGGTTCATACTCACCCCTGAATCGTGCCTAGAAGATCGTGCTGACAGCAGAGATTTTGCCACCATCGGTATAGACATACCCTCAGTAGTCCCTTCGTGAACATGGGCATGCAGTCGTACCATGGCGTAGACTCCTACAAATGCTAACATCAGGCTAAATCAGTGGTTCCCAACCTTTTTGGTTCAAGGACCACAGATATCATTTTTACAACCCTGAAGGGCCACCAGCGTCCATCAGCCAGCCCTCCTGAAAAGCATTTTGCCTCCCTTGCTCACTGATCTCCTAGCTTCCTGGCTGCAGCAGGAAAACTGCATGCATCCTGCAACTCTGCGCACTCTATCTGGGTCCCAAGGCAATGGTGCCCTTCTGCAGCCAGAGGGACCAAAGATCAGTGCTTTCCACCTCTCCCTCTGGCTCAAGCAAGGACCCCAGCAACTATAGACCTAGGCAGAGTGCTTTTCTGTGCTTCCTGCTACAGCAGGTGGAGCACTAATCTCCTATCCCTTTGGCTGAAGCTAGGAGCCTGAATCAGTCTTTTAGCCCTATGGAAACATACTTTGCCTGGGTCCTTAGGCTGTGACTTCATTGCGCAGCAAGCAGGAGGAGAGTCAAGGGCCATTTTTGGCCCTGGAACATAGATCAGGAACCACTGGTCTAAATTCCAAAGGGGCAGCCATAGGACTCCTTGGGTATGCCCACACAGGGCTTTTATTTCAAAACAACACTGTCCACACGATGTTTTCTTGTTTCAAAAGGAGGGAGCTCCTCATTTTGAAACAAGAGCCCTCCTTTCAAAACAGCTTAAACCACTTTGCTTTCAAAAGGAGGGTTATTTCGAAACCAGTTTTTTTCGAAATAAGCTGTTTGGACATGTTATTTCGAAACAATCCTTGTTTTGAAATAACAAGGATCTTCCTCCCAGGGTGCATAGCACTCTGTGAAGAAGGCCCCACCCCCCCCCAGCACCCTGGCCAGGGTGTTGAGTGGGGTGCAGGGGGTCAGAGGGTGCCCCAGTCGGCTTCCCCCCCCCCCACTTCCCCTTGCTGGGTTTGGGGGGGGATGGGAGACTCAGCCCCCCTACCCCCCCAGCAAGGGGAAAGGGGGGAAGCCGGCTGGGGCTGCCCCTAAGCCTGGGGCGGCCCGCTGCCAGGCTTCCCCTGCCACCCCGCAGCTCCTGCCAGGTGGGGGGTGGGGGCTTCCCCTCCCCCCCCCCCAGCCCCTGCGGGGCACAGGGGGGCATCTCCGGCCCCCCCACGCCCGGCAGGAGCTGCGGGGGGGCAGGGAAAGCCCGGGGGCGGGGCCTCCCCTGCCCAGCACAGAGCCTCCCTCCCCCTCCCCCTCCTATTTTGAAATAGCGTTTCACAGTAGACATGCTATTTCGATTCCCTCCTTTTTCCTTATTTTGAAATAGCTTTTTGTTACTTCAAAATAAAGTGTTTCAAAATAAGGACTTTATTTCGAAACAGCTTGTTTTGAAACAAGGGCTTGTGTGTGGACATAGCCCTGGTTTGTATTACTGATCTAAAAGATTCAGAGGGATAGTGCTCCCATGTGTGGCGTGGGAGTCACTAATCCATTCTTCAGTACTGACTATATATGCTGATGGGTCACTGAACACATTAGAGCCTTGGGTATAATGTACATTCAGTGGTGGCTTTAGGGGGAGGCAAAGCAGGTGGCCGCCTAGGGCTCCAAGCAATATGGGCCACATCTTCAATTTGGCGGACAGAGATGGAAATATAGACAAATATGGAAATTGTTCCCATCTAGCAGTGTCAGTAGGGCTGGAAGCTTCAGCATTTTTCAGTCTTGGCTCATCAAGGCAAACCAGCCTTAGGATCTGTGCTTCATCTGAAATGCAGATTTCACCATTATCTGCATATCACCTTCACAGTGACATGCTAAAAAAGCAGGAGCAAGCTCTTTGTAACAACATCAGTAGACAGCACAATAGCAGGAACTTATTCAATGGTCTCATCTTTTAGTTCCTTAGTGTGGCCATTTATTATTCTGCCTTTTTTTTTTAATCCCACTTGCAAAAAAGAAAAGGAAAAGGCAAAATTTTACCCATTCTTCTTTTGCCTTTTCCTTTGCCTTTGTGATAATTTTTCCTTTGGCTTTTGTTAGCTCAGGTTACCAAGTAGATCTATATAAGCTGCTATATATAAATACAGTGCTGCCCTCAAGCAATCATTAGAGCAGTGTGCAACGTATGTGTTATATGTCTTTCTTTTGGTAAGTACTTTTTTAGCTTCTTTTGTACTTACTGTTTAATATTTTTGAGGGGAGTCAGAGTCCTATAAACTTGACTACTTCAGAGTATTTCATTGAAATTTGGTGTTTCATTTATAGTTACACTCTAGAAATCTTCTTTTTACTTATTTTTATTTATTATAATTATTTGTATTAAAATTCTAGTGCACATAAATCCAAGCGCATATGAAAATTTTGTCAGATATGACTGCCAACATTTCAAATGTGGTATCTGAGTTGGTTTTGAGCCATCATTAATTTTACCACTTTTTGTTTGTTAATTAATGCACATGCTTTTTAAAAATTTTAAATGTTCATTTTAACTTTGTAGTTCAGCATTAGCTCATTTATGTTAAGTGAAAGATGATCAATTTACAAGCTTCATGATGGAAAGATCTTTAAAAATATCATACCCAAGAATAATTCATGGGTTCCGGAGGGATAATGATGTTAGTATGGTTCAGCAAAACAAACAAGGAGTCCTGGGGCGGGGGGGGGGGTAGTTAGGGCTGCAGCAGGGACCAGGGCCACAGGGAGAGCAGAAGTGTGGACCTATAGAGGGCCCTTTAGGGGCTCCCATAGTGAGCCTTTGCCTAGAGCCCCCAATTGCCTAAGGCCGCCTCCGCATACATTGAGAATGTTTCAGAGGCTCTCAGCTCTGTGTACACACCATCATGAAAGCTAGAGGCAATGCTCAGAGCCAGCAGAATCTACAAAGGTGCTCTCCACCATCAGTTGCCCCTGGAAAGTAAGTGAGCCCTGGTTGCCTTGGTGTTTCTCTTAACTGTAGCATTAGTGGGGTCCATCAGGCTCATTGGGAGCTGACTGCAGCAACTCACAGTAGAGTTACGCCACTCACAGCAGCCGGCAGAGAGACAGCTGCTGTTAAAGAAATGATGCCAGAAAATTGGCCAAATATGCCCTGTCCCTGATCTACAAATCCACAATCCTAGCACCATCTAGTGGAAAATGAGAGATTTATTTATTTATTTGCTAACTGAATTAGCCATACTAAAATCACTGTATTATTTCAGGGGACCCAGCTAGATTTTTGAATTAATACTTTAGAAAGAGTAACACACCTGGAAAAGGGAGACTCATTTCTTTACAGCTGTTATCATTTCACAGGAGTATTCAGAGTTAAGACAATATGAAAGCTTAGATCTTGCCACTTGCTGCACACAGTTGTGACTGGGATTTTATTTTTTGGTTTGGTTTTCTTGCATGTGCAACTAGTGCCTTTCTCTGGCCTTTTTAACTATGGGAATTGGCCAGCACACCAGACCAACTAATGAAAGCTTCCATGATGCTTTTTGTGACTATACTAGATAGGATATTGAGATTATATTACAATATATAAGGACATGTGTATGCCCTCCCCTTTTCTTTTTACCTGAACAACCCACAGCCTTCTGGTATTAATTAATTTTCACACCATCACTGTGAGGTAGGACAGTACTTTTATCCCCATTTTTACAGATGGGGAGCTGAAGCTCTGAGAGACTAAGCAATTTGCCCAAGATTTCTTGGAAAGTCTGTGGCCAACCTTCATTCTTCATCCCAAATAAATAAATAAATAAATAAAGAAAGAAAGAAAGAAAGAAAGAAAGAAAGAAAGAAAGACCATAATCCATAATCAAAACACCTAACACTATGTTTTTCTTTGTAGTAAACCACCTGCTTCACATACTTCAGTGCTCAGACTACAGGACTCGTGGGAGGACCTTTATGAAGATTAATACAACTAAACACTCATTAAATCTCTGCTTCAGGGCCATTCCAAGCACAGAATAAAGTAGAGCTGGTCAAAAATTTTGAGTAGAAATATAAGTTCCCATTTCTTAAGCTGCTCTATAAGATCTTATATAGTGTTTATGTGCTACTGTAACTATGGAAAGGAAATCCAAGGGAGTGAGTTTAGTAGCAAGTCAGCAGTTCTCTGGGGTTGCTTAGTCATTTGGTGTGGCTGATCATATGATAAGTGTGACTATGTTATATCAATTACACCCTTTTGTAAATGAATCACTCCTAACAAAGAACTGAGCTATAATCACAAATGTGAGATCCCCTGATTCTCTTCACAGGCTTGGAATTGTGTATAAATGGAGGTGATATAAAAATCAAACAGTTACAATTAGACTGTGAGTGACCCCTGCTTAACCAGGGACACAGACAGGTCCCTATGCCACTTGGTTGGCTACGTAATAGCCACTCACAAAAGTGGTCTGTGTGCCCTGGCGAGTGGGCAGGGCTGTGGGTCTCCACCAGCAGGTACAGCAAGTCCAATGTATGGGGTGGGGGGATGTTCTTCCCTACCCTAATTTATGGTACAGATTGCTCACTGTACACAAGGAGCAACCCTGGCAGAGATTGTGCTCTCGAAGATGCAATCTCTGGTGTGGCGCTGCACCACCCTCTTTTCAGTACTGTGGCTTAAAAATTGCAATTGATCTTGAAGTGTTAGCTCAGAAATAAACACCCAGCTGCACACATTTCTCCAGGGTGGGGAAAAATGCCTCCACCCTGATTGTCTGCTCTAGCACCATTTCAACTACACGCACACTCCGAATTTCAGGAAATCCCTCTTCCATCCTTGGTCTAGGACTGGTGCATTTCTGTTTGTAGCAGTAGGAGGAGTGCTTTGCCAGTTCTTGAGGAATTTACTGTTACTCTTAAGGTCTGAGCTCTTGGAGCCTAGAATCTCAGCTTTCTTTTTCTTTCTTTCTTTCTTTCTTTCTTTCAGTTAACCTTCTGGTCCTCCTGGTTTCAGAGAAAATCCTGAAAACTTGACCTAAAAGCACCTTAAAGACTCAGAAACCAAGTTGTAGAAAACAAGTCCAAAAGTAGTTTTTAAAATCTCATGATTTTTAAGATAGTTGTGTGATTTGATGGGGCTTACTCATTATTTTTGAATGTTTGGGATTAGCCATATTGCTAATGTAGACCACCTCTCAATATGTCTAGATTCTAGAGTGGGCAATGACTGTGAGTGCCAGCCACAGGGCTGACTTTTAAAAAGCAAGGCAGAAACCTCAGACTTCATCAATCAAGTAGCAAGCGTGAACTGCTCCAGCACTACAAAAGCCTTAATATGGAGTCATAGGCAGCCCCGTTGGGTACTTCAGTTTATCTTGACATTTTGGTAAGCTTGCTGTTGTGAAAGCTGGCCCCTTACACCACAAATCACAAAAATATTCAGGTTACTCCCAGTACCCAAGGACCAGTTACTTACTTTGGGTGAATTGAACTTCAGATTTCAAACCAAAGATAACGCTTGAAGAAAACGCTATTGTGCTAACTAAAGATGTGTTAACTAACGGTGAAGCAGATAAACATACAAACACAAATGAGTTACAGTCTTAGGTTCTAAAAGGTGATACTAGTTATTATACAGTCAAGCAGTGTTTGCCCTTTGTCCCCTAAGATGCTTGGGGACCCCTTGCTTATGCTTAGAAATATCACCATCTCCAAATTCCAAGGAGAAAAGTACTACAGTTCCTTTTTGTAAAGGATTTGTGTTCCCTACCCCCTGAGTTCAAACTGAAGAAATAAGTTCATGCTCAGGCTACTCTTTGTGGGTGTGAGTGGAGGAGCAATTAACAACATGTTTATTCTTTGATGTTTCACAATGGCTCACTTGGTTTCACTGGACCTTGTTGTGTGCAGGATCATCATTTTACTTTAACAAATGCTTCTTTCCTGTCTGGTGAGTTACACAGCTGCAGAGGTTTACAATGCAAACACTCAATGTAACTTATACCAGGGGCTAGACATGTTGTGAGATCAATACATTCAGCTTCCTACAAGCATGTCATCAAGTCTAAATAATAATTGCATTCACATCAGCTTAACATCTATCTTAACAATGCTAATATACCAGTGAGTCAAAGTGATCTCTAGCTATGTATTTGTCAGTGTTCATTGAAGCCTAAGGACTTTAGAATAAGCTGACACCTGATCAGCTAGCATCACACAATCCAGGGACAGTTCTCCTAAAGTAAAGAGTCCCTGTGGATGCTCAATCCACTTTTATGGCTGAACACTTTGCAGTCATCTGACAGGCCCCTATCTGGCAAAGACTGCCATATGTGATGACTGGTGCATTTGTATGGAATCTTACTAACTTCAGTCAGACTCTGTAAGGGTTCACCACAGAGCTCCTGTTACAGGGTATGGACCTTGGTTCCTTTTCTTTTGGGATACACCCAGTACAAAAACCAGGGGTGAAATCTTACCCTATTGAAGTAAATGGGAGTTTTGCCACTGACTTATCTGATCTTACACCATCCCCTTTTCTCCAGCTGTTAGATTTACCAGCTTTTAATGCTAACCTAATTCTTTTCTGAATCATATTGCATCTGGAATAAGAGATCTGAAGCTAGTAAAAAAAAAAAAAAAGTATTAAGACATCCATGATCAACAAGTAGTTTCCGGGGCTCAAAAAAGAAGCTACAAACAGGATATTTACAACCACCTAAAAAAAAACCCAAAAAACCCCCCAGTAATGTAGACATTGTATCTCAGAAGAATCAAGATAACTATTGAGTTACCTATTATCTTCATAGGTTTCTGATAACAAAAATAATGATAGTAAAATATACTTCGCTGTACATGACATCTAGGATACCCATAGATATGAGTATGCGGCAAATTGACATTCTAAATGAATGAAAAAATTCAGCTTTTTCCATCTTTCTACACCATAGAATCAATAGTCTGTGTAAAAGTAGTACAAACCAATGTGTGTGTATTTGTGAGCTACAGAACTTCAGATACAGGGATCAAGACAACACTGTTGGTGCTCTGCTGTTTGCATGAGGCCCTCTGATATCTGAGGATGGGTAACCACAGCAAAAAGACACAAGCTGTAGTAAGCAGCAGCAGCCATTTGCTGGATGTTTTGTCTGCTAGGGAGAAGCAAGTGCTGCTGCTGGCTTCTCTCCCAGAGGATCAGAGGTACCACATAATATATTTGATATGTTATCTTTTACATTCCCTTCTGCACCCTTTCACGTGCTGGCCTCTTGAATGCACACGGCAGTTGGTGGGGTATTCCAGAGATGGCATAGCTGAGCTACTCTGTAAAGGTAACACATACAAACTACATTCCCAAGGAAAATCCTGGGCAAACCACATTATACCAGTACACGAGTGAGACATAAGAAAAATCTTCAGTTGCTCTGAGTCCTTGACTAGGCAAAACTCATTTGATTTCATTGAGAAAGCTGTCTCCACAGTTTCCATTTATTTGGCCTAAGTGGATTCACTGTAGGAATCAATACAACCGCTTGCATTTGTATTGATTTACATATTTAATAAGTTGGCCCTCGTTGTCATAAATTATGCAAATAAAATTCTACTCGTTTATGTATTTATCCTCACAACACTCCTAAGAGATAAGGAAGTACTATTATTTCAACTTTTACATGCTGGAAATTGAGGGGCCAAACTTGTTCAAGATCACTTGTAGAATCTGTGGTAGAGTAGGGACTTGAATCTAGATCTCAGAGGTTCCAGCTTTCTTAGCTTTGTTTAAACTACGTTCCATCCCAAAATGCTTTAAAAAACTCTGGACAGGACTTACTTTAGGCACCACCAAAATGCAGCTCTCTGCAGAGGCATATGGAAACATCTTAAGGGTATAATTCCACTTGCATTTTAGTCAGTGTGAATTTTGCCATCGGCTTCAATGTGACCAAGTTCAGTCCCTAATCGTACACAGCAGAAACACACAATTATGGAAAGGACAAGAATAAGAAATCTGAATACAATTCAAGAGCTGGTGGAATTTCTATAAGCAAAATGTAGTTATTTAAACTGAATAATGAGAACAGAGGCTAACTTCCTTAATCTTCAAAAAAGTTATTCTCTAGGGCAGGGGTCTCAAACTCAAGCCACCATGAGGGCTACCTGAGAACTAATACATTAGCTGAAGGGCCACATCACTGAAACCTTTTCATACAACAATATTGCAAATATTGATAATGATAGTGTCATTGTGGGCTGCAGGAAATAAGTTTAGGGGCCATGAGTTTGAGACCCCCTGCTCTAGGGTCTTCAGTGGCTACTAGTCCTCAGTTTTCCTCTAGATTGCACGTGCAACAGCATAATTACTCTAAATGCCACAATGGGACATTGGTTCAGAGATGATTCCTAAAAAGGAGTGATTCTTAATACAGAATTTTTAATACAATTTTATGAGCTGTTGATGAATGAAATAATGTTCCTAAGGAGTGCTTGTTATATGATGTAGTGTTTTTTCAAACAGTTGATATTCTTACAAAGCTGAGATTTTATAGGACAATAGGACAATATAATAAGCCATGTTGTTCTAAGTTTAAGCTTTAATATGAAAAAGTAGAAGTATGAAAGTCATACTTCCACTACTCTCTTTCACAATACTAAAGATCCTCTTGAATTTTCTGCACTGATAACTTCAAGTCTGAATGAATCTAATTTCAATTAAGAGCAGCTGCTCCTGATGATTAATATATACTATTTAATAATTAATATGATAATTACTGAGCACCTTCATTAGGTTGCTCATATAATACTGTATTGTTGTGCTGAAGAGCCCTATTTAAAGACAAAAAGTAAGTTCCAGTTAATAAATATTTGAATGATTAAGTAATACCCTTACTTAGACTTCATATACTTCCATCTGTAAGAATGTGGGAAGAGAGAGTTAAGTGTTAAGACATATCACACTATTCAATGGAGACTAGAGGTGGGTGCAAACTTTTGGACAAATAATTTATGTGCTGGAAAATACAATCTTTTGGTTAACCTGCAACTGTCTAAACTGGACTGTTTTGTTTTTGACCAGTTTTAGAAAAATAGAGTAGTTTCTGTTAGCCCAATAATTTGGTTATCTGCCTGGTATGGCAAATACCCAGCTTTGAAACCCTACTTGGAAGCAAAGACTACAACTCGATCGCTCTGCTTGCTGTGGAAGAGGGATTAGAATCCATGTTTGCTATCTCAGGTGAGCATCTGAACTACCAAACTATACAGTGGGTTTCTCTTTTTCTGGCCAAATCAAGAGGGTTATATAACTGCTGTATACAAAGTGGAATAGCTCAAGAGTACCCCTCCCCTGCTCCAACAATTAGTGAGCAACATGGCTGTTTTGGAGTCTCAACTCCAGGCTAGATCTGACTTCAAATCCTTGTTCCCATGTGTGTTTCCAAATCTGGATCTACGAGCTGTCAGGCAAATGCCTAAATAGCATTTAGCTGCACTATAAGTTCTCAAGGGCTAGCAGTTTTAGTATAGTTCAGCAAAACAAACAAGGAGTCTTGAGGCACTTTTAAAAACTAACAAATTAATTTATCACATGAGCTTTCATGGGAGAAAATCCCATCCATTTTGTCAGATGCTTGAAGATGGGGAATTTATACAATGGGAGGCAAATAAGTGCAGGGAAGTGTAAGTCATAGGATCAGGTACAGTCTGACCTCATCCTATGACTTACACTTCCCTGCATTTATCATGCTCCCATTCTGTAAATTCCCCATCTTCAAGTATCTGACAATTTGGGATTTTCTCCCACAAAAGCTCATGTGATACATTAATTTGTTAGTCTTTAAAGGTGCCACAGGACTCGTGTTTGTTTTGCTAAATGTTGTAAGGGCCCCATACCCCTGGTTTTCCTGGAATAGACCTTTCTGATTTGTTGAGAAATTCTGAACATTTTCAGAACCAAAAAGGATTTTTTTTGTTTGTTTGTTTGCTGGCTGAAAAGAAAAATCAATTATATACTCATCTCTACTTGACAGCCTTAGTGAAAAAGTTCTGGAAATTTTTTGTTTAAAACATCTCTTCATAATAAATCCATTTAGTTTTCATTGGGTCAATTCCAGAAGTCCAGACTTAGACTAAATTCCCAACTGCCATAAGAGTGGGCAAAGTGCAACTACTTCAGGATTTTACTCTGTCATAGGTCCAGGATGTCCTCATCATTAGAAGCCTTTCTCCCCTACCTCGTACCATGGGTATTAACTGACACCTGTGCAAAAGGAGTTTCAAGTGGATGTGAAATAACAGTCGGAACACATTGTGTTTTGTGCTTAGTTTGCCCAGATATAAAAAGGTACAAGCCTGGGCCCGTCTGTGTTCATATACCAGTTCTTCACATAGCTTTTCAATAACATTGCTCTTGATGTACTCTAGAGTTAGATCAACATCTGGTTTTCTGTTTTCTGCTACCTTTCCTGAGTCATATTTATTAAGACGTAACCAAAAAAACCCCTCACAGATCACTACCAGGCACTTTTTGTCTGGAGTCTCATTCCACACAAACTATAACAAGCAAAAAGGGAAATTCAGGGCAAAATACATTAAAATTGCCCATGCAGCTGTTTAAGTCATTTGTACAGCTTCCTTAGCATGTCTCTTTCACTCCCAGTTTTCCTCTGAGGGAAAAGACAGCAAGTTATATAACCTTCTGGTGGGTTAATTGACAGGAAAGCAAGAGCCACTTGACAAGAAAATCCAACTTCTTAACCCTGACTGCCTTGGATACATCCCTTTTTGTGCTCACAGGGTTCCTTTGTATATGATTCACCTGCCAGTGTTCCTGATCAGCCTCGCTGTGTGCTGCCTTGTCAGGCACAGGGCAGAAGGGGGTGTTGGTGCTTCACCGTCCTGATGTCTACAATGGTTCATTCAGATTTCAATGGCTCTCAAACGCTTTTCACAACTCCATTATCTAGTATTTTGCTTATCAATGTGGAACATTTATCAGCATGGATCATCTCTCTCCCAGAGGAAGATAATTATTTGGGCAAAAGCAGAGATAAAGATAACGAGGAAGAGATGAGACCTGCTGTTAGGGTGACCAGGTATCAGAACAGTCCCTATAAAAGCAGAACTTCTGGTCACCCTGCCTGCTGTTATAAATAATATTTTGTAGTACTACAAGGGAAGTAAGTACTATTATGCCACTTTTAAGGATGAAGTAAGGGAAACACAAAGTGGTTACAGGATTGCCTATCACTACAAAGTCAGTCAACAATGCAGCCCAGGTTTCCCGTGCCCTTAGCTGTACCCTACGTCCATTAGATCTCAACCACTCCCATCTGGGGAGAAATGTCAAGTGTCTCATCCCAGTCTACCCACCTCTGCCCTCAAGCAAGAGATCTGTCAGATAATATACCGCATTCTATCACCAATCCCTTTCTGAAGACAGGCAAACTGAAACATGAATAATTAACAAGAGTGTCTTGATCCTTCTGCACTGATGTAGTATCAGAACTATGGCATTTATGAAATGTTTATGGCCTGGGTTCACATCCCTGATCCCAGAGAAGTCTGAGAAGCATCCAGACATAATCTTTGGTTTGGGATTTCTAAGTACACTCTTGGGGGACAGAGTCTTTTTCTAGAACTCCCTTTTAGAACTGAGACACCACAGTTTGAATGCCTGGTCTCCATGAGTTGTGATGACTCCTCAGTGGCGTTAGTACGTCTTTTCCCAGACTATCAACCTTCAGGACTCTCTAGTTTACTTCTTCAGAGACAGCCAGTAGTTGAACCTAACAGACACAGGCCTTGCAATTATTTCCAGCACAATTATTCTTTACTTTAAATAGCACAAAAAAGAACGAGATCTAGGAGGAAAACAATTTAAAAAAAAATCTTAAGCCATTTGCAGCCTCACTTTCTCCAGCATTCTTTAAAATTCAGGTCACTGTCATTTCTGGACCATGGAGAGAGAGAGAGAGAGAACATATTTCCATTATGAGAGACTCGTTTATAACTTCCAGATTCCTTTGTCATGTGATCCCCCCCAATCAGCCTCATCAGGTGATCCAAATCCCCCACCTAAGTGATCCTTTGCCTAGTTCAGCTCATTTAGCTTTTTTTGGTTGGGATACCTCCTGTAGCTTATTTACTGTATTGCCCAAACATACCTATTCAAAAGACAGTGGGGCTTGATAAGTCCACTCACCCAACCCAGCCACGCTATCTAGTCCACTGACCACTTATTACTCCTAGCAAGTGTCTGTGGAAAGAAGTTAACCACCTGAGTTAGGAAACAGGCAGATTAAGCAGGTAAACCAAGTCATGCATAATCTTTCATACATACAATGCAGAACTCACACCTTCTCCACACCCAATAATAATAAATCACTTTTTCTGTTAGATCTATACAGTGATTGACAGAAAAGACAAACTGATAGAATATTGCCTGATTTAAGGGTAGGTATGAGTGACTCATGAGAAAACATGTGAGGGCTACCTTCGCCACATAACCCTCCCACTAAGACTAATATCCAAACCATCATTCCTACTTCTTGATAATGTATCTGGGCTGAACATGGGTTACCACTGGGTACATTGGTTAATCAAAATAAATATATAGGTGGAATTCGGATCCAAAGCAACCCTCCCATGATAAACATTATCTGAAATGACTGAACAAACATATGGGTATAAAAGTGGCTTTTCTACAGATTTTCAGTCTATACTAATTATTCTAACCAACCCTGAGGGTTCAGGACTGAGGATTGCAAATGACAATGGAACACAAGGGATTCTGGTTACTGACGGTTGTTCTTATTTTAGGGCTCAGCAGCCTGGCAAATGGAAGAATAGAACTAGGTAAGTGCATTTGTTTAATTTTTCTTGTGTTGAAAACAAGCAAGCTTAATCAAACCAAGTAATACATTCAAGGGCAGACTGGAAGAAATCCTAATTGTTTCTAAAATTTCTGTTAAACAAGAAGGCTCTTTCTTGATGACTGTACCCTTTTACAAATCATTATTTATCAGTGATAATTATGATTTGCTGAGCACCATTTGTGTGCTCACTGCTGAAGAAACAGAAGAGACAACAGACTTCTTGGCCCAAAAGTTTAAAACCAATACAATTTTGATTTTTAGTTGGATACTGGAAAATTTGTCATCTCTGTTACTGAGAACTGTATGCAATAACACATAAGTGAAATGAACTTAAAATTAGTGTCCTTTCAGTATTTTATATAACATATTTTATATGTTACCATTTTATATAAAGTCTGTTTTACTGCAGTCATAGGGCTATCACAGAAAGGGATCTTCATGCTTCTAAGGTGCCTGGCAATGGAATGTAAGATTTCTTTTTACAAATTTGGCTTATTAACAACAACCAAATGTGAAAAACACAAATGATGAGGACATTCTAATTATTTTCATATACAGAACAGGTGACTAAAACATGTGGCAACAATTCCCATGTATGTCAATTAGCTTATGTATTTTTCCTTTTCCCCCATTTATAGCCATAGAACAGTCTTACAGTACCAAGATTGTTATCAGCCCATGTCCCCCAAACACATGCACACATAAATAGCTTTATGTTTCTAGAAATTGCTCATTTATGCATGTGTTTGCAGGATTGAGGGCCATAGTTAAAAAAAATCACTATACAGTTTTAAAATATTTAAAAAAAATATATCTGTACAGATCCTTTTGGGTTTGTGACTGATTTCACTTCCACCCATCATTTTACATTCAACATTGTAGAAATGTGTGATGTGTTTTAGGGTGCAGGGGAGTGTCAAGTAAATAAATTGTCTCAGTCAAACAAGCCAGTACCTTGACAGCAATTAGTTCTCTATGTTATAAAGAGCAAGACTTTTTCCTGATGAAGCTATTATATAGATAGCAATTGGGGTTTGAAATCACAACTGGCCAGTAGTACTAAATTGAACTTCTACAATTATGATGTGGTTGTGGAACAAAACCTTTAATTACTACTGTAACTGAATACCAATCTTGGTATTACAAATTGGTCCTCTCATCACTAAATACAACTTTACAATAGCTTCAAGACAAAGCTGAGGGAAAACTGTCAACTGATCATGGATGTCAGTGGGAGAAAATTATATGTGGCTGAGTTGCAGAAACAACATAGAGCAATCTGGAACTGATGTAAAGTGCAATGACGTTCCAAAGGGGCGGCCATGTTAGTCTAGTTCAGTAAAACAAACAAGGAGTGCCGTGGCACTTAAAGACTAACAAATTTATTTACTGCATGAGCTTTCATGGGAGAAAATCCTCCTTTGTCAGATGCTTTGAAGATGGGGGAACTTACAGAATGGGAGGAAATACATGCAGGGAAGTGTTATTTCCTCCCATTCTGTAAGTTCCCTCATCTTCAAAGCGTTTGACGAAGGGGGATTTTTCTCCCAAAAAAGCTGAGGCAATAAATAAATTTGTTAGTCTTTAAAACTCATTGTTTGTTTTGCTGAACTAGATTAGTACAGCTGCCCCTCTGGAACAAGGGTCTGAATTGTTTCCTCTATTGGGATTGCATCATTAGCAACTCTCACAGTTCCATCAAGTGTCTGGTGTTATCTGGTGCCTTCCATAAAGCCACTTTTCTGGAGTCATAAAAATGAGAAAATAACAGCTTTCATTTGAAAAACACATTGCAGGGAATGGTGGCAGGGAAAAGCTTGAAATGTGACCCAAATGTGAATGAAAGGCTCAGAGATGAGAAAGTGAAGGAAAAGAACCCAAATTATATATTTATAGGTTTGAAGGTTGGTTGGTTGAAATCTTTTGGGTTTTAAGGCAATTTTTTGATTTTTGTCAGGCCTGAGTCATGATTTTTGAGCATATGAGGTAGGCAATAGTGGCATGGTATATCAACTCCAAACCTTCCTTACAGAAGGACTAATATCTGCATTAGAAAACAATAACCAAATTTTACAATGAACTAAAACACATTTTAAATAGGATTCATTTTCTTCCATACTACTGTCATCACCATTGTTACTGAACAGATGGGAGATTGTACCCAGGGTATTTTTTGATCCAGCCAGTTTAGTTATAGTGAAAGTATTACATTTATAGAAGTATTTGATATCAATGTCTGATCTACTACCATTATACCATGAAGTGGAGTCACTTGGGCTATGTCTATATTAGGACAAGTTAGTTTGAACTTAATTCAAATGAACAATATGGACTAGTTTGAAGTTATGTTAGTTTGAACTAATCCAGTTTGTTAGTTTGAAGTGACTGCCCTAAGTTGAAATTTATTAAGTCTGAACTAAAGGTTAGTCCTGGTCTCCACTGTACTTAGCTCAAACTAACTCTTGAACTAAGCACTTAGTTCAAACAAACCGGTGGTAGTTACTAGTTTGAACTGAGCATTCAGTAGTTTGAACTAAGGAATTCCTTAGTTTGAACTAATTGAAGCCTGATGTAGCTAGGAAAAAAATTAGTTCAAATTAAGCCTCCTTAATTTGAATTAATTTGTCAGTGTAGACATAGCCTTTGATACTAAGGACCAAATTTTGCCCTTGGATGCTGAAATCAGCATGAGCTCAGTGGATGATGTTTATATAAATCATTAATAAAACATCCAATGTTGCATTAGGCTAGGTATGGATCTAAGAATTATTACCTCTCATGTGTCTTAAACCAGTCTCCAACAAAGGGGTTTAGAGAGGAACTTCCTCTATGGCAAAGAATTCTATACTTTCTCACTACAGGAATTTTGCACCTTCTTCTGAAACATCTGATGCTGGCCAATATCAGAGACAAGATACTGTGCTAGATGGACTGCTAGTCTGATGCAGCATGTTAATTCTAGGTTCCTGTCTGCTCAGCCAAGCAAACAGTGTGATGACCACAGTGCAGGGCAGCCCTAAATTGTGCAATGAAACTCATACAATTGGTTAACTAGGACTTTGTTTTAAACAGCTGAGGGGCAATGTGCTGTGCAGCCAAATGCCAGAGTGAACTGTGGCTATCCATACATCAGCGCCCAGGAATGCAACAACAGAGGATGCTGTTTTGATGACAGTATTGATGATGTCATCTGGTGCTTCTTTCCTACGTCAGAGGAAGGTAACAGATCCATGTGCCTGCTTTTCATGGTTCCTGAAGATGCAGGAAACATCACTGTATTATAGATTAGCTCTTTGTGATTGACCTAAAATCTTCTGTAAACAAATGCCATTGCTGGGCTGGGATTATGTTCTGCACCCCCAGCATGCACAGAACCCACAGAACTAGCTGGGGCAGAGAGAGTTGAAGCCCTTAATCCACTTTAAGGAACCTTCCAGTTCTGAGCACTGTTATAGGACCGTAAATCGCCAAAACTTGGCAGTATCAGAGCAAATGTAAGAATGGAGGGAAAAAATTGTCTGGAGAAGGCAGGGGCATGGAGGGTAAGAAAGGAGAGTAGCCATCTACATTCCTTTTTTGTTTTGTTTTGTTTTTTGTTTTTTTAAAAAGGGGGTGGTTGTTATATATGTAGAAAACATCACCAGACACATCCCAGACTGGACATTTCTGGAGTTCAGTTATGGTTCGTGACTTGTAAATTAATACTGTTGGGGAAACATAGGTCTATTGGTGTAAAACATCAGAACTGAACAAAAATTGGAATTTTAGTCTCTTACGCATCCTGGCATTTCTACATTTGTTTACATCCCAAAATGGGATGAAAAGTAGAAACGTTTATTTATTTATTTATTTGCTTGTTGTTGCAGAACAGAAATTCATTTTAAAAAATGATTGAGCATTGCTGAAATGATTGACATGAAATATTTAGACATTCCCAAAATTAAAATGTTTCATTCTGGTTTACCGAACTGAACCCAAACATTCAACATTAATCTTCATTTTCTGTTGTGGCTTATTGCCTCTTGGGAGCTATGCTTCAGGAGCCTGATGTCCTTGTCCTTCCCTGTCAGTCAGACTCCCCAGCTAAATGACATCTCACATGATATACCTAGAATCATGTTACTCCCATGATACAATCCACTTTGCATTGTAGGAGATGTAGTATTCAAGAGCACCTTGCCGAATGGTGAAAATAAGGGGCCCTAACAACAGCTCTCATAAGGCAGAGCACTGATAGGGAACTGCATTTTAAAATGTTTTTGTTGAATGAATTCAAAACTATATGTTTTAAATGAATTTAACAAAACAAATATTCTTATTTGGGTTTAACTCATCCAAAATGAGATAGTTCTGTTTTCCTGATAATTTTTTTTTCAAAATTAAAATTTTCCTGTGGAAATTTAGATTTTGCTCAAAACTCATTTACTGCAGAAAATTATTCCCAACCAAATGTAGTAAACACATTTGAAAATGAGCTAGCCCTGTCTTTGACATCGCATGGACAGACTTTGGTTTGGAAGAAGATATCAGTGACATGCTTTTGTTCTGTTTTGATTCCAGAATGTATCTTCTAGAATGAATCCAGCTCTCTTCATTGAAATTCCTCAAGCAAGACTATAGAAAGCTCTCCTATCTTACACTATGAACACCATTAATTGTGGAACCATTTTGGGCCCGGTACTTTTGCTTTTCAGTGAAATGGCTTGCCCCTGCTACCTCCAAATGTTTCAATACTTTACTATACAAAGCACGTATCTTAAAAAATAAAATCAGCAAACTAAACATTTTGTTGTAGTTTCCAATTCTGCTGCAATTACCTTGGAGCTTAATTCTGACTTGTGCGAGGGGGTAAGAAGGATTAAGAATCCCCTTAAAATCCCTACAAGGGCCCTTAGATATTTGGATGTGTGAAAAGGTGTGCAGGAAAGATAGAGTCTTGGCTCCACCTTTCCTATTAACCAGAGTACTTGGTGCCAGCAGTGGGAAGGGATGAAGGAGAAAATTACTACCCACCTGAAGCAAGAAGAATGGGAAGAGAAGAAATATTACCCAGAGAAGTATTTCAGGGCTATAGTGCCACCAGGGGTGTTGCGGCTTACCCATATCTCTTGTTCAGGCTTGTACCTGTCATCATCTAACCGCTACTATTTTTCTTTTCTGGAGGACATATAGTACATAGTTTCTCTCTCAGACTTCACACAAAAATGTTAAGAAATAGAATTCAAGCAGGAAAACAAACCCACAGCACAATGGTAATATTAAGCAGAATATCTGTAAAGTTTCCATGTATTATGTAACTCCTGAAGGCCCAGAAAGAATCCAGAGCACCGAATGAGGCCAAAAGAAAAAAAAAAAAAAAAAGAGATATGGAGAAAGATGTAATCAATGGGTATGCCCACAGCAGGCTTTTATTTCGAAACAACACTGGTTGTTTCAAAATAAAAGTCCCTATGTCCTGGTTTTCTTGTTTCGAAAGGAGGGAGCTCCTTGTTTCGAAACAGCTTAAACCACTTTGTTTTCAAAGGGAGGGTTATTTCGAAACCAGTTGTTTCAAAATAACGCCGTTTGGACATGTTATTTTGAAACAAGGATTGTTTTGAAATAACAAGGACCTTCCCCCCAGGGTGCATAGCATCCTGGGGGGAAGGTCCCACCCCCGCCTCAGCACCCTGGCCAGGGTGCTGAGTGGAGTGCTGGGGGGGCGGTGGGTGCCCCAGCCAGCTTCCCCCGCTGCATGCCCTTGCTGGGAGCAGGGGGGGTCCAGCGCCTCAGCCCCTTCGCCCCCCTGCCCCAGGCAAGGGGAAGCGGGGGAAGCCAGCTGGGGCACTCCTGGGGCTGTGACCCCCACCCAGGCTCAGGGGGGGCTGCTGCTGGCCCCACTCTAGCCACTGGTGCCAGTTTTGCCCCCCGCCTGGGCTCGGGGGGGGCTGCTGCCTGCCCTGCAGCCCGATCAGGGGGACTGCAGCCTCCATGGGGTGGCCGCTCCAGGGGCAGTTCACCCCACCGCTGGGGCTGGTCCTGCCCCCAGGATTCCCCGAGGTGCCCTGCTCCCGCCTTCCCAGGGCAGGGCCAGGGGCGCCCCTCACCTGGGATTCCCCAGCGCCCCCCCTCTCCTGCCAGGGGCGGGGCCAGGGGCTCCCTGGCCCTGGCCCCAGCAGGAGTGGGGGGGCACACCATGGAATCCCGGGTGTGGGGCACCGCCGGCCCTGCTCAAGCCCCCTCTCCCCTCCCCTGCCCTTCCACTATCTTGAAATAGCATGTCCAATGTGTGGACATGCTATTTCATTTCCCTTATTTTGAAACAGGTTTTATTTATTTCAAAGTAAGTCATTTCGAAATAAGGGCTTTATTTTGAAATGACTTGTTTCGAAATAACTTATTTCGAAACAGGGCCTTACGTGTGGACATAGCCAATATTTCTAAATGATCTAGTTTTGGACAGTTTTCCTTGAGGAAAAAGCATTTCCAAAATACACTTCCTAGAGAGGTTCCCTTTTATGGGACTTCTAAAGATAGGTCTTGAGACTGAGAGGAGTCGTACTACCTTAAAAACTATTAACCATCTCTCTAGCTATCTGATCCCTATCCAGTTCCTTTATCCTTCTAAATAATATTAAAGACATGTAAGAAAATTATTGTGATAGCAACTTCCCCAAGATCTTGTGTTTTTATCCTGCATTACAAATCAGGATTGAGGTGATTAAGACTTTGAAAATACAGCACTGAAGAATAGGACAGAGAATCCTTTTACCAAACAGTCTCTTTATATTTTTAATCTGCCTAAATGAAGTTACAGAAAGTAATTATACATGTAACATAACGTATACCACTTCTTGCACAGTTGCTGATGAGAAGTTTATGTTTTGGCTTAGTTTTATAGCATTCACTATAATATCATATACTAAAATAATGAATGTACATTGACATTAGCATTGGAGAACATTTTTGAGAGTCCCATTTCTCTTTTGCTCCCTTTGGTCTAGGAAGGGTTAGTGTGGGGTATATGTAAAGTCCATGACTATGTCCTATCCCCAAGCTTTTAATTTTGCAGGCCTATGTAAATATAATATAAAAGGTGATCTCAGCTTTAGTTGTAAAATCTTCTGACCTTTAGCCTTGTAAATTTATTGCTAAGGATGAAACTTTGTCCTCATGATCTTTCCTAAAAATCACTGGTTAACTTGCTCTTATCTAGGATTGCCTGTTTTATTGACCTGTAAAAAACAAGGGCCAGAAGTCCCCCATTGTGAGCAGCACTGTGGACCATTCGTAGCAGGCAATCGGTGCTGGCAGCACAGGCTGCCTCTAATGAGCTTCGGCCCACTCCAGCTACGTCTACAGCTTATTAGGCTAGGAGGAAGCCTTTCCCCACAAACTAAGCATTGCACTGAGAGTAAGAGATGCCAGTATTCTAACCTTTGATACTGATACTGGTACCCTCTGGGGCTTCAATCCTGTCATTTAACCTTTCTGACTCTGTTCCTGGCCTTTAAAAGGGAATCACTGAAGTATCTGAGCATGGAGCATCAGAAGTTATTGCCATAATACCCTTGTGAGAATACTGTCTCCCTCATATAATTGGGGACAAAAAAATGAGAGAAATCCTAGCTCCACTGAAGTTAATAGTAAAATTCTCACCAACTTAAATGGGGCCTGGACTTCACTCTTAAGTGGCTAGTCTGTGGGAGATCTGGGCCTAAAATTCCTGAGTCCCATTTCAGTGCCATATCCACAAAATCCTCCCTTGTAATGCTGAGAGAGAGATGAAGAGGTTCATTAACTTTTGTAAACCACAACTTTCAGTGCTAAAAATCACCAGAAGGAACATATATAAGAACAACCAAACAGCTCCCAGACAGAAAGGCTTGAAATATGTGTAAGAAGGAGCAGTCTGCAGTGACATGGGTTTAAATGAAATCTTCAGCATAAAGATGAAGAACTCAGAATGTGGTCCTCTCTTTGATCTTTCTCCTCCCCAGCACAAGCAACTTGGCAATGCTCTCATTTATATAGGGTGGGGGGTTGGGCAGGACTTCACTGACAGCAGCTAATTCGCAGCCATCAGTTTGAACTTCCTGATCACATCTGTGAAGACCCTCTCAGCTGATCAGGAAGTTTGATCCTGGACCACCACCAGCAACTGTGTAGCGCTGACTGGGGGTTGGACTTGATGATCTCATGAGGTCCCTTCCAGCCCTATGATTTGATTTGATTTGATTTGACTTGACTTGACTTGACTGGAAGGGAGCCCCCTCCCTTCCACTCAGCACAGTGGAGAAGCTAGGCATTCAAACTGAGGTATGCAAGTTATTTTAAGGAATTTGCATATCTCAAGTTTGAGTGCAGTGTAGACCTACCCTCAGTCTGCACACCCTGGCCTGTTCATCACTTCTTTCCTTGCATTTTTAGGGACTTTATCTTTGTCCTCCTCTTCTGCTTTCTCCTTGATATTTTATCTGAAAAGATTCACATAATGACAAGACTGAGCCTGTACATTAGGAGGGAATTCTTATAAATAATATGCAGCATGTGTCATTAGCATGTGTGTGAGAATAAAGAATGCAACTGTTGTAGACCTTCTGCTTTTCGGAATGAAGATGCAGAGATGAGGAGAAGAGAGAGAGTGGAGTACTTCTGGTTAACATGGCTTACTCCTTTTGATGCTTTGCAGTACCCTTTAGCGTACATTCAGTGACTTTCTCATCTGAGAAAAGGAATTAGTATAAATAGGAATTAGGGTTCCATTATTATTAGACTTTGATATTGTGGGTACCAACAAGACACCAACCAGGTTGGGGATCCATTAGGGTAAGCATTATAAAAAGATGCCATAAGCTCAGTCTTCAAACCAAGATGCTTTTGAAAGATTCTAAAAAATCACTAAGATAAATAAACTGTTTTCATGCGTAATTCATAATCCTGGGAAATGGAAGTTCACATTTTCCCCAGAGTTGTATTTGCAGCACTTGTACTCAGGTAAGACAGCCTCTGGTGTGTATAGATTGGGCTTTATTTGCAAAAGGAGACTCATTCACAGATGCAGGAGAGTAGTAGTAAATTGGCTGGCTATGTTCACACACACATTGTTATTTTGAAATAAGCTATTTCAAAATAAAGTTAATTCGAATTAAGGGAAAAGCTCAAAGTGAAATAGCATGTCCAAACACAGGACTTGATATTTCACTTTAGGAGAGGTGCACCATGGGAGGTGTGGCAACATGGCCCCCTCCCTGGGCCACGCCCCCACCCAATATAGGCTAAAAGGAAGGCACCCTGGGAAGGAGAAGGGCGAAAGTGTTATTCCAAAATAATGGTTATTTCGAAATAACACGTCTGAACAGTGTTATTTCAAAATAACCATTTTGAAGTAACAGCTGTTTCATTTAAAGAAGGTTTAAGCTATTTTGAAATGACAGCTTTTATTTCAAAATGATGGAGCCTGTCATTCTGAAATAAGACTACATCATGTGGACCTAATCTCTTTTATTTCAAAATAACCCGTGTTATTTCAAAATAAGAGAGATGTGTGGACATACCCACTGCGTTCATATTGCCACTGTGATACATCACTGTATTTGTGCACACTTATGCCTGCTTTATGGGCATTGCCACAGTAAACACCTGGACAAATTATCCATGCACTTGCAATTAATTTTTTCCACAGATAGCTGTGTGTGTGCACTTTTGAAAACCAGGTCTTGCTTTTACAATGAACTATTCACATTTCCAAATTATGAATTTTAAAATACGGTTCTATCTTTTCTATAATTGTATGCTGTGTCATGATTTCATGGGCTTATCTACACTGCGAATGGTACAGTGGCATAGCTAGGGCTCTATGGCTATGTCTACATCTGAAAGCTTAGTTCAGACTTCCTTAGCCCAAACTAAGTAGTTCCTGGTTAGTTCGAACTAACCATGGCTTTTTAGTTTAAACTAAAAAGTTAGTTCGAACTAAAAAGTGTGACTAGTTTGAACTAAAAAGCAGAGTTAGGGTGAACTAACAGCTTAGTTCGAACTATTTAAGTTCAAATGAAGGCATCTACATTGCGCTAGTTCGAACTAAAGTTTGAACTAAGTGATAAGTTTGAACAAACCCTTTGAACTAAGCTTAGTTCGAATTAAGAAATTTCTTAGTTCAAACTAGGGAAAGCCTAGTATAGACACTAATTAAATTAGTCCAGACTCAGCTTGCAGATATTATAACCCAATAGTGTTGATATATCCTACAGCAATGGAATGGGTTTTTCTATACCTGTAGGAAAACCATCTCTCCAAAAGATAGTGTCTACATTAATGGAAGCATTCCAGATGACCTGGCTGCACCTATCCTGTGGGTTAGGGCAGCATAGCTATGGGGCTCAGGGTTTGGAGTCACTTTTCACAATCCTGAGCACTATAGCTATGTCAGCCTAAACAGACCAGGTCTAAGGCTCTTGATTTATGCAAGGCATTGCTACCTGAGTCCTTGAAATAAGTTATTATTCTTCCTTCATGGGAAGCTTAAGATCCATATTTCAAAGCTATAATGGAACAATTGCCCAGTAATCTAAGATTTGTTCAATGGAATCGTTAGATATATGCTGTGTTCAAAATGTATGTTCCTTCAAACAGCATTTTTTAGAAATTTTGCATCCACATAGCACCTTGCCTTGCTACTGATACCAAAGCCCTTTACAAACTTTAACTGGAATAAGAACCATAAGCTGGATACTGCAAAAGCTCTTACACCTGCAAATATGCCTTATTCTTCCAAGTAGTCACACTGACTTCAAAAGGACTCAGGATTCATGTTGATGGAAGCTGAAATTCACTCAAATGTGGAAAGTATAAATCCAGAAGGAACAGGTGTGAAAGTTATAAGCTTGCAAAACCTTGCTAATATTGTTAATTTGTTTCTAGTACTGCCCATAATGTGAAATTTATAACATAAGACCAAGCAAAATCACCTGCCCTGGGACGCTTGCCTTCTAGAAACAGAAAGCAGATGGACAAAGCTGGAAGACAAGAAAAAGATGCTGCTTATGAGTAAAATGCTCAGATAGGAATTGGCACCAGCTTCATTAAACAATGTTCTAAGAACATTTACGTTAAAAGAAATACTGTCGCCACAACTGAACCACAGTCAGTTTCTTGTAGGCATTAGGGTAGCACATGGGTCTATAGGAGAGACTTGAATAGGAAGGTATTGACTCTACAGACCAGGTCAGGAAGGGTACTCTGTATAATGCAGAAGAAAGTGTCATGGTGGAAGATGCAGACAAACAGGAGCTGGTCATTATTGAAAGAACATTGAGTTTGGACAGGTGTATAATGGAAACTGTTTTGCAGTCTGACTATATTGGAAGATGCTTGTAAACATCGTAATACACATTAAGAACCAAGAGCACCACACTGTCCAGGCAGAACTCCCCAGGTTGGGTGTATATGGCTAAGGGCAGTCTATGGAATTCCAGATCATTCACTGGCCATACGCTCATCATTTCTGGCGGTGAGGGAAAAGGGACTAAGGCAGTAATCTGAAAATAATAATGCTTTATTTGATTTTTGTTACATCATTGTAAATGTTCTCTATATTCAGAAAACAAAGCCCTAATTTGGAAAATAATCCACATACAAATCTCCTACAAGTTTGAACTATACAGAAATATACAAAGCTTCATGTTCTGTTAGAATGCCCCACATCCTAAAGTTGGTACTCAGGTCTATTGTGCCAGTGAGTATGACCTATACAGGTATCAAGCAACTTGAAAAAGACAAGGTTTATGTATATATCTACAACAGTGCAAATATATCACAGCGTGCAGGCAACAATAGTCTCTAAAGAAGCATAACAAAGTTGATTCCTAGTAATGCATCTTGCATCACAGAAACAAGAGAGAACAATTACATTACAGATATACAGAGTATGCACAGTTTTGCACACTTATTTAAAATGTCACTTGCATTGAATCTTGCTTTTCTTTAAAAAAAATTAAATAAATTCAAGGGCAAAATCGCACTACAAGTTCAACTGACAGAGATCAGGTATTGCACAAACAGTCTAAAAACAAGTTAGCTAAAGTCCCAGCTACACTGTAGGACTATTTTTTTTTCTTTTAAAACATATCTATATAAAAATGATAATTTTTCTTCCCCATCAGAGAAGCATGCTACAAATACAACATATTAACTTTTGTAGCATGCTTTATGAGCATTTTTCTGTCAGAACATGTTTATTTAAATTGCATTGTTTTCAAAATATTCCCATTGGTAAAAGTTGGTATAATCAGAGTTAACCCAACCAGCCTGATTTTCTGAAGTATTAGAAAGAAATCATAGCATTTAATGTTAACATGTTCCTAAAATAAGAAGTAACAATGAAAAAATCATGGATGTCACCAAAACGCAAAGATCTCTCAGAAACTAGAACTTTACATCGTCTCTACAATACATTTAAAATACATTTTAGATATTTTCCTGGAGCAGTGGGAGAAATACCATTAAATCTAGCACTTCTGTTCGCAGTAATTCAATGAATTTTACAAAGGCAATGAACATATTGGAATCCCTAGCATTGACATCAAGGGCTCATTTATACCATTTTGTTTCTATTCTGTACGGTGTCATATCCAGTTTATAAGGACATGAAGTAACTTGGAATACAAGGGTGAACTTCACCCCTGTGCAGAGGCCTAGCACGAGGACTATGACCAGAGCCTCAAAGGCATTAGGTATCTAGCTCCCAATTAAAACCCACTTAAGCCCTATTTTCAGGACTTAAATTTCGGATAGGCTTTGTGCTGGCCCCATGCACAGGATGGATTTCACCCCAGAAGATAATCCAATCTGAGAATTTACATAAAAAAAAGAAGACTCACAAAGTAGCAAAGACCTACTGAAGGAAGATCCTTTTCATGAAAACAATTTTAAGTACTGTACTCTCCACAGTGTTGATATCAGATGTCAAAATTAAGAGCCGATGTTCTTCAGTACTTTCATTCTTGGTATATTTACATGCCATGGAATGTGCCAGTGTCAGCAGAGAGTTAAAACCAAGTTAGTACAGCAGAAGGTAACCACAACTCCTGAGGCTGTAAGAAGCCCAGGAGGATACAGACTAAAATCCATCTGAATGCAGTATGCTAAAATGATCACTACTATATAAAAAAGTGATTTCAGAATGGGACAGTACGCATTTGATCCTGGAAAGCACTAAGTACTCTGGACCCAAATTCAACAAAGCACTTAAATACATGCTTAACTTTAAGAAAACAGGATTGTCCTCAATGGAACTTGAGTACATGCTCTTAAGGTGCTTCAGATATAACAGAACCTATCTGGTGACATGGCAATGATGGGGGTTAGAGTTTCACAAACTGTCCTCTTGAGAGCAAAATATAACATACTGATGACATGTCAGAACATCAGCACCTGCTTATTTATTATTTCCAGTGTGGCTTTTAAAATGTCTTTAGTATTATAACACTTAATGAATGAATGGTACTTCTCTATGGCTGTGTTCACACAGCCCTCTTATTTCGAAACAACAGAGGTTGTTTCGAAATAAGATTTAGGCTGTTCACACGACACACGGTTGTTTCGAAACAACGGGTCCCGTTATTTCGAAACAACGGCGTTGTTTTGAAACAAGTTAAACCCTGTGTGGGGACGAAACAACACCGTGCGAACATGTTGTTTCGAAACAACAGTGACTTGTTTCGAAATAACTGTTGCCTGAACCTGCTATTTCACTTTGAGCTTCTTTCCTTAATTTGAATTAACAAACTGTTAATTCGAATTAACTTATTTCGAAATAAGGTGTTATTTCGATACAAGTTGTTTCGAAACAACCATATCGAAATAACCCCCTGTGTGTGAACACAGCTATGTGAGCATAATTAATGTACATTCAGCTGAGCAAGCAGATGATATGTCAGGGCTTCATAATACATACCTTTTTTTTTTTTAACTGCCAATGGGTGTAGGGAACACCAAATCAGGATTTGTCAGTGCACAAGGTCAATGTAAATCGGATAAAGGCTTAATGTTCTCATTGGTTAACCTAAGGTGGTTCAGACAAAAACACTATGAAAAGGAAGACTAGAGTAAAACAAAAGCAGACTAAAAATGAGACCTAGTTACGCTGGAGGACCAGCTCCCAGCATGAGCAACAGAAGTGCTGGCTGTGCAGTGAAGGCAAGATCCAAGTCCTGTGTTTGTTAATCACAATAAGATTTAGCATCTCATGCAAGACTACAGTGCAGCACTAGAGTAAGACTGCTGCCACTTTTAGCCAACAAACAAACAGAATCAGAGACAAGCATGATGTACAAATAATTCACTGATGCTATTTACGTAAAGGGCAGCAAAGGGAACAGAGGTCAGCAATTGCTGCCAGGAGAAGACTATATGGGTGTGTTAAAATTTAAATTAGTTAAAATAAAGATATTCACATTTAGTTGGCAAAATCAGTGTAGGCAGTAGTTAAAAGCAGCACAAAATCATTTTCATTGTGGTTCCTAACTTTGGTGTGAATATTAGTGCAGGTTCTTTGGGACTGGAAGTCTAGGCTTTGGCTGCAGGCTTCTTCTCTAGGCTCCAGTAAATTACCAGAACCTTTGTCACTGTTTTCCACCCAGTTATCTGTGTTCATGCTAACTCCCAAAGCATGGGCAGAGTCAAACGCAGGGCTCAATTCAGGAAAGGATCCCTACTCAAAGCACGTATGCATATATTTAAATCCCATGGACATCAAAAGAACCGAAGCATAAGTTGAAATGCTTCTTTGAATAGAGATGGATGTAAATGCATGCCAAATCAGGGCCCCAGGTGTTAGACTGGGACTGCAAATTCTGTAAAAGGAAGGTGGCAAGAACTGACTAGAACAGCTTAACTCTGGTGAGCAGATCCAGTTATCTGAAAAAGTTGCGAATCACCAAGCTAACAACACTTCTTATATAAAAGCTTGATCCAATTTCCATTCAAGCCAATGGGAATCAGAGTTTCTATGAGTAGCAATGGGCCTTAAAACACAACCCACAAATGAAGCACAGGCTTCTTGAAAAGCCTCAAAGAACTGACTTCAACTCACTAAGTTAGCTACTTCCATAGGGCCTAAGGCTGCAGGAATCCTCTTGATTTGTCCAGTACAAATCCATGGCATGTATCTGGATTCTTAGATGGGTAAGCAAATAGAAATGTTGAGGAAAGGAAAGCTCAGTGAGCTGAAAAAGGAAGCTCTTGTTTGCTAGGCCACCTGGGGAGGCTGCATCCATTTCACAGGGATTTTCAGTGGGGCTGTGCTCAGAAACACAGGCTATGATGACAATTTTCTTCTTGCACTCTTTATGGTTCCCAACAAAAAGGTCAGAGGGCAGGAGATGGCAGGGAAACAGAACTAACATAGTATATTTAAATATAACTCTTATTGCACCATACTCGCAGCCGTAAAAACTAAACACTGTTAGTTCTGAGGAGGTGAACATTTCTGGATTTGCATGTGCTGTACAGAGAGGAAAAATATAAATATAAAAATCATTGTTTTTTGCTTAGCAAAATTATGCCATTAATTGAAGCACGTGTTTAACAGTGAATATATAGGAAAAAATGTACATTCTTCTGTGTGGTGGCCAGTTTCTTTCCTCTCTCTTAATCCCCAATAAATATTTTGCATTCTAGTAAAGACCTTAAAAGGTTATTTTCTATTTAGCCAGGGTCACATTGAGGGATTAATACACTGTACCATGGCTATGTCTAGACTACAAGGACCACCATGGCATAGCTACTGTATGGTAGCTATGCCAACAGAATCCCACAGTGTAGACACAGCCTACAGCAACTAAAAGAGTTTTCCAATCATGTCAGGAACGCCACTTTCCTAAGTGATGGTAGTTACACTGGCACAAGTGTACTTCCACCCACCTAGTTGGGTCTACAGTGGGAGTTAGGTTGGCATAGCCACAGAGTGGATTTACCACGCCCCTGAGCAACATAGCTAAGTCAACCTAGATTTGTAAGTGTAGATCAGGGCTTTTATAAGCCGAATACACTTTTCAACATACCTTTTGAGTCAGCTCAGAAAAGAGAAATGTTAGCTTCCTGCGCTTTATGGTAGTGATTGACCAAAGCTGTCAAACATGTGCTCTACTTTAGAACAGAAGTTGAAGGGACAATTCAATCATGTGAAGTTAAGCATGTACTGAAGTGCTTGGCTGGAGCAGAGTTTATAAGAACCTCATTGGCATGCAACAGATATATCTAATGTACTGCAAACAGGGCAACAGGGAAGCTCTTCCTTTTGTGAGAACAATCAGGACATAATGGGTTAGCTCACACCGTCACACCTTCTTTTCACATGGTAGTCATCAGTATAGTGTTCATTTCTGTACTCACAGATTTTGATGCATGACCATAAACCACAAGCCAGTCTCAGAGAAAGAACCAGCAACAGGGTGTCTGCTGCACACAAGACCTGAAGGTGTTAAGTTTGGCCAAGTGGGCCAATTAACTGGTAGGCTTCATCTGGAGGAGTCAGAGAGCAGGGACTATGAAGGAATAAGGCTTAGCTGGACAGGAACAAGACAGGTTTGTCAAAAACCCAGTAATTGAAAGCAGCCCGAAGCTGCAGAGAGAGAGAGGCTGAAATTACTCTCTGGATGAGAGAAGGCAAGATAAGAATTAGCTCAGTGATACAGGACCTAGCTTCTTGTTGTAGGAGCCAGGGGGTAGAACCCAGTGTAGAGAACAGGCCTGGGTTCCCCTAGAAGCCACTGAGGAAGAGCCATTGTTAAGAGACCAAGAACGGGAAGACTGCGTGGGACAGTAGGTCCCGAGAGACTTTGATGCCCCAGAAGGGGAAGACGACATTGGTCTGGCTGGGCAGGCAAAACTTGAAGTAGGAGCAGTTGAGTACCAAGAGAGCAAGACACCGTGAAAGCGATGCAGTGGAACAACAGGAAGGGGCATTGCTCCAGCAGAGGTAATCCAAAGACACGGCTGGGAGGAGGTGTTCCTGCAGTGAGTAGAGTACCCTGTGACACTAACATAGACACCAGTGTTTCTTGTTGCACAGGCAGTATTCAGCCAGCTATCCCTGAGGTGACGTTCTCTCACTCACTTTCTTTTAATTCTTAGAAAAGATTAGCATTGCATGAAAGTATCAAATGAGATGATTTCAACTAAATATTTGTTTCAGGTCAGAACATCTCTTTGCTCTACAGAGAGAAAATTTCAATTTCATTATTTATGTCAACAGAATCCAGGTTCATAATGTACCACTTAAACTACTGAAAATAAGCAAAAAATTTGCAAGGTTTCCTTAACTGTATTCAAGTATCAGTTAAAAGGAAACACCTGAAGCATTCAGTGTTTTAACTGATGCATATGTGATCCAAAAGTAAAACAATACAACCTATGCATACAGATCTGGACTAGATAAAACAAAAACAAACCACCACCAAAACAATAAAATGCTAAAATTATCTAGATATCATTACAAAAGTTATGTAATCATTTTTCAGTAGACAAACAAAACAAAGTTTGTGAGCACCTCATTAAATTTTGGGACAGACTGTCAGCTGTGTAATTTTTCCTAGTTCCATTGACTTCAACAAATCTATGATAATCTACACAAGTTGAGGCTCTGGCATCTTTAAATTCCTGTTTGTGTCATTGCTCTATACGATAAAACTTTGGGAGTTCAAAAATCATGCCCCTACCCTACATCAATATGACTATTCCATTTGTTCCTGTAGACGTTCTTACGTGCAGTGAGCTGCTGGAATTTATTTATATATAAAAAATTCAATCCAGTTAGATGTATGGTAGGACTTGGTGAACGGACACAGTACATTAAAATATAGTTGGGACTAAATTAATGAAGTCTCTTTAACCAATAAAAATGGGAAGAAAGACTTCATATTTTATTTTGGACCGAGGAAAAGATGAGTTTATTACTTATATAGAACAATGATAAGTTTCAGTAAAATTCATTTATTTACTGGGATTACTATAGGATGAAAAATATTCTTTAGAATAATGATTTTTTGCAAAACTTTCTAGAACAAATGGTTGGAAAAAGATGTCTAACAAAAACTAACAACAAACAGGCATTTTCTTGAGTGTGTGAATGGTGGACAACACTTTGACTTAAAGTAACAGTACGTGTTTATGTGACTGAATAAAGACACCGAAACAAGAACATCTGCAAACATAATGTATAGGCACACAGAGAATTCCAGAACTCTCACATTCCTACATTGGACTAGATGGTTTGAATAGCTTAATACTGTTGTAGGTCAATGGAATATCACCCAGAAACTCAACTTTCACACTACTCTATGATTTGGTAAATCATACATGATTTTCACTTTGGTATTTTGCAACTGAAGCATTAGTAAATGCACAGCATGTGCTCTGAATACAAACCCACTTGTTTAATATCATATACGTCAAGACTGATCACACTCAGGATTAGAGCTAGACAAACAATTTGTATCAAATGACTAATATGGCAAATTTAACCTTTTGCCTCCACACAAATAGTCTGGGAACAGCCTTCAACATTTACAAGTTTGTTCATAGTTCTGAACTGTTTGAACAATGTTATCAGATTGAATTTCAGCATATGAATTGTGGGTTAAATAGTCAGTACCATGAGAATTCCTCTGAGTATCCCCCATCCTAATGTGCTATACAAGATAGACCAGTGGTTTTCAAACTTTTTATTCCCGGGATCCAGTTGAAAAAAATTATTTATGCCCACAATCTAACAATTACATCTTTGAGTAATGCATTCTAGTCTTCAGCAGCATCACCAAGGGGCACTGCAACCCAGTACCTGACGGTGTGCAACCCAGTACTGGGTTGCGACACATGGTTTGAAAACCACTGGAATAAACCTACGAGCCTTGATCCTTCAAGTTACTGTAGATGGGCTTGCTTACAGTGCTACTAGCCCCAATGGGGCTTTATGCAGGTACAGCAGTTAGCTGCATGTTGGTGAGTTATTCAGGATTTTATCTCTCTCATTTTTCTGTGGTAAAAGCTTTCCTAGAACCATCTGACTTGTGGAATGTAAAGCTTGCTTCCTTGGGAAATGCTGGCTCAACTTCAGTTGACTAAAAAAAGAATTCCAGGCAGAGATATCCCCAAAGTCCCTAAAAACAGTCTATGAACTACAGCTCTTAGTGGTTCACAGACATAATAGATCCCACAGTAACTACTGCAGTCAGTGGCCTTCTAATACTGAACTGCCTCTGGTCTAAAAAGGAGATTTACTGGAGAATATACGCAGACCAATAGAAATAATGCTTCTCTAGACTTAGTGGCTCTGACTCAGAACTCAGGTATACTGAGGTAAATGCACAGTAACTTTACTGGAGTCAGTAAGGTAGATGAACCCCGGCATGACTGAAATCAAAATATGCTCATTCAGGGTGAAATTCTGGCCTCATTGCAACTACCATTTACTTATGCCCTCAAGTTTGAGAAGATAAGTTATGTGGGAGAATAAAATTAATGCATGCCTCGTAAAATGGTTTAACAGATCAATAAGACATTAATTCCCATGAGGCTAGCGTAGATTAGATTTGGAGAAAAACAAAACTGATGGGCTGCATATTAACGTCTTATCACTCTCCCTTGCAGATGCTACGTAGAATCCTCTACATAGTCTACTGCAGAAACTTTAAACAATTCCATGCAGATAGGCACAAATGTTCAGGTACAATGTGCTATGCTTTCAGACTATGAACCATTGACAGCTGTTGCTTTCATTTGACTCTTCCACTGTACTTTAGGGATACATTTTACTTCCACAATTTGTAAGAGAAAACAGCCTTTGAGTTCTTTGCTTTTGCATTCACTAGAGGTAGCTCATGTGGAGAATGAACTCATTTAGCATTTTAACTGCCACAATTAAGGTGGGTTTAAAAAACATTGCAAAACCCAAATTATTTTAAAAAAATAAAGAAATAATCTGTTGACAGCTTAAACATGCCTGACCATCTGTGTGCTATTTAATTTTTTTACAGTTAAATCCCAGGTTTACACTTCTGGCTCTAATTTTGTCATTTTTCCTTAATATTACAATTTGATCATGATACCATCTCATCCCATAAAGCACCAGAATTCTAAATTTAGATACTCACAAAAAAGGAACATGAATCACTGATTTTTTTTTAACATATTATCCATTCCTATCAAAAAGGCATCTTTTCTTGTGAATCAACAAGCTTACAGATTATGGGTTTGGATGGGTAATTCTTGCAGGAAAGAGATACAAAATGATACATAAAAAATTTCCTAGATGATACTGAATTTAAAATGAAGAGATACTTTCTTTGCATTCCCCCAACTTGGTACTTCATCAAATGTTGCTCAATAATCACCAACCACCATGAAGATGTCATTTTACAACTCTTGCTATGAGGACAAAGACTTTTATTACATAGACTGTTTTCATAAAGGAAAGTTCCTGGAAACCATTTTTGTTGCAGTTACACTGTTTCAGAGTTGAAAATTACATTGCAAAATTCCCTTCTATTTCTTCTTCCTAGTTAAAGCTAGAAAGTGTAATGAAAATATGAGCCAAACCAACTAGACTGATTGGCTTAACACTATACATCCACTAACCCAATGCAATTCTCTGTGGGCTGGATCCTAACAACAGTGTCTGCAACTGGGCACTGAACATCAGCCTGCCAAAGCGAGACAAAGACAAGTGCCCTCTACTGCTTGTCTAAGGTTCTTCCTATTGGATGGATTTGTTTGTTTTTCCTTTACCTCTCAGCTTGGATTTTGTATCTGAGAACAAAATAGGCAATGAGGCGCAGAGAGAAGAAGAATATTCCAAGCACAATGAAGTCCAGGTAAAGTTTGGCATTTTCTACATCCAGTTCCCTCAGGATGGCCTCTGATTTTTGAAAGTGACAAGTATCATCTTTGTCGCAGTGCAGATCTTCTCGATCCAACCCATAGATAGAGAGAATAACTCCCTCAAATCCATATCTAGAAAGGAAAGGAGGAATTACAAGGTAAAATTCTAACCTGGGCAAGAACTGCTCATTTGGTTCAGATATACTCAAGAGGGAAAACACTCATTATTGGAGCTCAGATGGTGAGCATGAAAGAGTTAAATACTGCCCTCAGATGCAGGAAGTTTTGGGCCAGAATCTGTCCTCAGTTGCATTCAAGCAAATCACAGTTCAGGAGGTTTTACATGGGTGCAAGAGGATGGACTTTTGCCTTACTAGAACATTCAAAAACAGTAGAGTCAACTTTCCTTAATGGAGAACATTTTTAAAAAAAATCTCTGTTTATATTAAAACACCATTCCAGCGACTTTATTAATATTGGTAGGGTTAATAAATATTTGAGAGAGAAAACGTCCCTGGTGAGTGGCAGGTGTACTGCATGATGGGGAAGAAACTGGAATGCCTTTTCTGTACTGCCCTCTGCACACTTTTTGTGACAACACCCTCACCAGGAAACAACACCCCAGTTACCCTGTTTTAACCTGGAATTGATCTCACTTAGGAGCTGATCCTGCAAGCAGATGCACTAACAGGGCTCCCTCTGCCCAGACTGATTTCAGTGGGACTCCACATATGTTAGACTGAGGGCTTTAGGAACAAAGCCATTTCTCCTCCATCCTCAGACTGGACTCTAGCTCCATTCCAGTCTACACTGACCTCTGGCTTCTTGTAAATCTCCAACTGTGAGGAATGAACTTGGTCTGGTGTGTTTGCCAAACCAGGACAGAGTCTGATTGATAATCTGGAAAGAAATTATTTTCCCCACATCAAACTGAATCTGCAATCACTTTGGACATATACAAATGTTGCCTGAGTTAACATAATCTGAACTCCCCTTAGCTCCTTCCTGACCTCCTTTCTCAGGAAAAATCCCACTGGACAGCTGCAATAGTACCAGAATGGGGTAAACTAGACAAATAGGGCTTTATCAATAGGTCTGTCTGAACTGTCAGTGAGATATGCTGTGAAACATACAGTAAAATGCTAAATAGCCTCCAAAGGGAAAAGCTGGCAGCCCCATAAAGTCTTCTTGTGGAAACTGTCCTCACTTTCATATGTCAAAGCACTGGTCCAAAATCTTTGAAGACTTGTATGCTGTGCAATTCCACTGAATTTAGTGGGAATAAACCAGGCATCAATCAGTAGAGCTACTGATCCATTACATGTCACTCACACTACCATTTTTCATATGTATTTCATATTATCCATACTTTGTAAGGTGAAATTATTTGGGTGTTTTTTTTACCATATTTTCTTACAGAAAACAAGGAACTACATCATACTAAACCCTAAAAGAATGTGCTATAAATGTAGTAACCTTAGGACTAGAAGACAAAAAATTCCAGGTCAAAAGACCATAGAATTCCTGCATGGTACCTGACATATGAGATGTAGGACATCCACTGGAGGTACGCTGGAATGGTATCAAAGCTGACAAAGAATCCTGAGAATAGAAGAACCGGGATGGCTGTAACAGGACCCACAAAAGTTGCCACCTAGAAAAAGGAGAAAACAAATGATGCCTACTCAGACAGTCAAAGAAATGTCCAGGGGTGGGGAGCTTTTAATTTCTTCACTGGTATTGGGTAAGATGGTCTTTAATTCAGCAAATGCTCTCTATAGCACAAATTATCTGTCTTAGGCCCAGCCTAGATAAGCAATTGGAATTCACCCTCCCAAGCTATGGAGTTGCATTGCTGTGCAGCCCCATTGCAGTTCACATTTCTTCAGTGCAGCAGTCATGTCACCAGCTGCTTCACTCCCTCTGTGCACAGGGTTTGGGTTACAGTTCTCTTTAGCGGTGATTCTGCCTTGCTTTCTGCAAATTTCTGTCTGGTTTTGGATGGATGGATGGATGGAGCCACTAGTGAGCACAGTTGTAGGTCCCTAAACCCTGCCCCTCTTCGCATCCCAATCTTGCATTTTAGTTTTACTGACATGAAAACCAATGTTTGTATTTTTTTTACTGACATCACTATAATCAACATAAACAATATAATAACATCACAATAATGATGTCACAATAATGCCACACTTTGGGACATACAGTGGGGAGTGATGGAGAAGGCTGGGGGAGAAGTAGTAGGGGTACTGCCACAGGCAGGATCAAGGCCCAGGGACTCCAGGTACAATGGCACATTGGTTGCATTCCCCCTACCCTGGAGAGCACAGAGATGCCTGCTGAGCATTTCCTCCTGGAGGGCTCAGCCACTCCAGCTGCTTGGTGCAGCAGCAGCAGCCTCTGCTAGATACTAATCCCTTCCTATAATGCAGGCAGCTCATAGTAACAATCTGCCCAGACTCCAGTCCAGAAAAACAGCCTAGGGCAGTGGTTTTCAAATTTTTTTCCTCAGGACCCGGTTGGAAAAAATCATTTATGTCCGTGACCCAGCAATTACATCTTTGAGCAATGCACTCAACTCTTTTGGCAGTGGCAGCGAGGGGTGCCAAGACCCAGTGCTTGAGGGTCTGTGACCTAGTACCAGGTCCTGACCCCAAGTTTGACAACCACCTGCCTAGGGGGCTAAGTGGAATGGAGGAGACGAGAGAGAGTTAGAGGGGAGGAGTGGGAGAGGTAAGCTGATGGCAGGGGGAGTTCGGGTAATAAACAAAATTTTTTTTTTTTTTTTGCAATCCTGGCAGCAAATCCAATTCTGATCTGACGCAACATACAGTGTAACTCACCTGGGGCTTTAGTCAGTGTCTCCTAAATCACCATTGAGTAGGGTCCCCTGAGTGGCCTCTGTCCAAACCCACTCCACTCCTAGCCAGCATACCTGAGCTGACTCTCCAGCTATAGGACAGCGCCCTGACTTAGACGAAGCCCTGTAGCTTCTGTCAGAGCTTCGCTGCCTAGAGAACTAGGCTGCTAAGCTTCTTGTGATCCTCTCCTAGTCCTCTGATGGAATCCGAGTCCCCTCCCCAGCTGTCTGTTAACCAGCCCCCCTTTGCACTCACCCACTGTCCAAGTCAGCACCTGGGGGCAGGCAAGAGTTGATGGGCTGCTGGGATTGCTAAAGGGCTAAGCCATAGGAGGAAGAGGTGGGCAATAGCAGCAGAACAGCTGGTAGGCAGCTGCTGGTGAGGGAGAGATTTTTACAGACATTTCCTTTTAATTACAGACTCTCGAACAGCAGGAAATTTGCATATTTCTTTATGGACAGTCGGCAATCCTGCTACAGGTCAAATCAGTTCTGCCATTATAGGACAGTAGGAGGGTGTCTGCCCCACTCTTGCTAGGAAGGGGTTAAGAGGGCCCTGCAAGCAGCAACCAATAGGCATGAGTGATGAAGCAACCAATCAAGGCTTGGGAGCCAAGTATAAAAGTAGCAGTAAGCCCAGCAGAGTCAATACTTCCTAGGAGCCTGAAGTGATTAGAGGGTCAGGACCTGGACAGACCAGTGGATGTGGGGACTGAGCAGAGCCAAGGTCCTGAAACAAGGGCAGCAGAGGTACTGGGGCTGTGGGGAAGAGGCCTGGGGAAAGTTGCTGAGGAGCTGGGGGAGAGGCAGTGAAAATGGGCCATATACAGGGTCCCAGGGATGGGATCCTAAGTAGTGGATAGGACTGGGTTCTTCCCCAAACCATTGGTGGAATGGCAGAAGACTGCAGCCACCACAGAGATAAGTAGTGGAGCCAGAACTGCAGAATACCTTGGAAAAGGAGAGAGACAGAGTATGTCCATATGCAGCTTTTAAATCGAAATAACACTGGTTATTTTGATTTTAAAAAGGGTAGGTCCACACAACATTTTCTTGTTTCGAAATGACGAGCTCTATCATTTTGAAACAAGGAAAGTTAGACCAATTCAATAAAACCTAGTTTCAAATCAAAACAATGCTTGAATCACAACCATTATATCAAAATAACACCATGCGGATCTGTTATTTTGATTTAAAGGTTCTTTCGATTTAGCAGTTTTGCCCTTCTCCTTCCCAAGATGCCTTCCTCTTTCTATATATCTGTTGGGGGCATCTTGCCACACTTCCAATGGTGTTCCTCTCCTAAATTGAACTAGCAAGTTCTGCCCCTGGACATGCTAGTTCGATTTGACTTTCTAGTGTGGACCTGTTGATTGATTTAGCTTAAATTGATTTAATGATTTTTATAGCAACTTTATTAAATCAATTTAAGTTAAATTGATTTAACTGTCTGTGTGTGGACACAGCCAATGTGGCTTGGCTGGAGGGCTGGATCATGAAGACAATGGTGTGGATCCTGGTGGCAGTGAGGACGACTTCTGGTGGACCCCACAGTGTGACAGAGCACTGGATACAGACAGGGCCATCAGCATGTGCTAATTTCCCCAGAAGACCAGCAAGAGGTGCCTGCCCAGTGGTGAGAAAAGGCAAGTTCACTACAAGACATAATGCACTTGTAAGTAAGTGGGGTGTGGCATCCATTTGGAAGATGAGCGATATGGCAGCTCACTCAGTGTTGAGGTGCTTACAGAATGCATTCTTTCAAATGCTGTAGTATCACTTCTTTCTTGCTCTTATTTATTAATTAAAAGCAACTGTAAGATACCATGAACTGGCTAGGAAACTTCTCTGTAGGTCAATTGGACTGAGATGAGAAGAGCAAAAGAGGTCAGGAAGCTTAGAGCCGTTGGTGCTGGAAGGTACAAATAGCCATTGCCTGGGGAAGCAGGGATTTTGTGAGATTATAAAACACAAATGCCAGTACCTGAAGTGATGTGGAAGCTGCACCAATTAGAAGCCCCAATGACTGAGCCACCAGTGACGTCATTGTCCCCAGGGCTGCAAACAGGACAAATCGGAGCGCATCTGATGGCTGTGAAGTCATCCAATAGACAATGCTGCAATACGCTACAGGAAACATAATCTGCAGAAAGATACATCTGCAGTTACGACATTATAGGGTCAATCCAAAATCCATGCAGAGTGTTTTATTGCTGCTGTAAACAATATAACCACCTAGAAAGCATTATATCCTAGATAACACACCTCTTATCCTTAAATGCAGTATTCAAAGTGATGATACTGAGATGAAAGGTATCACATGCACCATATCCTATCGTATCTATCATGTCCTGCATGCCAGCTTAGACTCAAACAAAAAAAACCCTCTAGCTTCTACTTTCTGCCAGTACTTTGCAGCCACTAAACACAAAAGCAAATGAAAAGCCCCTCTCTTTTTTGATGATAGTCTATTTATTCAGGAAAGTTCAGGATAGACACACTATCTTGGTTTGAGTGAGGTCCTGCCATGTATTCTTTTGGTTTAAGCCAGGACGCTCATACACTAAAATCCAGGGACAATTTTCCATCACACTGCTATTCAAATGAAATTAAAATACTGAGGAAATGATGATAGCTACCATAGAATCATAGGGTTGGAAGGGACCCCACGAGGTCATCTAGTCCAACCCCCTGCCAAAAAAAAGCAGGACCACTCCCATTAGATCATCCCAGTCAGTGTTTTGTCCAGCTGGGACTTGAACACCTCCAGAGATGGAGATTCCACCACCTCCCTAGGCAGCTTATTCCAATGCTTCACCACTCGCCTAGTAAGGAAGTTTTTCCTAATATCCAGCCTGAACCGCCCCAGCTGTAACTTGAAGCCATTGCTTCTCGTTCTGCCCTCTGTTACTACCGAGAACAGTCGAGCTCCATCCTCCTTGGAGCAACCCTTCAAGTAGTTGAAGGTTGCTATCAAATCCCCCCTCAGTCTTCTCTTCCTTGTTGGGAAGATGATACAAGTAAAATGCTGTAGGTTTATTGCATAGTAAATACCTGAAAAGGGACATCAGCCATAGTTTTGGCTAGGTAGTAGGCCTTGAGACTGTACCAGTAGTTCAGATGCTCTCTGAGAAATACTCCCATCTCAAGAGGAACTAAGCAGAACAAACATTAACAAGCTGGTTACTCACTGTTGGAGTGTGACATTGTGAACATAATATGCTACCCTTCTGTAACAATAAGAGGCTGCTCAGAGCCCTCCACAGTTTGTCTGGAACTCCAAACAACTGTCAGGCCAACAACTAACTGAATCTCATCTCTTGAAGCACAAGAGGTCAGCCTGGAGAGCAGCTCATGGCCCACCTATCTGCCAGGCTTCTCACATGATGATACGGCTCTCCCTCCAAGAGACTTTGTGAAACAAAAATGATTTTGTTAAAAGTTGGAAGGCACAAGTTTCCTCTGTTGTCAAGGAGGGAATCTAAGGTGACAGCCTTAGGGAGCAGGTTTGGGACTATTGAAGTCCTACAAGACAAGAACTTGCAGGTTCTATAGGTCCCTCACCTGTTAATGGTCAGTGACAGCCCTGTACTTAAAGAGTTACAAGTTAAAAAGCTTGAAGATATCATGCTAATGCCTAGTCATAAGCATTAATACATACAACACAAGGTAACATCAGTGGCATCTTCTGACCCTGGCAAATGCCAGATCAGAGCTGGAAAGTTTTCTCTGTCCAGTGCAATTAGTCATTGAGTTGAATGAGTGCAAAATTTGCACAAACACTTGAGTTATAAAATAACCCAAAATTCATAAGTGGTTTTGCATGAAACAGCTGCATTATAGCACTGTTTACTTCATTCCAGCTAAATTGGTTTATTTACAGATAATATAGTAACCACAAGGTCAGTACTCACATGTAAGGACAGTTGGCATGAGAGCAGCAAACATTAGGAATAACATGGAAAAAAAGAGGAAGCCAGAGTTGCTTAAGACTTTCTTAGCTTCATTTCCAATCCCTAAATATAGCAAGCCTATGAGAAGTCCAATCCCAATGTGTGATGTGATCCGCAAGTGTGTCAGGACCTAAGAGAAAGGAAAAGTAGCATCTCTGATCAATAGGCTGGAATCTAACAGCTGCCCTACTGTCTGTAAAATCAACTAACATAGCCTGCAAACCTGTTAAGTGCATCTTGAAATGAACTATTGAGAAATGGTTAATTTCCTATTTGAAAACTGGGCTACAGATATTCAAAGCTACAGTAACGGGATTTCTAGATTTACCCCTGCCAGTCAGACACAAGGACCAATGGAAAACAGAGAATGTTGCTCTTCAGGGAAAGGCTGTAACTGAGGATGTCCCAGAGTACTACCTGACAATCTCAATATAGCCACTGGCATATTTCTTCAAGAAAAACAGGCTTTTCCTCTGCCTAAAAGGTAGCTGAATTATAACAGAAAAGTCCTTGAAACAGACAGACAGACACATATTTGGAACTTATATTGACAAGACCAGATTCATCTGGCATTAATTAGCTCTTGATACTCTCAGCAATTCAATATTACAACAAGTATAACAAGGTACAAACGCCAGGAGACAATGTAGAACAGTCATATGTATTTGTATTTAGGCAAAAAAGAAATTTCTGTAAATGATGGCTATTATTTGTCCAATCTAAGCATTGGAAAATGATGTATGGCTTCCAACTGGGAAGAGAAGACTATTATATGATAAGGGGGTACCCTTTGTAAATAACTAATAAAACTCTTAATTTTCTAAGCGGATAATGCCTGGATGGGTAATCTGGAGAACCTATAACTGGATATACTTTTTTGGATTATATTATTCCTTCATTAAGACTAATTAAAGTGCCTTACCTTAACTAACTATTGGGAGATTTGACCAAATGTGCAGCCCATTTTGGATCAGAGGAAGATACACTTCAGTGACTGAATTCAATGTCCCTGCACATTTATATGGACAGATACATCAAAATAGTTGAATTCAACATTTTTGCACCTTATGCCAAGAACCTAATGCCTTTCAAAATGTGTAAAAGGCAATGGGCCACATCCACTTCCAGTAACCCTCTTGCTGCCCCACTGAGGTTAATGAGATTACATGTATAAAACAGAGTAGAATTTGGTTGTTTGCATGTACAGAAGGCAACAATAGGCCACAAACTGGCTCTCAGTGCCTCTGCCGCAAGTGAAAACCTGCTGCAGTTCAAGGGGGGAGTAATGGTACTGTGGTTGGGAGAAGTCTTCTAAAAGGCTGGAACAGTCCTAGATTGGCACAAATGGGAAATGCAAGCTGCACCCTTGCAAAGGGTGGTGAAGCTACCAATCCAACATAGCTGTTCAGAGACACCAGAGCAGCTCTAACGGAGTTACCTGAGAATGCTTCCAAAGTTTTCTGTTCCCGTGTACAGTATCCCCAAAAGTACATACAATGCACACTGCAACTTCAATTTATTCACTGGCCAGTTATATTTGCAAAGGACAAATTTCTCTCAGTTCCTCCTTTATGACACTGTAATTAATAATAGCCTGATATTCCACTGCCTTGCAGTTTGCAGAATCATTTGCACCTGTGCAACGTTCCATCCACTTTGCACTGGTGTAATGACTGCACGAGGTGTAGAGCAGCAGAGAATCAGGCCCTGGATGGGATTTCTCAGCCACTTATCTTATCTCAATCATGGGCGATTGTGGGGGGGAGGGCAGGATGTGGGGCACATGCGCCCACACGAGTGGCCCCGATCCAGCCATGCATGGGGCCCAATCTGGCTGCACATGGGCCCAATCCAGCTTCAAGCCTCCTGAAAGGGGTTTGAAACCCAGGACAGTCCATGCCACTTGTGGGAAGCAGCAGGGACGTTCCCTGAGTGGCGGAGACTGTCTCTGCCACTTGTGGGAAGTGGCACAGACTGTCCCCATCTTTAAGCCTCTTGGAGGGAGGAGGCTTGAAATGGAAGACAGTCCCTGCCACTTTTTAACAAGTGGCAGGAGCCATCCATGCTTTCCAGAAGTGGCCCAGAGCCGGATCAGGCCACTTCCGGCTAGCTGGGGCCTGAGATGCAGGGTCTAGGGCTGGAGATGCAGGGCCCGTATCCTGGTGGCCCCAACATAGCGAAGCCCCTGATCTCAATACCAATGAACAATGTACGGTTCCCTACTCTGGCACAATAATTATGGAGACTCAAAACACAACCTCTATATTTTAAAATTCTGTTTCAGTCAACACATACATGCAGCAGATGCTGAATTTAAGCCCAGCACACTACATCAGTGGTTTCCACTCTTTTCTCTACCATGGCACACCTTGATACCTTTAATTATTTTGAGGCACATCACCATATAGTCTCCAAATGAACTCATGAATATCCATGAGCCAATCCAGAACTCTAAGAAGGTTTTCAAAAAATTCCATGGCACGCCTGCTCCAGCCTGATGGCACACCCCTGTGCCATGGCACACCCCTGTGCCATGGCACACTGGTGGGGAAACACTGCACTACATCACAAACAACTGGAAAAGGGCCCTTGGCTACACAAGTATGCTGAAGGCAGCCTTACCGAATCCCTCATGATGGTGAGAAAGGTTCTTTTAAACAGGATGCAGAACTGAGTGAGGCAGCTGGCTGAGAAGCTGTGACAGCCTTCTGTGGCTGAAGAATCCTGAGGGAACAGACAACACAAACTAACTGCCTTGCAGAATCTTTTCACTTACAAGCACAAGCTGCACACAGCAGAACATCCCCAGAAGCTTCCCTCTACTTAAGATTTAGATGATTTCTCTCAACCTCCCCCCATTCAGTGCTTTGCATGATTTACCTCTTCAGAGGGCCGGTGCCATAGGAAGGGGTTCAATTCATTCTCGCCTCCAACATCTCTCTTGTAGTCTGTGTCACACATCCCCTCCCGTGCTGCTCTTACCAGCCGGCTGTTCTGGTCCCCGTATTCACCAGATGCAACCTCCATCACTACACAGAGCAATTAGATGAGAGTTACTCAGGCTACACCACACTCTAGGCACTGTTTTAGCTAGTAGGGCTCCAAGCCTGCAACACTGAAATCAGTGAGAGCTTAGCCATTAATTTCAATGGGAGCAGAAGCAGGCCTTAATGTGCAACATGTGTCTGTAAAAAGCTTGCATTTCTCTGCTACTAGTACTTGTTAAATAGAACATTTTGGGAGAAAACGTAGTGAATATATGGCTGCCTTGCAGATCTGTTTTGTGCCCCTACTGCTGCTCTGAAATAGTTAGCTATTACTACAAAACAATGCACCGTCGTTTTCACAAGGGCTGTGGTGTTTCATTTAAAAACCATGGGAGTTAATGCACATCTGGCCTTTCATCACCTACTACCAGATAATTTCCAAAGGGGCAGCCATGTTAGTCTAGGTCAGCTAAACAAACAAGGAGGCCTGTGGCACTTATAAAGACTAACAAATTTATTTATCGCATTTTTCCATGAAAGCTCATGCAATAAATAAATAAATGTGTTAGTCTTTAAAAGTACCACATGACTCCTTGTTTATACTACAGGATAATTTTCATTTGTCCAAAAAAAAAAAAAATCACTACTTAGTCCCACCACAAGATGGCATTCAAATGATTTACAAAAACAGGGGACTCATTCCACAATGACTCAGTAAAATATACCAGTAGATACAAAAATCAGTAAAGAACCATCGCTATTTCTGTTTCACTCAGAAGAATTAATGAAAAGCAAAATAAATAAACTGTAAATGCCATTCAATGTTTCTTACCAAAATCAGCTGGATTGTGGTACGTTGGACAGTTTAAACCCAAATCTCTCAAGTAAGGGACAAGGTTTAACACTTTCCCACGGTAGATACATTGCCCTTGACTTAAAACATAGAGCTGGAAAATAAAAAAAATAGAGGAAGTGAGAAAACATCTGAACCTCTGAATGCATCTACCTGCTTTCTGTACGACAACAGTTGAAGTTGTGACAACAAGCTGACTAGCTGATTGATCCGGAAGAAAGTAGAAACAGATTGAAATGATTTGTTAACACTGAACATGCAATTACAGCTAATAGAAAATCTGCAAAATAATAGAGACATTCAAAATTTGAACTTTGCAAAATAACCCATTCAGGGCTTGTAATACACTAAACATGATAATTCATCCCTTAGACGCATGTTGAAAAGCAGGCTGGAAATGGCATGACTGTGCCATTTTATTTCCATAGATTATTCATAGTTTTGGTGTGAAGATGAGGCTGGCATCTCCCAGGGAACTATGGGAGAACAGGAGGAGAAGAAGAGAGAACAGTAAGAAATAGCTTGTCTAGTCTTGCTTTTAGCCTCTCTAATGACTTTAGTAAATTCACTGGAAGACTAGCAATCTTCAAGAGCTTGTTCGCCTACTGTAGCATCAGTTTTCTCTAAGATCTTGCAATTTTAATTTAAATTGCAGTAGAAGATTAAAGTAAAATTAAATCTAAACAGGAACAGACCATATCCCACCATCAGTTCTAACAAAGACTTCCCACAGACTTCCTTTTTCCATTTTATTATTTTCACACGAATAAAAAAAAAAAAAAAGCAATGTGTTCCCAGTTACAGCAAGTCAATCTTGAGTAATGCCATCAAAATGAACAGAATTTTCTGAATTCAAAGTAGCCAGGATGAGAATTTGGCTTGCAGCACTGCTGACATTAGTAGTAAAGCATTCAAACTCATTTTTGGCTGTGCTCAGATGACTGTTTTATTTAGAAACAACCACCGTTGTTTCAAAATAAAAATTCTTATGTCCACACGACATACTGTTATTTCGAAACAACGGATCCTGTTTTTTCAAAATAACAGCAGTTATTCTGAAACAGTAAAAACTAGCAGGAAACTGAAATAGCCATTGTTTCGAAACAGTTGTTTCAAAACAACGGCGTTTGGACACGCACTGTTTCGAAACATGTCCGAACGGCCTTATTTCGAAATAACCATTTTGAAATAACAGCCGTTTCAAAAGCAGGCTTTCCCTTAATTCGAATTAACATTTTCTTAATTTGAATTAACTTATCTCGAAATAAGGACTTGATTTCAAAATAACTTATTTTGAAAAAACAGTTTATGTGTGAACATAGCCTTAATGATTGTGTCACACACAAAACATCGGCAGGACAGGATCTGAAATTCAGACATTTGATAATCATGACTTCTAAAATTTAACAGCCAGAGTCTTTAAAATGAAATGAAATGAAATGAATGAATGAATAAATTCTACAAACAGGAATAGGAACAGGAAAAATGAAATGGGAAATAGTATTTTGTTCAAATTCATGATTCCAGTGGCACTGATGCACCAATTATAGATACAACATATGCAAACCAGTAGGTAAAGAGAAGACTTTCTGAAGGGTACCTGATCAAATAACTCAAACAGTTTGGCACTTGGTTGATGAACAGTGCAGATGATGGACCTGCCCCCCTGGGCTAATGCCTTCATCAGAGAGACAACCTGAAAGCAAGATGCACTGTCCAAGCCACTGAAAATAAAGACAGAAGGGTGTTTCTTAGATCTGTGGATCTATACGCAACTGATCAAAACAATATATTGTGAAGTTGTCTGGGTCTATGCAACTGTTTATGATTATCTTTCATATTAATATTTCATGTTTGCAATAATCCATATGTGATATGCCATGTTTGGTACCAAGAGAAAGGCTGTAATCAGCTAGAATGATTATATGGTTTATATGTAGGTGTCAAATCTGTATTAGAAGTTAGGAATATGTCAGTCTCCAACCTGCAATCAACACTGTCCTCTGGAACTGCTCTGCGACACTGAACAAAGGACGACACCCAGCCAGGTACTGGATGCATACCAGAGGAACTGGACTAACCTGCAAACTACAGATTCTTCAAGGACTTGCTTTCTATGGACTCTAAATCATTTGTATGTATCTGATTCACTTTGACCCTTTGACATCTCTCACATACTGTTTCTTTTCTTTTTATATTAACCCTCTAGTAGTAGTTACTAAAGGATTGGCTGGTATTTTGGGTAAGATCCAAGCCTATATTGTTCTGGGTCATGTGGCTGACCCTTTGGGGTCAGAAGAACTTATTTCTCTAAGAGACCCAGTGGCTAGGTGGAGACGGGAGGAGCTGATGAGTAATAAAGGGGGCTGTTTCTATTTTGTAATGCTTGGTGATGACCAAAGTGGCAAATCAGAAGCATGTTTTGTTACTGACTGGGAGACTGGTTTAAGCACCGCCCATCAGTGGTTTGGGGGTTTGGCCCCTGGTTTTGCAGCTTGCCCTGATTTTGGCACATTCCGAAGGTTATTGCAGGTGGCCCAGATCACATACATGTACTATGATGTTTATGTTTCTCATTATTATCCTTTTACAAAGTGCATCTTTATCATCTTGAACAGCATCCCTGTGTTCTTTTCTCTCTCTCCCTGGCCTTTTCTTTTATCAGGCATCCACCATACTTAATCAAATGGGGAGTTATTCTCAGCGCTACCTTATGCAATTTTCAAATTCTGCAACTGTGGATTCCGATTATTATTGCTCCCAAGTCTAACAAACTAAGAACCGAATTATACTCTCAGATACACACCTGTGGCCTAAGTGACTTCAGGGCTGTCATGAGTGTCCAGCTGAGGGCACAAATTTGACCCTAAATGTTTTATATTTTAAAAAAATGCAATCATAAAAAATGTTTAAACTAATAGGTCATTTTCACTTAAAGGAAAACTACACATTATAACCCGAAAAAAATTCTACTTGTCTTCTGGGAAATCCTCTAGGATTTCTCTCAATCTCCCTCTTCCATATAGTTTACCTAACAACCATGTTTTATAACCCTATGTCATCTCAGGTTACAACAGTAACCCAGTGCACTGATGGGTGACCCTGTGCAAATTATTTCTTGGAGCCTGCATTGCCCTATAATTTAACGCAGGTGTAACAATTGCTTTCTACAGTATTATCCCACAGTAACCTGGATTAACACAGTGGCAAGTCAATCCCATTATAAACGTCATTAAAAAATTACAGCTTTTACTGATGCTGGTACAAATATTTTTAAACACCACATTCCAGAAGCATTTGCTAACAATGAAATGTGAGTATAGAAAACATGAAGCTATATAACCTGATGCTGCATATGATCTGGTGTCTACCTTTCAAGGTAAAGTCTTGATTTTCTTCTGTTTCAACTATTCTAAGATGTTAATAAGGGTTAATACATTCTGTGGTAGTTCAATAGCACATACTGGGTGGAATCAGAAAGGTGGATAGGCTCCCAAGTCTCACTGAAATCAATAGGAGTTAAGCATTTACCCCTGTGGATCCCACCCACAGTAGTGGTGGTCTATTTTTTTACATTGGGCCTTGATTTACCTTGTAGGTTCATCAAAAAACATAACTGGCGGGTTGTTCACCAGCTCCAAAGCAATGGCAAGACGCTTCCTCTGGCCTCCAGAAAGGCTTCCAGTTCTTGTATTGGAACAGGTCAGCAACCCCAGAGCTGTCAAGATCTCTTTTACCTGCAGACAGGATCAACACAGCACATACATTTTTTTTAAATTGCTAACACAACCCTCTTAGTCTTCTCCCTGGTTCTTCTGTAAAGGATGGAAACAAACCAGTTGAACCTATATTATGTCAGAGAAGTTGTATTTTTATAGCTACTAGCTTAGTAGGGCTTCAGAGAACATTATTTATCTTTATGACCCATGTTTGCTCACCTTTCTCACGTGATCACAGAAGAAAGACGATTAGGGTTGGAATGGACCTCAGGATGTCATCTAGTCCAACCGCCCTCATGTCCTGCTTTAACAGCTAGACAGGGTGCTCCCCTCAGAACAAAATACTAGTATTATCTATGGACTCTGAAGGGTGACTATCATCATCATACCTGACAGACAGGGACTGCTCCCCTTAACTTAAATGGAATTCCTTTCCTGTATAAAGTGAACAGGAATTGGCCCTCTAGTGGCAATATTCCTTCAATTTTCAATCAGGACTTGGGTTTGACCTCAGAACCAGATGTCACAAGAACTTCATGATTTATGAACAGACACTATTCAGCAAAACAAACATGACCTCTTTTATATGTTTTCTAGATTTTTATTTAGAAGGGAATAACAGAATTAAGTAGTAGAACTCAGTAGTTTCTAGCATGTCTTAACTTGTTTTCATTTGTTCATCTGCTTTGTTCCTCAAGGCCTACATTTTTAAGAGTGGTCACTGATTTTGGGTGTGCCTTTATTTTTCTCGATGAACAGTTTGGAACACTCAGGGCTTGTTCTTTACATGTATTATGAGGAAGATCTCAGAATGGTCCTCAGGACGTTACACAGCAGGTCACAGACTCATATAGAGCACAATCTGTCCCAGTGTCTTGGGGGCAAGAGAAGAAAAGCACTCTGCAATTAATCTACTCTTTCAGTGACTGTGGGCCTGATTCTGTAGCTTTGACTCAAGAGTAGTTCACTGATTTCAATGGGACTACTTACATAAACAAGGTCAATAGTGCTCCATTTATAATTTCTAACCCCTGAAAGGAGGGCAGTTCTAAGCTCTAACAATGACACCACACTGAATTGTAGGCAGGGAAGTTTGCTGCTGTGTTCATGCTAATATTGGCTTAGATGGAGATCATCTGTCTTGCAGAAAACTAAAATGGTGACAAGTAGGTAAGGGTCTGACCCTGAGAGGTACTGAGAGCCTGTAACTGTCATTGTGTTGATTCCCACAGACTCTAGTGCAGGGGTCTCAAACATGCGGCCCCTAAAGTTATTTCTTGTGGCCCGCAATGACATGATCATTACTGATATTTGCAATATCATTGTACGGAAAGGTTTCGGTGGTGCGGCCCTCGGGCCACCATACTAATCCTCATGCGGCGCTCATGGTGATTTGAGTTTGAGACCCCTGCTCTAGTGGGAGCTGCAGGTGCTCATCTTTCTGGATTGGGCTCTATGAGAACAATGAAACACTTCAAAATATTCATACAAAAGTATACAGAAAAATAGTATTTTTGAAACTAAACCATCAGATCGTGGGTTCTTAACCAGTTGGGGGAAGGGGTGGGTTCTGACCACCCTCCTCTCTATGTGCCTAGATTAGGGGGTGGCGATTGTGTCTAAACTTTCTTGCTTTTTTATGGTATCACACTGTGAAAAAGGTTGAGAACTACTGTTCTAGATTACAAAATCAAGGAGAGGGAATAGGAGGAAAAGTTATATAGAGGACTTGCCACTTTTCCCAGTCACTATTTTAAACAAGCAATAATATCCAAGCTAAAATAAATTCTTTAAAAAAAGCAGAATTGATCATAGAGGCTATTTATAATGATTAAATGTTTACATGGCAGAATGGTTGTTAATAATGTATTACTTATACGTCAATAGAGCCCAGTGGCTCCACTCATGATCTGGCCCCCACCGTACTGCTTGTAGAAATATGTAAGTCACGTCTCTGAGGAGCTTGCATGGAAATTTCACTGGGAATCTGAACAAGTGAATTGGCTTGTTTGGGCTGAATGTTTGCTATAAATTTCTCATCTCACATCCCCTGAGGTGTGAGTGAATTAATGAGATTTTTAGCACGAATACAAAAACACAGCTATCACTGCTGAGATGTAGGTGTTTTTTAAACAAAACATTTTTCATTTGAAATCTAGGGAGCCTTCTGTTTAGCCAATAAGCAAATCCTCTCTGAGTGAATCCAAGCATCCAGCAAAACATATTTCTCTGGATACCTCTTCCTGAAGAGTCCCTCATGATTTATGCACATTCTCTAGGATACTTTTTCAGAGGACATATAGAACAGTCCAGAAAGGAACATATGTCAGTATCTGTGAGGGCCTCGCTCCCTATTGTGTATCTAAGGGTTTCACATGGCTTTTTGTTCTCCCTATTGTGTGCATGAGTAGGTCAAAAATAAGGACAAAGGAAAGATATTAAAATCTTCAAGTGCTTCAAAAAAGGAGTCAAGTTTCCAACACACAGGTCAGAAAGGATTTTCACTTCTCTAATCTATAAACAACACAGCCACAGCAAATTGTGCAGGAGAGAAAGGAGTGGGAGGAAACCCCTGAGCTTCTCAAGCACAGCTCCTTTTAAGTCATGGAGTCACAGTAGGCCATGGAGAATCCACAAGTCCCAGCAGATTCCCCAGAGATCTGTGTGAACTCTAAAGAGACATCCTGGAAGGCCCTGTGTACCTGACCTCACCCCATGCACCCAAGTAACATGGTTCAGAGCAATCTACCGATGATACCTCACTGTCACAGCTGCTCCTGATACACAACAGAAAAGGGGGTATAGCTAAAGGCTGGACTCTCTTTTCTGTCTAATCTCTATGGAACTTCTAGGAAGAGGACATGTCCTTTCCCAGCTATACTACTATCCAATATAGGCACATCCACTCCCCCTCCTCACTCACTCAGCATCAATCCCATTTCCCTGTATGGATTTCTGTACAATAAAGTGATCTCAGTGAGTCCTGCCTGGTAAGGTGGATTGTGCTGCAGGTTGCTGTTCCCACACCTACTTTGCAGTTAGCATGCCAAAGCAGTAAGATAGGTAAATGGAAAGACCCCTCTGTGCATGGATCTGGGGAGCATAATATAGCCCCTCAGTATTTACACTAAGTTACCTGAAATTGAAATCTGGCACTTCTTCTAATAGAGAAAGAAAAGGTGACAGTACCCAGAAACATAATAGACTCCCCAAAATTAGAATGCACACAGAAAAAAAAATGCCACAAAAATTCTGGCATATCCACACTGGAAGTGGTGACATTTTACCTTTAAACATACTTCAACAACGCAGGTGCAATAGCCAGTTAATGCATACCTTTTTTTATTATTCTAAATATGTGGAGTCATTGAAATATAAGGGACCTAATTTTGCAGAATTTATTCAGCTTTTTTAAGTTCTATGTCAGTCCAAACCCTCATTGGACATAATGAGAAAGAACTTAAAAAGGGGAGTCAGGACCTCAACTAAGCCCAGTCTGTTTACATACTCTAGGACAATGGTTACCAGAACTTTTTTCAACTGGGTCTTGGAAAAAATATCATTTTTGCCTATGACCCAAGAATTATATCTTTCAGCTATGCATTCCAGTGTTTCAGGGCAGCAGCAGGAGGCGATGCAACCCAGTACCTGAGAGTTTGCAACCCAGTATTGGGTCCTGACCCATGGTTTGAAAACCACTGTTCTAGGCCTCATTCTCAATCAGATTAAAGCTACTAAAGGGAGTTGGAAGTTTACAGTCATGTTAAGAACCCTTTACATTAACAGAATGCTATAAAACAGCCTTGAGTCAATAAGAATCAAGACTTTTTGTTTCCTGATTCTATGAAGCAGAAGATTATTTGATGCCTCTAGTATTTTCTGAGGGAAATGTATATAATACACTAACTTTATCCAGCTGCGTAAAAAAAAAAAAAACCCTGACCACACTGACTAAAGATGCCTGGGACCTGTCTTAGCAAGCTACAATTTATTGTAAAAGATAATGAGCCGGATCCTCAACTGATGTAAAGACAACTTAATGCCATTAAAGTCAGTAATTTACACAACCATTGGATCTAGTCTCATAACTCTACCACAAACCTTGTTCATTCTAATTCACTTCACAAATTTAAGATTTAGTTATGTTTAGGTAAAGCAATCTTTTGGGATAGTGTTGCCTCGTGTTTAAGTAGTACTCTATTTAAGTTCTGCCTTGTGTGTTAAGTAGCACTATGTTTAAGCAGTACAGTGGTCCTAAGGCTGGGCTGTGGGCAGCATGTCAGTACAGAAGGATCTGCTCATACTGGGGCCAAAGGTCAGAGATCAATCCAAGACCAGGCCAGGCTAAAACTGCAAAATCTGTTACCAAATTGAGAGTAGGGTGTGGGGGAGATCAAGGCAGGGGTCAGGAGCCAAGCCTAGGCTGAAAGCAGGAGATCAAGATCAGTTGTAGCCAGGCGATCCAAGGCAGGGGCACACTGGAGCCCTGCACTGCTCAGATGTCTCCCAGAAGTGGCTTCCTGGTTCTTATAGGGAGTGCAAGCCCAACAAGGAATCACGGACAGCTGTTGCTCATGCATCCTTGGAGTGGGACTTCCTGAAGGGTTTAGCCCCTCAGTTCCTCTTAGCAGCAATCCTACCTGGGCCTCTCATGGTGATGAAGAGAAAGCATCTGCTGGAGTGTCTGGCTCTAGCCCTGAGCTCTTAAAAGAAGCAATAATAAAATGGGCCAGTTCCTGCACTCCTCACTCAGAAACAGATTCCACTGAGTTCAACAGGAGTTTTGCTTGAGTAAGTACTGCAGGTTTCAGCCCTTTAATTCCGCTTGTACAACACTGAACTATTAATAATACTTCAGACTTCTATAGTCCCCTTGAATGAAGACTTCAGAGCAATTTATAAGGATGGGGAAGTATCACTGTCCTCATTTTGCAGCCGGGATAACCGAATCACATACTTGATCAAAGTAATACAGTAAGGAACACACTGGTTTAACCATAGGAACACACTGCAAGTCCCATGAGCCCCAGTGTTGCCTACAAGCCTCATCACCCCCCCCCCCAGTGTCACCCAAAATCACACTAAGACTTCCTGTAAGTTCAAACACAAACAAAGTAGTAGTATTTTTTTTTTACTTGTTAGCATCATTCGATTCTAGACAAAAACATAGCTTTAAGCATGAAAAAATAAGGCTCAATAAACCCTGACCTCATGTTTTGCTTCTCATAAAGCTCTCCACAACCTGAACTGTTTTCACCAGCACAGTGATTTCTTTATTTTCTAGCTTAGCTATCATCCTCCCCTTCCTGATCATGCTTTGTATTAAAACACTCTTGTGTTTTAGAGGTCTTTTAGAACATGCATGGGAATGCTCTTGTGCCACCACCCACACAGTGATACCCACCTGAGCTGCCTGTCTGCCTAGGAACAGTCACACAGGCCACATTTTCAAAGGCCTTGACTTACCAGACAAAAATGGGGCATTTTCCAATCCTGTTAATGCACATTGAGTTAGCTAAACACAAATGGAAGTCCCATTAAAACACAAGCTAACAAGTCTAAAGCCATTTTGGCTGGCTGCATTTCACCTTAGGCTCCACGGTAGGCCACAAAGTGGTGACCTAACACAACTACAGGTGTGCTAGCACAATTAAAAGGCTCCATGAAAGTTCCGGCTGAGTTAACTTAACTCAATTAACATGACAGAAAAACACATCCTTTCTGTCCAGCAAGACATAACCAAAGACTCAAACCCTTAAAAATTCAGTACCTGACTTATGCTAGCTAATTTCTCCAACAGTTGCAAGAACTATCGACCATATTTGTGCATATCTAGGTGTACACACACAGGAATGGACTTGGACTTGTACCCACACACTGGGGATTAGTATGGGCACATGCAAGAGTGTATGCTCTTAGGCACAGAGGTCCAAGAATTTGAACCACGAGTGCAACTAAATCCCCTGCACAAAACTGCAATCCATTTGAACAAATCCTTCATGTTTACCTAATCAACCTTTGTGTCAGCCATGTTGAGTGCTACATTTGTAGATTTTACTATCCCTCCCATACAATAACCGCTGTCAACTATGTTATGTTGTAATTTACACCTTTCATGCACATTAATTGCAATTCAGTTTTAGATACAAATTCAAGCTATATAAATTTCACTTTGACATTGTTACTCTGCAGCATTTGTACCGAAAGCAATACGTAAATATGGTGAAAAACATACATACCATCTCTTTTCTGCCCTCATCCTTCTCTTGAAGTTTCAGATGAGCAGACACCTGTTGTATAAACATACAATATGATGCAAGTTAATTTGGAACTATTAGAGACAGGGCATCTCAAGGCATTGACAAAAAGTGCTTAATAGAGATGCCTGATCATATAACAGAGACAGGATAGTCCAGTGGACAAGGAAGCAGAGTGGGATGCAGGAAGTTCCATTCCTAGCTCTGCCACACACTTCCTACATAAGACTGGATATGTCACAGTCTCTCTGCTTTGGTTCCCCACTGGTAAAGAGACAATAGCAATGCTTCCCCACCTCACCAAGTGTTATGATGATAAATTCATTAGTGTTTGTAAAGTATTCACACACTACAGTGTTGCAGGACATTTAGGTAGAGAGATAAATAATCCTGTACAAGATGCCATCTGCTGTCCTCAAAGATGACTAAAAAATTCTGCTCTACCTTTATTAGAAGCAATTCAACTGCTAAGTAATTCTTTTATTTGTCAGCATGTTGAGTGGTTAAGTTAGACAATGCATATCATCTGGGCTCACCAGAAGTGGCTCTCTTTCTGAAGTTGTAATTTAGCCAGCCACTTTGAAAAGCATCACGCTTTTGGTCTTTGATGTCGTTCAGCTAGCTAAAGGACAAAAGCTGTTACAGGGACAATCCCTTCCAGAAACCTCTATTGTAAAAATTACGATTCTGGAAACCAAACAGATGAGGCACAGGCAAGACTAGGTGATCATAACGATCCCTTGTGGTCTTAAAAATTGACAAAAACCTCTTTCCCCTTACCAAATAACAACATCCATGAGCTACTGACTTTATATACTAAAGATCTAACAAGTACAACAAAACTATTGGGCCTATTTTCTCATCTTTAAGTCTTGGGCTTTTTCCCAGAGAGTCCAGGTGAAGACAAAAAGCAAGAGGCTATACATGAGGCTTCTTGGACCCAAGACAATGGACAAAAGAGTAATGGCAGCAGGAAGTCCTGTCATAGACCAACATCCTGCCAGAATGGAATCACCTGGCTAGGACGTGGCAAACAAAGGGAGATTTAACATGTCACCTGTTTATGTCCCCAGGAAAGAGATTCACACCGGGCTCTTACAAAGAGTCACTTATTCTAGCAACACTGGCCATGGCCAGCATTTCAGACTTTAGTGGTTAAGAGCTACTGGAATACAAAACAAGTACCAGGACACTGGTTAGCACTGTGTGGTTTTGGTGGATGAGAAGGTGGTAGCAACATAGCTGCCCTTCTCTGGAACCAGCCAACTGTTGCTGCTTTTATCCAGATACTAGCCTTTTGTGATATTTTATCTCCCTGAGGTGGAAACAAATGCAGGCTCAAAAGTTTTCTTCTGATCCCTAACTGTGATCTTAAGACAACAAAAAGCTGCGGAGACCCAAGTCCAGCCTAACAGCTAGAACCATCGAAAGGAATAAGTTCCAAAGGGGCAGCTGGATTAGTCCTGATAAGCAAAATAAGCAAGGAGTCCTGTGGCTCTTAAAGACCAAATTTGTTAGTCTTTAAGTGCCACAGGACTCCTTGTTTATTTGGCAGGAATAAAGACATGTGCTCACATACAGAGGGAGCCCCCTTTCTAGTCCCATACCCCAAACCCATCAGAACCAGAAATAAAGTTCACCATCATAGCTTCTTGGACAGTAAGATGAGGGAGCAGCATGTCATCTTGCATGATGTAACAGGACACTTTGCGAAAAGAGCGCAGGTCACGAGGTTGCCCATTAATGAGGATCGCTCCTTTCATCCCAGTCTCTCTAAAATGAAATAAGCAAATGACTTGGAGTGAGAGTTACCTTTATAATCTTTATTATATATCTCAGAGAGTGAGCGTATTGGGCATCTTCAGCCTCTTTTTAACTAATCTCTCAGGGCTGATACAGACAATGGAGTGACATGCATATATCCTCTGTGTGTATAGTTTCATAAGAAATTTCACACCTTAGGCAAAAATTTTAATTCAGACTTGTGCAAAAAGTGTGCAGTCCATCTGGATGTTTGCAGAAAAGCTGAGTTGTTTCATGAAAGGTAGCTTGTGAAGTGTCTTTGCACCTCCTCCTTGTGATCTGGTGACAGCATCAGACAGCAATAATGTGTTTCTGCTTAGTAAAGCAACGGGGAGAGGGGGCGATGAAAAACCAACCAGTAATTTTACATATTGCACTTTAATCAAGAATTATTCCTACATTCTGAAAATTTTGATGGAAACAAATTCTTAAGAGTCTATAAAACCTAATTTAAAAGACTTCACAGATAAAACCTTGGGTCAAATTTTTCAGATGGCTCACTTTTGGAATCTGAATGACTAAACTACAATCTTGTATATTAGTCTGGTTTGGCACTTCAACAAACAACTGAGGAACTTATGCTGTGTAGAATGTAGAAACATGGCCGAGATGACAGCATAATTCAGCATTTGTAAAGCTCCTATTTTCTACAATTATTAGGTGAGAACCTGTCCACTTTTTCCAACAGCGGTCAGATTACATTATCACAATGGTCCTTTTTACTGACCTGTACCCTGCCAGGATGTTCATGAGGGTTGATTTCCCAGCCCCAGAAGGACCCATAATTGCAACAAGTTCTCCACTGCTGAACTTCCCTGAAATTCCTTTCAAAAGGGTCTTGTAACCTGAAGGAAGAAAGAGATTATTACTAAACAGTGACACTTCACAGTTATTTACTGGATATGATGTATGCTTCATCTCCACAGAGGTGACAAAGATGGCAGTGAGTGCAATGCAGGAGGCTCAGGGGAAGCTGGCAGTCATTCACCAGCACATCATGGTCACTACCACAACCTGCAGACTGCACTGGAGGTTGTAGCTTTTTCCCACTATTTGAGTAGTGATTAGGAAGCTATACTGATCCATTTAAAAATGGCTTGACTCTCAGCAAAGAAATTTTTCCTAAAGTCACTTGGGAGGCTAAATGCCTTTTTGTCCCAATATGAGAGTCAGGGGTTAGCCTTTCCCTTGCAATTACCTTTAATAAGCAGCCAGCACTTCAAAGGGATGGTCAGCACAGGGAAATTGACAAGAATAATTATTGAAAAATGTGTTCCCATATGGGGATCTATTCCAAAATAGCTATGGTGCTTTAAATTCACACCCTACCTATGCAGCATAGCTTCCCCGTATAGACACACTCTAAATTAGAAACCTCCCCCTAGACTTGGGGTTGGCAGATGACACTCATAGCTGCACATATATTTGACTGGTCAAATGAAGATCTGAGATTCAAAATTTGTGATGTGGGTTCATCTCTAGCTGCTTAATGACACCTTTTTAAGGCATACCCAATCTATAACATGCACTGAAATGCAGGACCTTCAGTATTTGAGTCATTAATGATACTGGTGAAGAGAAAGACATTTTACTTGCTCACCTGAAGTAAGGGTTCTCAGTGCATAAAACTGCCTAGATTAGCACTCAAAATAGGCAAACGGATGACATCTAGTTAACTGTCATTTATAAAACTGAAGCTACATTAACACACAGCATCACTGGCTAACTGGATTTTCTTTCTAATCTGTATCTGTGATTCACTAATGTACCCTCTCTGATTACTTAGATTTAGCAGTTTTCTTCCTTCAGTTGCACCCGGAGACACACTCGTAGGTGTGACCTGCATTTGTCCTTCTCAGGAATGATGCTCCTACTGTTTCTAAAGAATTAAAAATGACCCTTGGCTTGGGTTAAACTTTATAAATTGAAAATAATGGTCGGGTGGCAAGAAACAGCCATGCTTTGTGTTGAATGTTTCTACAATGAAATGAAAACAAAAATGGGGCTGGGGAGGGGTGTGGGGGGAAGAACCCATGTAACATACTGGAAGCTGGCAATCCACTGAACTAAGTTTAGGTAATTGCAGGAAGCATTTACATGCAATGCATGACATAGTCCCACTTCTAGAATTACTAGTACGGATTCTAATCAGCATGCTGAAATGCCAGAAAATAATCTTGGCCAAAAGCATCAAGAAAAAAGGTGTTGGAGTCTCTTCATCTAATTTCTGTCTCCTCATCAGAGCTCCATGGTTCAGCTTTTAATTATCTTGGTTTCCTTTCATCTCCAGATCCCCTCTTCCCTTTCTCTGCCTCTCCTTCCTCTTTACAGCTCCTCCTCCTCCTCTGTTCTGTCCACTGTGGTTCAGTGCCATCGAAGATACCCTTGTACATCAATGGCATGCCATTGAGGGGTCTTTCTGAGCCACACTCTAGTCTCTGCTCTGAGTGTTCAACACATCTGTGGCCAGACGAATCTTCCTCTAGAACGGGGTGGACAAAACTATCTAGCAGCTGGGTGCCAGCAATTTTAGTTGTGGTTGCCAGAGGGCGCTCCTCCATCACATTTCTGTAGTGGAACTAGGCAACAGGCTACTAAAACAGGTCACCATGCTGACCAGAAACTGATTTGCTGAGGCCTATTGTAGAATTATATGAGCAACATGTCTGCTTTCAATTCCACAGGCAATTGTCCTTCAAGGAGCAATTAACAAAATACGCCAATATACTGGCTCTGGACTAGATTAACATGAGTCATTTGGGAACTGGCAAGATGCTATGTGCTTAAGCATGATCCTAATGGTGCAATAACACCATCTTCATGCGGAACGAACCTCAAGAAGAATAGCATTAAACAGAAAATTTAAAAAGACTGCCATGTGAGGATCAGAAAAGAGGAACCAGGAAGGTAAGGCTGTGATTCCAGTGTCTGGCTCTAAAGCCCTGCAAATATGCAGATACCCGCGGATGTCCGCATTATATCCATATCTGCAGATACAACACGGATATCTGCAGACCATTTCTTGTGGATGCAGATTGGATACGGATCCACATATTTTTATCTCTGCAGAGCTAGAGCCCTGCAAACATGCGGATATCCGCATTATATCCACATCCATGGATACAACACAGATATTCATGGACCATTTCTTGTGGATGCAGATCGGATATGATCCATGTATTTGTATTCGTGCAGGGCTCTATCTGGCTTTCTTGCCTTGATGTCTGTATCATAGAATCACAGGGCTGGAAGGGACCCCACGAGGTCATCTAGTCCAACCCACTGCCAAAAAAGCAGGACCACTCACAGACTGAATCCCAGAATTAAAAGGAAAGAAAATAGTATTTTTTAAAAGAGTAGTTTTAAAATATGTTAATATTTATTTATTTAATAACTGTAATAGGAATATAGCCCTACACATTGGCCCTTTATGTTCAATAAGAAGCAGTTTTAAATACTCTTGGCTTTGCCTCCGGTATTCAATGATCCCTCCTAGTCTTTATAAGATTGATGGAGGAGCAATGTCAGGTCTTATCACTCAATTAGAATCACTACCTGCAAATGGAACACTCACACTGGGAGAAAAGCTGCCCCCCATTGACGCTAATATAAAGAATTTAATCATTAACTTCAATATGCCAGGATTTCACCCTTTGCGTAGCACCTTACTACACAAGAAGCCCTAGTACTATTCATGTGAGACTACTCACGATGTAACATGCTATAGAATTGAGGAAGGCAAATAATGAAGCTCATGTGATAACAGAAAACACCAGAATTTTCTGGTACACCAATTTCTACTGTATGAGATTTTTCTGATAGTTTTCTACTGTCTACTATTGTTTATCCTCAATGTAAGAATTTCATAATATGCAACATGTCATAAGCACCAACAGCCACATATGCTGCATTACTATTTTTATACAATAGAATAAAGAACTTGGCCAGTTATAAATACTTAAGGAGATATAATCCAGAATACACTTTCCTAGCCTACAAATGTTCATTGAGAGAACACATGAAAATAAAATCTCTCTTTACTAGTAGTAACAGTAGTTTAACTAAAACAGTTTTAAATGCATGTCCACTACTCTTCCACCTAATGAAAACGAACTAGGCTCCTTTTAATTGCCTTTTCCTTTTTAAAAATTCCTGATCGTAAACCTACAAGTTAAGTTTCAGGCCCAAAGTATATTTTGCCACTTGAATTTTTCCATTATAAAAACACTTCAAAAGCGGATGTGATGTACATCACCACATCAAATCACTGCCCAGAGCCTGTCCACTAAATTGAAGAAAATGACTAAAACTGTAGAAGAGTAATGGAATATTCTTATCTTCCATTAGATTTAGAAACTTAGATTCTGCACTACTGTATTTGGCAGGATAGCTACTTTAATCATATTACACTTGGACTAGGGTGGACTAAACTTCCTGAAACCATCCTCCCAATACACAGGACAAGTGTAAGAAATAAGAGAGAACGAATTTTACATTTTAATTGGCATTTCAGACCATTAAGTCCCTATATAGTAAAGTCATACTTTATTCTCAGCAGGAGTGGGTGAGAGGTCTTCCTACTTACAAAGGTTAAGTCTGCCAAATCAAGGAGAGAAGATTTTACTATGTAACAGGAGCATTGTAGCCTGTATAATCCTTTACCAGGAATTAAAAATGTTCTGAGCCATAAGAAACTAGAGAAACTTCTGTTTCAGAATATTGAGGCTAATCTTCCCCAGAATGAGATGACCTACAAATTCTATATTGGAGTCACATGTTTTTCATGAGGAATGGATTATGTGTTTGGAAACATTTGCATTTCTCAAATCCAGGAACTCCTTCTCTGTATGATCTCTACCATGTATAGGAAAATGTATCCACTTACTTCCCAATTCGTTTTTGTTAAATTGTGCTATTTACATACTGATTTGTATTTGAGGAGCAAGGAGTTCCATGCTTTAGAGGAAATTAAGTGAGGGACTGCATCTCAGAGGGACATAATCTACTCTTAGCATTGCCCACTATTCTTTAAGACATGGCCAGTCCTGATGTAAATAGATACATTTCTGCTAACTTCAGTACAGTTACACTGAAGTTAACTGTAATAAATTTTCTAACTGAAATAGGGTTGGGTTTGGGGGGTTTTTTTGTTTTGTTTCCACAAGTTGTATCCTAACAGAGCTGGCCAATTTCAGAACATTCTTCTAGCAGAAAAAGTGGATTCATCGATATTAAAATGTGTTTTAATTAGGTCCTTCAAAATGACCCATGATTTTGAATTTTATTTGTTATATTATTTTTATTTCATTTTATATTTACTCTATTTACTTCATGGTGCACCCTCCAGCTTGAAGTGGTTTGCACTACATACACGATTCACAGTTTGGTTCAATGCATCTCATCACCCTCAGATACAAATTGTTCCTGTTTCCCCTGCCAGCAAAGGAGCCCAATGAGCAAATAGATTTGTCTAGGCCTCTGGTCCCAACTCAAGTCCTACACAGCCTTGTTTTTCTTGTATAAATAACTGACTTTCATGAACTGATTTTGGGAGATTTCCTTACATATTAAAGAAGATAAGAGTGGTATAACAAAGAAGAATTCTCTCTTTGTTGGAGTCAAAGGCATTACTGTAGGAGTTAGCAGTGAAGAAGCTTGAAGATTATATTTGCTTTCCTTGGAGGGGACCACTAGGGTTCCTGTTAAAACTGTGATTTTTAATTTTTCCCACAATTAGAATGGTCCCATGGCAAGACATTCTTAACTTTAAAGAGAACAGGACTACACATGTGCTTAAAGTTACACACATGCTTAAGTACCCTGCTGAACTGGGATAAAAATCATCATTAGAACTACTGCTTCCCAATAGAGTCACTGCAGTAAATAACATCCTGAGGTTTTCATTTAAAGTGACACATTCATTTGCATTACACTGATGTAATGCATTAATTTGGTATTCAGAGAGATGTCACATAGACCTTCTGAATTTTCCAGGAGTTTCAGCATAATTCAACATTCATTAATAGACACAGAGAACCTGGCTGTGCTCCCATTTAAATCTTTGAAAGTTTCTCACTGACTTAAAAATGGGACCAGGATTTGACCTTGAATCTAAGGTGTTTCCATGGTATCAACAGCTCTTCCGAAGAGCCGCTAATGCTGTTTATACCACTATGGCACACGTGCCATTGACACTTCAACTTCTCTTTTTGTTGCAAGCACTGTCAGGTCCTATAAGCAACCATTTTTAGTTATGTAAATATAAAACCTCTCTCCTTCTTTTATTAAAATGCATTTAAATACTATATTAAAAGTGTATTAAAGTTCCAGCTTCAAATGCAGGAAATGTCTGAACTGAAACCACCCATGTTCATCACAATTGATAAAGTCACAAATTATATCTCCAAGCATCTGACAAAGTCGAATAAATATGTGCAAATGGCAATTTCCAGAGAATTATAACTGAGTGGAATCTTGGTGGATCTTCATGCCAAAAAACACAAACAAACAAAACAAAATAAAAACAAAAACAAAAACAAAAACACATGCGTACACACACACACACACACACACACACACACACCACCAACAAATCCCCACACCATGACCAAAGAAGACATCTCTGATCCCTGCCAAATTTTAAGTTCCTAGTTAGGTGTGCTAGAGCTCTTCAGATAAATGGTCAGAGAAATAAATAATGGCAAATATGCCTAATTTTTCTCTAATCTCATTCCAGGAAACAGTCAAACCATTTTTGCTGAAAATTTCTCAAAAATATCAACTTCAGGCAGACACCTGGCACGGGAAATTTCAGCCTAAATTGTTCAAGTTTGGCAACCTTAGATTATTCCACCTAAAACAGTCTTCCATATTTCTGCCTGCAGCCACCTGTGATTTTTAGCTAAGCTCCAAAGGGGCAGCCGTGTTAGTCTAGTAAAGCAAAAAAAGCACGGAGTCTTGTGGCACTTAAAGACTAACAGATTCATTTATCACAAGAGCTTTCATTGGAGAAAATCGCCCTTTGCCAAACACTTTGAAGAGGAGGAACTTACAGTACTGGATGAGAATAAATGCAGGGGAGTGTAAGACATGGGATCAGGTCATACTGCAACAGCAAATCAGAGCATTTGTAAGGATTCAAACTCCAGAAAACAGCACACAGAGGGAGGGTGAAGTCAAATTACCTGTTATAATGTGAAAAGAATCCATAATCACAATTCACCCCTGCTGTCACACAATCTAATCCACATATTATTTGAATTTGAATTTCAGCTGTTTCTCTTTGAAGTCCTGAACAGATAACACATCCACCCTGGATACTACTTCATGGCTGTACAGATGTTATCAACACCCTTATGTGCTGTTGCAGTTTACTGGGCTCCAACAAACCAGATGATTCCTGTACACATCTCATTCTTTAGCTCTGTAACCCAAAGAAAGTTGGAGAATTGTGGAATTCTCAAAACTGGATGAATGCAGGTCCTCACCAGTCCCACAAGGAAATGTAAGTTTGAGTAGGGGTCTGGGAATGCAGACTTCTGAGTTCTGTTATAGTTTTACCATTAGCTACCTATGTGGACTTTGGGACAATTCACTTATAGCCAGATTTTTCGAAGATGGATGCACACATTCAGCATGGTTTATCTGCCTAGTTTTTTGCATACAAATATCATAACTGCACATACAAATCAGGTCTCTGACTACTTACCTGGACAATTTTAGGCATCCCACTAGCCATATAAATACCCAATCTGTATATGCAAACATGATACCTGCATACATTGTGTGTGTTTAACTGCGTGCATCCAAACACCTACAAACATTCTCAAGATGTGACTAACAACTAGAGCTGGGTGAGATCCAAATTTTCTGTTTGTAGGAAACAATCATAAAAGATTAAGTTTAGAAGGGACCTCAGGAAGACATCTAGTCCAATCTCCTGCTCAAAGCAAAACCAATCCCAATTAAATGGTGCAAATTTGAAATTTTTTGCATTCCAAAATGGAATGAAAACCAAAAATTAAAGTTTCCTGAAAATAGTGTTCTGAGAAGAAAATTATTTTGGATCAATCTAAATGTTTTATTTTGATAAAATCAAAACATGTTCCCTATATTAACTTTGTTTATTTTATATTTATATTATTTATAAAATGGAAGATCAAAACTTAACTGAAAACACCATATTTCCAGTCTATGTTTTTCTTTTGATAAATCAGCATTCTCCAACGGAAAAATATTCCTTCAAAATAGTTCCAAACACTCTACTCTTAAGCATTCTGTGATACAATTTCCTCATTCAGAAAATGGGGAAACAGTACTTACCTCTCACTGACACCATAAGGACTTACTATTCTTTAAAGAAGTGTTTTCAGTTCCTTAGATGAAAAATGTGACTATTTATATATATTACTTCAAAATCCATTGACAAAAATTGATAAAGTGGAAATTAGGTCTCCAAACTCCCTGTTAGGCTTAAGACAACTTAAATAATCTCTGAATAATGATATTTTGGGAGAAAAAGAGATATCTTAACTTCAAGGACTTATGCAGAATAGTATGGGCATTCCAGAGAGAGGGAGAGAGAGAAATATATTGCTAACACAAGAGTAACTTTCCTTATTACAAAGAGACAGTTGACATGTATACAAAGCATAGCAAAATTCCACTTTGGGACAAATAAATACTTTAAGATAGCTCTCTACCAAATAAGTCACAGGACGAAATTCACAGACATTGGTTACAGTACCTTCATCTGCCATTAGTATGCCACATTTACCTTTATGAACCATTCTGCACTTTACTGCTGAAATCCAAAGATCCATATATTTATATTTCATACACATGATCTTCATTGACGTAAACCAAAAATAGGATATTCTCTGAGTTCTGGAAACCACTTTGACAATAAATTAAATTTACAATTTTAGTTCAATATTGTACCCTGCCACCTCAGAGCAAACGCCTTCATTATGTGTCAGCAAAGCGGCATGCCTCAGACTGGTGGTTTTCAAACTTAGGGGTGGGACCTAGTACCAGGTCACAGACTCTCAGGCACTAGGTCATGGAGCCTTCCTACTGCTGACACCAAAAGACTGGAAAGCATTACTCAAAGATATAATTGTTGGGTCATGGATATAAAAATTTTTTTTCAACTGGGTCCCAAAGGAAAAAAGTTCGAAAACCACTGCCTCAGACTACAACATTGGAGGAAGAAGAAACAGTGAATGCAGAAGTACCTAAAGTGACCAGATCAAACTTCTGCATTTCAAAGTCCTTTCCACTGCTCATTTTGGGGATGGGGACTTTATTAGCCAAGGTTCAAATTATTTCATATTAAGGCTTCTTAATTCAAACTAATTTGCTAGTGCAGACATAGCCTCTGAAACGTAGCCTCCTGGCTAGTGCAACAAATAGCAATTGTGGGTGACTCTGAGCCAATGAGTACTGCAGATCAAACTATCAAATCTGTAGCCCTTGAGTGGGACAGAGTAAAGCGAACAGTCTATGGCCTCTGATGCTCCTGGCTAGGGCAGCAGGCAATAGAAGTTGGGGGTCTCTGACCCTCGGGGAAGAACAGGGGCAATCAATCAGTCTACAACTAGAGCCTCCAAAAGCCACACCGAGCGGCAAGTGTGGAATGGAGAGGGTGAAGATAAACTTGGACCCACTCTACTTCACTGGGTTCCAACCCCAGGCCCTATGAAGCCAAGAAATTCCCAGTTAAAGGTTCAAGCATCAGCTACTAATACATTCTCTGGGTCACTTCCTACTTCAAGGCTCGTCATGGGCATCTCCTCAGCTGGCAGCAGCTCGATGTCCCACTCAGTATCCATGGGCAGCTGGGTGTCTGCAGCGTAGTCAGGGTCCATAGTTTCCACTGCTTGGACACCCAACTACCTCTACAGGAGGCTGTAGCACATGTCCTTCGTCCTCCTCAGGCCACCCAGACTGAGCTGGGCTGTCTCCTTTTATCTGTCCCTTCCACCAGCAGTAGGCACCACTGGAGCAAGGAGGTGTGGTCTCCTCAGCCCACAGTGATTGATCAGGTCCCAATGACCCAGGGTTGCACTGGTACATATTATCATACTGTCCATTATCATTCACAATAGCAATTCAGTCACTTACGATTAAACAAAAAAATGAAGTCAGGTGGAATGAAACATTTAATTTATGACTATTCCATTTGCCAAAGAAATTTAGAACATGTTCACTTTGATGCTAAACAAGTTTTGTTTGTTTGTTTTTCTGGGAATTGCCAACAACCCGAAAAAATCCATTCTTTGCCCAGATCCAGTCATAATTAGGACTTAGAATTAACTTCCTGCTGAGATGAATGGGAGCAGTTGACATCTCCCAGCGCTGTTACTTCAGGCTGTCACCAGACTCAAGAGCACATCACTGTATCAATTGTAATGAAGGTTTTCTTCACAACCATAATGACTTTTTTGTTTAATAAACCCATGCACCCTGCAGTCTGAATGGGTACAGAGCAGCAGAGCTTGATCAAGGGCTGGGTGTTTCACACCAGCAGTCTAGAACGAGTTTTTAATTTTCTTTTTGCTTACAGTTTCAGTGTCACCAGCAAAAGTTGCTAATGTCAAAAATATGATCCGACTTCCACTTGGATTGCCTATATGTTGTAAGGTAAGGTGGAGGCTACTGACACTTAACATTGACTGAGACTTTGCCATGAAGTCATTTGCCACTACGGCTGTGTTCACACACAGGGGGTTATTTAGATATAAGTCATTTTGAAACAACTTATATCGAAATAACACCTTATTTCAAAATAACTTATGCCGAATTGACAAAAAGTTACTTTGACATAAGGAAAAAGGCGGGAAACGAAATAGCAAGTTCACAGTGTGAACATGCTATTTCGCTTGGGGAGGTGGCTGCAGGCACCAGCAGGGTTCAGCGTTGGGCTGCACTGAACCCCGCTGGTGCCCGCAGCCCCACTCTGCCGGCCAGGGGACACCCCTCAGCACCCTGGCCAGGGTGCTGAGGGGGCAGCCCTTCAAATGTTGTTTCGAAACACCTTGTTCCGAAACAACATGTTCACACGCATTGTTTTGAAACAATGGTTTCAAAACAAGACTGTTTTGCCCCAAAATGGGGTTTAACTTGTTTCGAAACAACGGGTTCCCGTTGTTTCGAAACAACTGTGTGTCGTGTGAACATGGTTTTTTTTGTTTCGAAACAACCTTGTTGTTTCAAAACAAAAATGCTGTGTGAACACAGCCTATGTGGGTTTGTTAACAAATGATGACAGGCTGGTGAGAATAGGGGAACTGAGCTCAAAAACTGATCTGAAAATTGTAGTTGGGAGAGAATTTGGAAGTAAACTAGTAGATTATGTAGGACCTGAAAAGACCCTGTAACTTTATTGTTCTCTCAGATCCATGGATTAGATGCTAAATTTGCACAAGACATTGAATCTGACAGTCTGCATTGTTCACGCTAAAAAAAAAGCCCTGAGTAAGTAAAGTTTTCAGTCTTCAGAAACTTCTGAATAAGGGTTGTATATACCATGCACTTTCACCATTACATAGACGGCTTACTGAATAATTTTAATATCTGAATAATGCTTTTCTTCAGAGTAACTAATACGATGTGACAGCCTGTTAGGGCAGCTAGACCTCCAACATCCTACCATTCAGTTTTAAAGTTTAACAGATGGTGTGACCTCACCCATCTTGCCTGGCTGCAAAGCATCTGCCAGCAAACCATTGTTCATGCAGAAACTTTAGAAGGAACAAAGTCTATAACTGGATTTCACCTGCATATTTCCTACATTCTCACAAACACAAAACAAAGTGCTTGAAAAAGAATTTAACAAAAAGGTTATTTGCCTTCCCATAATTCACTCTGTTCCAATTCCCAGCCCCTTCCTAATTATTCAAAACTAGTTCAATGCTGAGAAAATAGATATGCAGATGGATTAAATGACACTTGCACTGGGAAGGAAAGGGACTTGTAACATTCACCTGCTGATTCTTTTATCATCACTTTGAATGTGTACATCATCTTAGCTTATACAAACTAGTGTATCAGAATTGTACAAAACCAACAGCACACAATCATGGCACATGGAACTTTAAACTATCACAAACCTCACATGTGGAGTTTTGTTTTCATATTTTTGTAGACCAGGAGTTGGCAAACTTTGCTTGCCCCTGTGCAAGCCCCACCTGCCCAACCCTCAGCAGCTGCTGAGGTGGGGCCAGCACGGACTAGGAGCCCACTCCCCTGGTCCTGCCTCCATCAGCAGGGGATGGGAGTTGCACGTGTGGGCTCTTCCCTGCTGGTCCTGCCCTCCACTGGGTGTCAGGGTCAGCAGGGGATGAAAGCACTGTATGCAGGCTTTTCCCTCCTGGCCCCACCCCCTGCTGGGGATCAAGGCCAACAGGGGACAAATATGGCTCTTGCAGCCCCAGGCCCCACTGGAGGCAGGTCCAGCAAGGCAGAGAAATCACAGTGCCATAAGGCCAGGAGACCTGGGTGCCATTGTAAACAGGCACATGTGCCATCTTTGACACACATGCTGGGTTTTGCCAACCCCTGCTGCAGACTGTAAAAGAGATGAGATTCATGAACAGGCACATGCGTGTGCGCACGCGCACCCACACATGCACAGTGTTTGCTGTTACATGGAGATAAAGCTCATGTATTTGAGCTTCTGTGTGACTTAACATTTGCTTATATTCACACACGCAGTGAAGTACTTTCCCATGTATGGATGCATTCCTAAACTGGGTTTGCTCTCTCTCGCTTTCCTTCAAATGAAAATCATTCTGAAGCATTTTGGTATTTTCTCTTTGCATGCAACTCATATTTACTTTATGTGGCTCTCAGTCTCCCTAAGCTGGCTGGACCACATAGAAGGTTAATCAAAAATGTGCTACTGGCCTTGAGCTAACAAAGCTGGGGCTGTCTGTTAGGTCAAAGAATGGAAGCTCATGCCTGTTGGTCCAGAAGTTTAATTCCCCCCTGATAAAAGCTCACCAAAGGGTGCAGAATTACATGTATACAGAAAATATAATGGCTCTGTCCTGTCCACTTGGATATAGCTAAAATCATGCTTCAATTGGTCTGATTTTGGGTGGTGTTTTAATTTAGCTCCATGTAAAATTCATTCCCACAAAACACAATGCAACACTATAATACATCATGGTTCACTGAGTTAGACTCATCAACCAGTTCAATAGTAAGAAGGTACTAGGATTTCAAATTTTAATGCATAATGAGATTTTTATTCTTAATTATAAAGAAAGGTAATTTCTACATTTCATCAGTTACAGAAAATCATCATATATAGACATGCCTCATTTCCAGGCTCATTCTGCCACATAACCTGGGTTTGCCCCTAACTAAAGATCCAGATGTTGAGGCCTTCTTTCTCTAGGTCAATTAATGACAGACTTCTGATGTTCTTGCACTGGAAGGTATTATTGGTGCAGGTATAACAATGGGCACAGGGCATATAGCTTGAACAGGGGAGTAGGCTATATCTATCGCAGAGGTGAATGGAAAAGGAGAGAGTTAGGAACGGGTGACTCTGGATTCAATGGTATCTCACCCGTGATGGTAAGGTTTGGCAGTTCAATCAGAAATATGTCCTTGGGACATGTATGACCTGGCAACAACTAATCTACATGCTGCTGCTTAGTGAGACCATCTGCTGTCCGTCCACAGAAGGAAACAGGTCTAGCCTGGGTGATGAGTGTAGCATAGTTTCAAGCTAAGACAGGCTGTCCAAGGCTGAAATTTCAGTCTTTCACTCTGTATGCCTGATTACTTGGTTTTGTTGTTGACATTTACAATTTGTCATGCTTCAGACGGTTTCAGCAGATCAAAGAAAGTGCATGATCGTTATCGTCCCATCAATAGGAAAGCTGGAGATGCTTTGGTCATAGCATGAGGTGTTCCTCTGTAGGATAGCAAGAAGGAGTCCAGATGCTTCTGAATGGATCAATGTCCCCTTGGAGATTTTAGAGTTTGTTTTATTGTCTGCACAAATCTTTCAGCTAATCAACTGGTGGACTGATGATCTGGTGCTGACGTGATGTGATGTATCCTATTTGCTTTCACAAAATTTTCAAACTCCTGAGAAACAACTGTGGTCTCTTGTCACTCACAAGTTGTTCTGGTAGACCAAAATGACTACAGAATCCACGTAGCTTCTGGATAGTACTTTCAATAATAGTGGAAAGCTATACAGAAACTTTGGGCCATTTAGAATGGTATCTACAACAACCAGGAACATGCTTCCTTCAAATGGATCAGCAAAATCAACATGAATACGCTGTCATGGGCTTTCAGGCCAGTCCCATATGTGTAGGGGTGCCAAGTGAAGCGTGTTCCTTACATCTGACATGAGACACAAGCTCCTACCTTCCCTTCAATGGCACTGTCCAGGCCAGGCCACCAAGAAGAGCTTCATACAATTTCTTTCACGCATGCAATCCCACAATGACTTGAATATGGCTGTTCCAACAACCAAGATCTCAGTAATGGTGGAATAATGATGCATATCTCCCACAACAAGCATCCAGACTAGATTGATAACTCCATCCTCCTGGACATGGAGGGAAGGAGGTCAGGTGAGACCTGAGAGTCCCATAGATTAGAGATGTTCCATGCATCAGTAGTTCCATAACTTGAGACAGTAGTGGGTCAATGCAAGTTGCTTTCTTCACCTGAGTACCAGTGACAGGTGTGTTCTTTACCTGTTCAAAACAGAAGATTTTTCTGGTCACTATCTTGAGGTTTAACTCATAAAGGCAGCCTTGAAAGACCATCTGTGGTGCTGTACAAAGTGAACTTCTGATACTCGATCTCATGTGTGTGCAGAAAGCAACAATGCCCTTCTTTGCATATGACTAGCAGCCACCATTGATGCTAAAGGTTGATGATCAGTGAGAGTCATAAACTTGCTTCCAAACAGGTCCTGGTGAGATTTCTGAATGCCAAAAACAATTCCTAGTGTCATGTTTGATTTGGGCATAGTTAGTTTCTGCTTTGCATACGGCAGGGGTCTCAAACTCAAATCACCATGAGGGCCGCATGAGGACTAGTACGTTAGTCTGAGGGCTACACCACTTAAATCTTTTCATACAATGTTATTGCAAATATTGGTAACAACAGTGTTATTGGGGGCCACAATAGCTTTACGGGCCACGTGAGGCCCACGGACCGCTTGTTTGAAACCCCTGGCTTACGGTATGTGAGGCAAAAATCAATGGGTCTCTCCTCTCCTGAAGGCCTAATGTGTGACATGACCACTCCATAAGGGGAGGCATCGCAGGCCAAGTGTTTAGGTAAGGACAGATCAAAATGCATCAAAACCTTTGATTTGAGCAAAGCACAATTAGCTCTATTGAATGCAACATCACAGACCTCAGTCCACTTCCAGCCCTTGTTCTGGAAAAGGACCTTATGCAGGGGTTTCAGTAGGGTTGCAAACTGTGGAATAAACTTGCTATAATAGTTCAATAACCCTAGAAAAGAGCAAAGCTGGTTAACATTTTGAGGAAGCAGAGCATTCACAATAGCCTTGACTTCTGTAGGAGCCTTACAAAGGCCAGTTGCATCTATGATATGTCCCAAATACTCAACAGCCAGCTGGAAGAATTCACATTTGCCTTTGTGGACTCGTAGGCCATACTCTTCCAGTCTTTATACAGTAGCCTCCAAGTTTGTAAGGTAATCCCCCTCATTCTTGCCAGTGATCAGGATGGTCATCAAGACAGCACTGGATTCCTGGCAAGCCACACAAGATCTGGTCCACAGTCTCTGGACCAAGTTGGAGCCAACATTATTCTGAAGAGCAAGTGACAATATCACTACAGGCTTTATGCGCTGCTACAGATAACAGCTGTTGAGACTTCTCATCAACATGCATTTGTAAATACACTTGACTCAGATCAGTTTTATAGAACTTTTCTCCACCAGCCACACCAGTGAAGAGGTCATCAATGCAGGAAGAGGGTAGTGCTCTGCATGTAACACTGGGTTAACAATGCTGTTAAAATCCTCACAAATCCAAATGGAGCCATCTTTTTTCAATATTGGAATGATTGGCATTGCCTATTAGCTGTAACTGGTACTAAGGCTCCATTTTTGACCAGGTGCTCCAGGTCTGCTTTAACTTCTGGTACGATGGCATATGGCAGTTCTGGATTTCAGACATTTTGATTGGCTGTCAGGCTCAATGTTTAATTTCACATTGATTCCCTTCATACTGTCCAGCTCCTCTCGGAAAACAACACCATGTTTCTCTAATATAGCTGCCTGACCTGTTACTCTAGTCATTCTGTGCACTTTTGCTCAATTCATCTGGATCTTCTAAGCCATAACCTTCCCCTTAAGGCTGGATAATTGCCTCCCACCACAGTGTTAGTTTAGCAGTCTGTCCAATATGGGTACAGCTAATTCGGTGTACACCTTCAGAAGATTTGTTGTCGGTTTATGTGGAAGATGCTTTAACCGCTCCTTATACAGTATCTGAGACAGGTAAAACTGCTGTACCAGTGCCTAGTTCCATGCATGTAGGTTTACCAACAGTCAGGTTACCCAGTATTCATGTGAGCCAACTGTCATGGACAAGACATGGAGTGGCACTTTGTCTTCTAACTATGTGCCACTTTGATCATTCTGAGTCTGCTCTCCTGCATGTACATCTTCCTTTGTGGTCCACCAGATCATAGGCTGCTTCTTCTCCATTCTGCCTTTTCTGTTTGACTCATCTTTCTTTTGTTTCTGGGTATACTCATTATGTCCTTTTTTGCCACACTGTCAGCACACTAGGTCAGAGGTATCAAACTCATTCAATATAGAAAGCCACACTGTAGGGCAGGACACCTGGCACGGGCCATGTGTCTGCACAGACTCCCCAACCCGTTTCCCTGCCATGTTGAGAGCAGCATAGGCTCCACTTTCCCCTCTCATGTTTAGAGCAGTATGGGCTCCCTTTTCCCCTCCCCAACACCACACGCTCTCTGACACCTTCCCTTTTCCCTGCCCTGTGAGCTCTCCTTTGCCATGCTGGCTCTCTGACCTCTTCCTCTGCTGTGTGGCTCCCAGACCCCCTTCCCTTTCTATCTACCCTACTCAATGGTGGCAGGCAATCAATACCAATCGGTCTCAATTGCAGGCAGGCTGGGCTCCTGTCTCCCTCCCCTTCCCACCATTCTCCACGTAGGCCATGCCCACTTTTTCCTTCTCCTATTTGTGATTCATGCGCAGTCAATCAGATTAGCATGCTAATTGACAGTGAACAAGTGGGGTGGGTGGTACAGTGGCTCTCTGGGAGCCTGGCCCTGCCTGCTGTGACTGAGACTGATTGGTTGGCAGACCACAGCAGAGCTGAGCTTGGATTGGTTGAAGCTCTTCCTTTACTCCTCTGTGCTGTGACTCTGATCATGTAAGTGAGTCAGACAGTGTGTGTTTGTGTGCGCACACGGGCCTGGCTCTGCTCTGCCAGCAGCCTGTCTTTACTGTTTGCTGCTGCAGACAGCTCCTAGGCACAGCTCTACAGGTTGGATAGGCGCACTTGGTAGGCCAGATCCAGCCCGCAGGCCCTTAGTTTGGTGTTCCTGCACTAGGCCTTTACACCAGCATGCCAATGCATGGTGATCCAGCTTTGCACAACAGTAACATTCCCAGCTCCCCATGTCTTGTGACACCTTATGAACTGATTTGCTGTACCTCTCACATGGCAGTTCCATGCAGTCAAATATCAATGGCCTTCTGCAAGATGAGCTGGGCCTCTCAACAGGTGCTTCCATATTGCTTCACTGAGCAGATGGCACACCAGCCATCACACAACCCATCATTTAACATCTCACTAAATTTACAGTGCTTAACAAGCTTCTTCAGAGCTCCTACAAACTGCACAACTGTTTCACTTTCTTCTCGATTCATTGTGTGCAACCTCTCTCTTTCTGCAATTGCCAGTGGGTTTCAGAGATAATGTGCTCCCTCCTCCAAAGAGCAAGGGTTTTTTTTTCTTACTTTGACCTCTGTTGCATCCCCCCGTCTCACCTGCGTGTTATGCTGAATCTTCTGAATAGCTTATATCCAAGAGTTCAAGATGAACACCCAGAGAGCTAGTCCATGTTTAAGTGTCTTTATTACTCAGTCTCTAAGAACCAGCCCAGACTAGCTGAGCTAACCCCTAATAGTCTCACTCTATTACTATGACAACAAGTGAACTGAGTTGCTATAGCAAGCCAGGCAATTAGGTGAGACATGAAAATAGACGACAAGAATTTCAGTCAAATCCTGAGAAAGTGGTTCCTTCCCAGCAGTAACAGCTATGGAATTGCTATGCGGCTACACTGCCTTAACACCTCCTTCAGAAACAGAAAGCATGTCCTTTACCCACAGTCATCATAGATGAAAAGTTTTCTTTATGTCTGTGTGGTTGGCGGATGTCTCTATGTCTTGCATTTTCCCCAAGCAGACTGATTGCTGAGGAAATATCTGAAGTCACGGAAACTTCTCTCCCAGGGCCACTGAAGTGATGGCAGCAGAGCCCCCTATAATCTTTCCTTAATACACAATCAAAGGCAAATTTGGAGGGAGTAATCACTCCCTCTGTCCTTTCCCTACAAGCTGTTCCCAAGGAGATAATTATAGTCGCTATGGCTCCTGCATAGATACTGAACTGAGAGAGGTCAGGATCAGCATCAGGCCAGTGTGGAATGTGGGGGGAAAGAAGGTTTTATGCAGGTGATGCTAAATGACTGAAATTTTATAGAAAACAATAATCTCCATGCAAGTTTTTTGAGCTGTTCTATCGCAGGGATAGAACAGCCAGACTGGATCAGATCAACGGTCCTTCTAGCCCAGCATCCCATCTTCCAACAGTAGCTAATGCCAGGTGCTTCAGAGGGAATGAACAGAAGAGGTAAGCATCAAGTAATCCATCCTATCAGCCACTACTGGCCTCTGGAAGACAATGATATAATTATCTATTAAATCATATATGATGATTAAAGAAAATCTATGGAAAAGATCTTTTCTGTTAATATCAATAGGACTTTTCCACTGGGATTCAACTCCAAGATAAGGAACGTTTCTTTATCAAATGTTGCTTCATGAGAGAGTGGAAGCCAAATTCCGTCTTTGGATGCAGTCCCATGCAGCCATCTGCCTGCATCCAAGGATAGGGATTTCCCCTTAAATAGGTCAATGAACTGTAATAGCCTTGCTCCTGCAAACACATATACCAGTGAATGCCTGTGTACAGTGAGCAGTGATGCTAGCTTTAGAGGCACTACTTGCTTGCCAAAGCGTTTGCAGAACGTGGGGTAAAATATGTGTTGTGACCAAGAGGAAAACATGCTCCTTGCCTCCCCCTACTCCCATCAAAAAGAGAATGGTTGTGAAATTGCAAGCACCTGATGCACAGTTTTGCCTTTTTAAAGAATCTATTGAAAACTGATGCATTTTCAAACCAGCAAATTCAGACAAATACTGGACAAGTGCTTTCCTTCTCTGAGTGTCTTTTTTTTTATTATTACTATTCTTACATTAGTTTCTGCAGCATAAAAATACAAACAGGTTTTCTACTGGCAAAAAAAGCAGCCATCAGAGAGAGAGAGAGAGAGAGAGAGATGAAAAGCTGACACATCCAAGGGAATGACAAACACCAGTCACGAGCACAGTACCTACATACAAGATGAGAGCCCCTTACATATGTCAGTCATGCAGAAAGTAATTTCCTTATAATTACTGTACCTTTATATCTTGGAAAGTACAAATAGTACTATTCACAGCCTTAAAAAACAGATTAAAGAAAACCAAGACTTCTTTTTTAAAACAAATTCTTAAATGAGGAGACATTCCAAATCATTCCAGTGGGCTATGACTGCTAATCAAACTCACCTAGCCTCTATTTATAACACAAAGAGCTAACAGCTGCTTCTATTACTGGGGTGTCAGAACCTGGCTCACAGTTCTGCAAGGACTACCTGGACCATGGATCTCAATAAATAGGAATAAGCAGGCACTGCACATTTGTGCCTCCCTCCACCATGCAGAACAGATAGGCAGGAATGTGGAGGGGAACATGTGAAGCCTGGGCTCCATCCCCCTTCCTCTCCAGTGCACAGGCTGGAATGGCAGCTGTTGTAATTTGCTACTGGTAAGGGGCAGGAGCAAATTTCCACTGCACAGCAAAGGGACAGTATTGGTGTTCTGAGGGATATCACCAAGGTACAGTGCTTCAGAGCTGCTTCTGAAGTATTGCATGTTATACACCACTCCTTTTTCCAGGCTGTGTCTAGTGCAGGTCTCAACAAACCCCAAGCACCAGGTCACCAGACCAACCAGGAATTTTACTGTGGCGCCTAGCAGTGCCATGGTACTTCAGGAGCAGCACACACTCTGGTGCCAAAAAATGCCACTAGGGCTAACAGGTTCAGCAGCACTGCCCCCATCACCAAAAACAGCCTTGGTGGTGTTTCTTTTTTCAGTGGCAGGGGGCACCTTAGTTGTCAGGCAGCACCCCTCTACATTTGTCAAGGCCTGGTCTAGTGGCACCATCTAGCCAAGTGGTTCCCAACCTTTTCAGTAACACGGCACACATCAATGAGACAATTCCACAGCACACCCACTTTTTTCAGCTGAATTGATTGCTCATAAATGCTGCATTTAGTTACATTTACTATGATTACAGTCTTACGAGAGTGGCTTGCAACATAGTGAATACAACAAGCTAAAGAAGCAAATACGCATTAATGTTTCAAATCCACTGGAAAAAAAAAATCCGCGTCATCTCAATTTTGCCCTTTGGCCACCTGCATTTAGCAGGTTCATGTTTCAGAATCGAAAGACCAATACCTCGCTTTTAAGTTTTATAAGTTGTAATTTTGGTTGGATAGAATATTAAGATGAAACAACGTTTGTTTTACATTACCTTTGTATAAAATTTCATAACACACTTGGAGAGTTCTCATGGCCCACCAATGTGCCATGGCACACTGGATGAAAACCACTGATCTAGCCCACAGATCTTCTTTGCAAGAAAAGCTTTTCAAATGCTAATTTCTTTCCTAAGTCAGGACAGTTTCTTTGACAGACTCACTAAACCGAAAGGGTGAGTGTTGAAAACCATTGTACAGACCATACAGAAAATACCCATCTCCCTCCAGCATACTGCAGAGGAGAGTGGTTATCATAAAACATGCACCCAAGATTTCATCATGCTACAAATCCCTACAGAAATGGAAGGTTCCACATTTTGTGGATTTTGAAAAATATTAGGGTTCCACTGGCTATATTATACAAATTGCTCCAATGTTTGACTTTAAAATATGCTCCACTTGAAAGGTCAGTTTTAATAATTCATGAAATAGTATATCTGACTACAGACAAAGAGGCATTCCATTGAAGTTGCATCAAACTAAACTGAAAATATTGTTCAGGCAACAATTCATCCACCTTTTTTTGGAGAAGGAGAACACAGTATAGTATTAAAACAGACCAGCAATCGTGCATTCTAAAAATTCCAGCATATGCCTCTCCCTCTTCTGTCCTCCCCATCCTCACAAATAGCTTTGCTTTACTTTTATACATTTCAGAGAAGATTCCCCTGTTACTGTCCAGTTTCCTCAATCCAGTTCCTATTTCTTCCACTCTGCCATCTATTCCAGAGAGAGACAGACAGCTGGACAGTTGAGGGTGAGGAAGAGACTAAAACCAACCACACTAAAATGTAAAATACCTAGCTTGGTTAAAATGAATTTTAAATAAGCTTTCTGCAGCTTTTCATAAAGATCTGAGCAGGTGCTAAAAGGCTTCCAGACTTTAATTTTGTTTCATTCATTCCATGCTAGCGGGTCATAGTTGCCTGTAACAATCAGAGAGAAGCTAAAGTAATTGTTCTCAAAACCAAGAAGCCAGAGAAAGAAATACCAATAAACCACATACAGTTGCTTCTGAGGCTGATATAAGCCTAATTTCAGCTGTACATCCCTAAAATCATTTTTCACTTGTGCCTGCCACCTGATAGCAGGAGGGGAGGGGCAGGCTATAAATGGGGACTCCTGTGTTCAGAACCATCCATACTGATTCCTCCCATTTGCTGTGATTGCAAATAAAAAGAATAAAGCTGAAGGATGTGGCAAAAATCCTTGGATTTCTACCAGTGCTTGGACTTTGGTTAGAATAACTGTTTCTCTGTTACTGAACATTTACATTAATGAAATCTCCTAAACAAAAACACCACTAAACTACTCTAATTAACTACCCTCTTCTTTATCATATCAGCACTGAATAAGTTACCAACAGAAAAGTAATGCACAGTAGGCTGGCACTACTGGAATGAAAATAAGTTAGAATAAGTAGTTTTCAGAAGGGTGATTTCTGCCTTTTTGCAGTTTGGAATTGGAGAAGTTGGCAGCATCAAGGGGCATCCACTGAACCACAGTAAACTAGTGACTTTCCATCTGTTTTAAAAAGCTCTAGTTGACCTACATTCAATGTTATGGATTAACTAAAGCTGATAAGGTAACATGCAGAAAGTATTGATTCTTGCTGCTAACCATATATCATAAAACAATTAAAGATTTCAGCAGTAACATGTTAAATGTACAAAGGATTTTTCAGAAGGAAGATGTTTTTGACTATTCAAACAAAACAAAAACACAGTTTGTACAACATATTAATTCATGCTGAAGTATAAATATAGCCAATAATCTCATTCCTGACTTCTTTTGGTTATATTATTTCACTCTAATGGATGTATTTTAAAACAGAAGTATTGACCAAGACTTCCAAAAATAACTAATGATTCTGGGTATCCAGTTTAAAGATTCTTCATTTTCAGAACTGCTGTGAGCAACCACCTTCTGGAAATGGGACCCTTCAAATTACCTCAGGTTGGACATGTGAAATCACCTGGATCACTAGTCATTTTGGAAAATCTTGGTTCTTATTCTCCAATTACCTACAGAATTACAGGTTATGATGACATTTTATTGATTTATAAAACAAACATCTTCTCCATACCTTATCCCTGCTATCATCCAATGGAAAGCTATTTTCCTGAGTTGCTTTTCACTTATCTAAGAAAAATAACCAGTAATATTTTTTCTTTTATTAAGAGACACTGAAATTAAGCTTGCTGGATAATATAAGAGCTTTTTATTCCTGTTGAGAATTATTTAGACTGTCTGATTTTTTTCAGTTTCTCCCAGTACTTCGGTTAACATTTTCTGTCTTCATTTACACCTAGACTATTCAACTAATTTTCGTGGGTTGCATGGAGATGGTGGAGGGAGCTGTGGAGCAAAATGGGTTGTATATTGATTGGTTCATCTGTTAATAAATATTAGAATTAACAATAAATTAATAGTACAGTAAGATACTTCCCTTGAAACTGACAGCCAAAAGAAATCTGTAGACTGAAGTACTTTTGTTTACTCTTGTTTTGTTAAGCACATCCTTCATAAAAGGCAGATTCATACAAAGTGAGCATTGGTCTTGTCATTTTTTTTCTGACTTGGCACTCTCACAATCCTGTATCCCAAAGTATGTTTGTTTTTAACAGCACCAAGTACAGTGCTGCCAGGCATGCCTGACCACTAAATGGACCAGTGGTTCTCAACCACTGTGTCGGGACACATTACTGTGTCATCACACGTCAGAAATGTGTCACAGAAAGCCAGGGAGATGGCTGAAGTTGGGCTCGTGTGTCGTGTAGGGTCGTGATATGTCATCAAGCATGTCATGATCACAAAGGTTGAAAACCACTGAAATAGACTACCTGGGCACGTCATTTTGGGGTAACGTGCTGGATGTATGTTACCAGAAAAAGCAACTTGAACTTTCCCTTTAGAATTCTGTGTTCTCCCACAGTACAATTTATCCCAAACTCATTTGCGTTAGCTTTGGCCCATGTTCATACTACCTACTATCTGCCACCCAAAAACAGAGTAATTTAGAGTTAAGTTTATTCAAGTGCTTCCTCCTCATAACATACTTACTAAAACCCAAGGTAATCATCTGTTGAAGCACTACGAACATACAACCTGACTGGGGGGGGGGAGGGGGGAGAGGAATGTCACACACCTTACAGGAAGATCACTACAATATCCAAACAAACTTTCAGAGATAAATATTCTGCTGGTATAAACTAGGATAACTCCACTAATGTCAATGAAGTGTCACCAATTTATACAAGCTAAGGATCTGGCCATAGACTTCAATTGCAGCTGTGCATTTGGGAGGGGCCAGATCACAAAGGAAATGGCAAGGGTTCCCTCTAAAGAGTCAAAGATCATGGATACCTCACAGATCAAAGAACTGCAGAGAAACTCCATGAATTGAAACTCTCAGTATTTCTCAAGTGAGACTGACCTGCACAAGGGAATAATTTGTCCATCGTCTTTTAAGTATAACGCTCCCCTAATGCACTTCTTTTAAAGTGACTAATGTACCTAAATATAAACTGAAACTAGACAATGGGATGAAGGTATTATTTATACCCAGCTGCCTGACAATCACATTCTCACTGGTGTACAGCCATTACTTAGCTATACATTTGCCTGTTAGGTTGAGGAATAACATTTAAATTTGTAATAACAAATTTTGCTAAATGTACATGCAAAAGCAAAGGAAACTAAATGAAAACTGTAGTATCTGTTCATGGCACTCTTGATTTCAATGGGAGACAATGTTTGTGAGCACTGTGTTTAAATAGTGAACACACGAGCTGCACTTTTTTTTTTTTTTTTTTTTTTTTAATAAAGGCAAGTGAGATTTCATTATGCTGGCACACAAGAGATGGGATTGCAACAACTTGGATAATGCCAAAACACAGCACATTATTCTATCAATGGATCACAACATTTTCAAAATATTACAGGATAATTTCCTTAACTAGTGTACCTCCTATTAACATTCATGTGAATCACTAGATCTTTGGAGAAAATATTTGTGAAACCCCCAAACTATTTTTAAATAAGCTCTCCTTTAGTTGTAAGATTTGCTGTAAACCAGTCTAGGAGATGTGATATTGTCTGCAGATATTTGTTCGCAGTTTATACTTGGCCATTATTTGTACTAGAGTAGCACCTAGATACCTCAGGTCAAATTCAGGGTCCCATTTTTTAAGCACTCTCTAAAACACATAGGAAATACCACCTGCCCAAAGAGTTGTTAGTCCAGCCACCCTGTTCTTCTTGTCCCACCCTCTCCCTACCCTCTGCTGTCTGTATTATTGTAAATTCTCCCAATGCATGAAAAAGAAATGGTATAGCATCATACTGCTGCAGTGACCCAAAGCTCAGGAATAAAGCTCAGAGAAACAGAGATGGTCTAAAAAAGCAAATGGTCATATTAGGGTCATATTTGTTAAGATAGTGCATGGGGTTCAAAGCATAATCATAGTCAGAGAATGTCTGCATTGGTCCCAGAAATCTCACAAGCTACACTCTTGAAATTTCTATCTGTTCAAAGGGTGGAAAACTCACAAGATCTGCTCTTCATGTGACAAGATGTTTGTTACATCTGAAGTATAAAAAAAGGCCACTACGGCAGTCTTTGGCACAAAATAAAGCAGCTGTCACCTGACGCCTGTTGCTCAGGGACACCTCTGTCAGTTGGGAATCAACGAGCTATAAAGACACCCTGACACCAGCCTATGTTCCCAACCACTCAACTCCCCTGTTAGGATCCCCCCGGCAAGGAGCCCCTGCAGTGTCTAGGGTAGGGGATATGCAACTTCAGAGACAGATGAGCACCATTCTGTATGCAGAGCAGATCTCAGGTATACAGTCAGGCACTATGCACCCAACTACAGACCTTTCCCTAATTACTCAGATGCAGATAACATATATTTTATCCCACCAGAAACTCAGCTACAGGAAGTTTCTACTGCAAGCTCACTATTCAACTGTTGGGGGGCTGGAAGTGAAGCGGTGTTTGGTTTTTTAAATCGTTTGTAGGTTGAAGTGTACATTCCCATTACTTTATATAAATTCTGGGCATTTTACTTCCATCTCTACCTCAAAAATATGTTCCACCAATTCTCTGCCATTAACAAATCATTAAAGAAATGAAATGAAACCAATTTATCTAGTAAACATGCATGTTCCCCTTTAAACCCAGCCTGAAAGGGAGTCAGAACAAAATCCAGGGCAACACTACAGGAAATTTAGATAACAATGTTGGAAGTTGCTAATAGAGCTGTAACACCGTATCATAGCTGAACCAGATTCCCTGGTGATATATTCAGAAAGGTCCCATGCCATTCTTCCATGACACTACTGAAGAAAACCAGTGATAAAACAGGCTGTATTCAGATGAGAGTTTTATTTCGAAACAACAGCTGTTGTTTTGAAATAAAATTTCTTATGTCCAGATGATGTTCCATTATTTCGAAACAACAGGACCCACTGTTTCGAAATAACGGCCGTTGTTTTGAAACAGTAAAACCTCGCATCTAATCGAAATAGCCATTGTTTCTTAACGGTTGTTTCAAAACAACGCTGTTCGGACGTGTTATTTCAAAATAACCATTATTTCAAAATAACTCTTTTGCCCTTCTCCTTCCCAGGGTGCCTTCCTTTCAGCCTTTATTGGGGGGCAGGCATGACCCAGGGAGGGGGCCATGTTGCCACATCTCCCATGATGCCCCTCTCCTAAAGCGAAATAGCAAGTACTGTCTTTGGACATGATATTTCGCTTTGAGCTTTTACCTTAATTCGAATTAACTTATTTCAAAATAAGGACTTTATTTTGAAATAACTCATTTCGAAATAACTTATTTCAAAATAAAAGTTTACGTGTGAACATAGCCATACAGTGTGAAGTGTCGATAATAAGAGAAATTATTAGAAATAGGAAAAATGCCCATATTTTACAACACAATAAGAACCTACTGAAAAACATTACCAAAAATGCTCTTTTTTCTTAGTTCTCATCCTTTTCATTGATGGCACTCAGAAAGATGAGAAAACTTCCATTTTACAGTCCACTTTCCTCGACTATGTAGCCTATCCAATGGAAACAGACTTGAACTATTTCTAGGAAACAGCTGTTTTCTTGCTTCCGATACAAAAATCAAGTTGCTATTGTTTTTGTTATTTTTAAATTGTATATAAATAATTTATATGTATATAAAAATCACACAGAGACAGTATCATGAATATACACACACATATGGCTCTGCACTGTTTGTAGTTCTGCTTATCTAGGTACAAGTTTGAATCCAGGTCAGGTCAGGTCAGCTCAGGGTATATCTGGGGGAAGTATTCTCCTTTGGTTTTACCTCCAACCTAGCTTGAACCCTTATCTGGCCCTACAGATTGTATTGTTTGACTTGCTAAATAAAGCACCTTGCAATTTATCATGATGGGCTATAAACCTAATTGCATTGGATGATATTAATGTAAGTATTTCAAGTATTACAGCACGTTAATGAATGAACAGAGAGCTTTACAGGAAGTAGGTCAAATTCTTCTCTAATCAAACTCTGTTAACTTCAGTGGGTTTATTTCGGGGATGAATATGATCCAGAACAGTCTTTCAGGAAAAGACACACGTGGTGAACTCTTATGCATGTGTCATATGGGTCACATTCATCCTTGTGCCACTTCAGTGAATTCAGATTGTAACTCTTAAGATGATACAGCATGAATTTCTGAGCTGAATCAGCCTGACTTCCAAGTTAGTCTTGTTTATTAAAATAAATGTATTTTCTATTTCCCTGACTGAAGTAATTTATTCAGTTGAGTTTATTTTGACTATTTAAAAAGTTGCCAATGAGACTCAAACACAACAAGGACTGTGATCATGCCCATCTTGCAGTAGCTACATTCACCTTTTATGATAGTTTCATCATGTCCTTGGATGTTTACAGTAGTATGAATTCAGGAAACTGACATCCAGGCATGGTTTGGAGCATAAAGGATAAATATAATAAATGCAATATAGCAAAGTACCCAATTTCATGTTTCTAACCAACTACTGTACTGTCCTTTTACTGGATGCAATCACACTGTAGAAACATACAGTAATTCTCAATTCCAAGATTCAGTGGCTTATGCCTGCTTCAGATGAGCAATCTTTCCCACTGAGGTTTACCAAGTGTAACCTGCTAGGGTGGGCTCAAATGCATCTACTTGCCCCTCTCCAGTGCCTCACAGTGAAAACCTCTGCAGAAAGCAGCTGGAGAGCCACGATCCAGTTGTTATAAGGACTCACAGCAAAGACTGCCCAGAGTTTGCATCCCACAATAAACTGCCACTCAGCATAAACATAACAATAAACTTTATTAACTAACTAAACACACCTTATCCTAAGGAACCATAATACATTTAAGCAAAACAGTAAGAAACCCAAGAGTCCCAATGTTCAGGTGGAGTCACCCTTCTCTCAGTTGCAGTCTTTTAAGTCCTTGAGGCTTAAATGCAGAACGTAAGCAATCCTCATCCTCTCTAGCTGCAGGAATCTTCAGGCAGATGCCACGCAGTCCTTTCTTCCTCCTGTGTAGCCAGCACCATGCAATCAAGTCACTGGCCATCCAACTCTCAGTTTCACTGCAGACATCTCCCCTGCAAAGCAGGCAGAAAATATCTTGCAGTCCTCTCCTGCTCAGCTCCTTTCACTGAGTCCCTTAGCAGATGTACTCTGCAGCTCTCTATTTGCTCCACTCCAGGCTGCTCCTCTCAGGCTTCTCCCTGGACATGTAACTCCAGCTCAACAATAAAACTTGTGGAGCATGCTCAGTGTGCTCCCACACCCTCTTACCAGAAGGTTCTGGTTTCTGGGCTGCAAAATCTGCCCAGCAACGTAACCCAGCCATAAGGGCTCCCCAAAAGAGATTGCACCTTTTAATGCACCTGGGTTACACAAGCCATACCCTTACATGTCAAACCAAATTGCAAACATTCTGCCTGTTGACAAGTTCCAAAAGGGTAGCCATGTTAGTCTAGTTTAGCAAGACAAACAAGGAGACTTGTGGCACTTTTAAAGACTAATGAACTTATTTTTTATTAAATTAATCTACTAGTCTTTGTTTAGTCTTAGATTCTTTGGTTATTCTGCCTGCTGATTCTTAATACAGTAACTCACACGTGGCAACAGCTCACAATCTTGGACGTTAGAACCAATTATGTTATAGTTGAAATAAACAGCAGCAAGTCTGCCCCCAATTGGCAGCTGTCAGAACTTTCTGAAACTTTCACATTTTGGGCTGAAATTTTGCATGTTTGAGGCCCGACAATGAGAGAAGCCTCCTTTCTACTGACTTCAGTCACTATTCGCTGGGCTCTTGGTCTGTGCTGAGGATTTGGTTTTACACATTTATTTGTAATAAAAGTTTGAGCAAACCCAAATCAGCCACTAGGAAGGAAAAAAAGAAGCGTTACGTTTGTTTATGTATTTGTTTTTTAAATAAAACCCCAATTATTCACAATAATAGTTGTTTTGAACTTCTCTGCTATCAAAACTGCTGGGACTTGGAAGTTGAAATCTGGCTGATATTCAGAATGGTACTTGGACTCTTGGGGCCAGTATCTGTATATTAATCCTAGTCTATTGCAAATTTTCCCATTCAAAGAACTGTACAAGATCCAGGACCAAACTTCATCTTTCCCATCCCCAAATGAATGAAACCAACCTGCAGAGCCACACTCCCCAGCACTTTTACTTGGGTCCTCAGGCTCATAAAGGTCTGTAATGGCAACGTATCACATTCATCTGAGAGTAGGACGGCTACAGACTCCAGGTAACTAATAGGGAAGATTTCAACCTCAGCTGATGTAAGCAGGTTTCAGAGAAAGCTGGGCTTCAATACTCATTTTCAGGAATATTCAACAAGAAGAGTTAGTTCAAATTCCAACTGCAAATGCCGATTCAAATTTGCCAGTGCCAATTTTCTAATTCTGTATTTACCTTCTAACCAACTCTCCTTAGATTCTTATACAGTTGCTGATTAAGCACATGACATCCACAGCACATTACTGTTGAATATCTCAAGACCTTTGAGAAGCATTTGGCCCTGTGCTTGTAAAATGAAGTAAAAGTGCCTAAGCTGTATCTGTGCAGTCTCATTCACTTAAATGATCGAGGAGGTATGGCACAGGTGTCACTCAAGAGCAAAATTTGGCCCAATATCTTTGATTACAATATTAAAACCATTAGCTGACATTTTTTCCAATTCTATGTTCATATTAACCAACCATGTACTTTCTTTATTTTGAAGCTCCTGTCTTCTCTCTCTGATCCTAAGATCTCTTCTTTGATGATCAGGAGGAGATTGAACAGAAGCCTAATTTCCCAGGATCCTGACCATTAATTGTTCTCTTTTTCTTCACTCTAGCAGATGTACTCAGGACTAATTGCAAGTGTTGTTTATAATTAAACACATAAAGCAGCAAGAAGTAGGATTCCTACACAGAGGATGTGGGCTGTAGAAACGAAATGAGATGCAGATGGTAAAGTAGCCTGCCACCCAAGGTCTCTGCCATTTATTTGTATTTATTTATTTATTTTAAATAATGAACAACAAAGAAGAGGTCAATTCATTTCACCCATTATGTCATTTACCACACTGTTTTCCTTTACAGATTTAGACTACTTCGCCATCACCATCCTCCCACATGATAAATGTATTCTGTAAGGTGTCAGGTCCTCCTTCTGATAAAGAGAAGAGGAATTTTTACCAAAAGTCACAGCTCCATGTGAAAATGAAAGACTGGGAGTGAAAAGAAGCTACTTCTAGCAAATTCAACCAAGCAGCATTCCACAATGACACTCAATTGAATGCAACAATACTTAAGACTCTAAGCACTACAAGTCTACAATCACCTCATTTGCAAGTAAAACTCTTGAGTTTATGCACCCTGCTAAAATTTAAAAAACACTTATTTTAATACTATTTGCAGCTACTTCTCTGATATTCTATCATAGGAGAAAAACCTTTCTTCTCAAAGGCTATGTCTACACGGCACTTTTATTTCGAAATAACACTTGTTATTTCGAAATAAAAGAAATTTAGTCTACACAACGTTTTCTTATTTTGAAAGGACAGATTCTGTCCTTTCGAAATAAGAATCGTTGTTTCGAAACAGTTAAACCTGGATGTTTTCGAAATGGCTGTTATTTCAAAATGGTCATTTTGAAATAATGCCATTTGGACATGTTGTTTCGGAACAAATGGATTCCGAAACAACATGATTTGAAATTCCTCCCAGGGTGCTTAGCACCCTGGGAGGAATAACCACCCCTTCAGCACCCTAGCCAGGGTGCTGAGGGGAGACAAGCCGCAGGGCATGGGGGGCTGCCCCCAAGACCAGCGGGGAGCCCTGCAGAGGGGTGCCGATGCACCGCTCTCCCCGCCACTGGGGCTGCTCAGAAGCCCTGCGGCAGGGTGCAGGGGCTCCCCGCTCTGCCCACTGCCGGGGCTGCTCCCAAACCCCACAGTGGGGTCCGGGGGCGCTGGGCTCCCCTGCCGCCAGGGCTGGTGGCAAACCCCGCAGCAGGGTGCCGGGGCCCCGGCTTTTCCCCGGCATGGGGGCTGCAGCCACGGGGAGCCGGGTCCCACTGGCCCCTCAGGCCCTGGGCTCAGCGGCGGCAGCGGCTGTGAGCCCCACGGCTCACACCGCCACCAGCTCGGGGGCCTGCAGTCCCGGGCGGGGT
>ML681989.1:56740401-56766046 GCA_007922195.1 Podocnemis expansa
GCCCCCGAGCTGGTGGCGGGGGGAGCCGCGGGGCTCGCAGCCGCTGCTGCCGCTGAGCCCAGGGCCTGAGGGGCCAGTGGGACCCAGCTCACCGTGGCTGCAGCTGCTCAGTCGCTGGGGCGCTGGGGAACAGGGTCGGGACCGGCTCCCCGTGGCTGCAGCCCCGGCGGCAGGGAAAAGCCGGGGCCCCGGCACCCTGCCGCGGGGTTTGCCACCAGCCCTGGCGGCAGGGAGAGCCGGGCGCCCCCGGACCCCACTGTGGGGTTTGGGAGCAGCCCCGGCAGTGGGCAGAGCAGGGAGCCCCTGCACCCTGCCGCAGGGCTTCTGAGCAGCCCCAGTGGTGGGGAGAGCGGGGCATCGGCACCCCTCTGCAGGGCTCCCCGCTGATCTTCGGGGCAGCCCCCCATGCCCTGCGGCTTGTCACCCCTCAGCACCCTGGCCAGGGTGCTGAGGGGGAGGAAGTTCAAACCATGTTGTTTCGAAATAAAGGTTTTATTTCAAAATAAGTCATTTCGGAATGACTTATTTCAAAATAAAACCATGTGTGTAGACATAGCCAAAGAAAAAAGAATCAAAAATCCAGTCTGGAGCCCAGATTCAATCTAAACATGTCTGAACTAAAACAGCTAATTCTCTAAGGAATCAATTTCCTGTGAATACATTATCAATGGGACACTATGGTGGGCATCCTGATTATTAGTAATTTCCAAGCAAAAAATATATATAAATTTTCCATCACTTTCCCTTCTCGATCTTTTTTATAACTACCTAGTGAAACAATAGTCTTTGTCAAAGGTCTCCTCTCTTCTTATATATAATTTGCTGGCACCTCTTTCTTTTTGATGTTTTAATTGTTTTCTTACTTCAAGAGGGAGCAGTGAATTTTAGCGCTGGTCAAAAACATGATTTTTCCTTGAAGATTTTGAAAGTTTCATAAATAATTTTTGTTCTGCAGGTTGCAAAAAGGATGGACTTATCAATTTATTTGGCATGTAGTGAAAAATGTTTACACATTTATATATGTACATAAATAGTTAACATTTATACAATATATACATATATAAAATATTTAACATTTCTACATTAAGTTCACCTTTCCTCACCATTCCCCCCCTCTTCCATTTTCCCTATTTTCTCATTTGCCACTGAAGAAGAATGAGAAAGGAAGGGAAGAAAAACCAAAACAAATTTTAATTTTACTGAAAATCTTTATTAAAATGAATTATTTTTTTTATAAATATTTTGGGTTTTTTAAAGGTAATTGTTGATGAAAAATGTAAACCTGTTTGAGCCACTTGCTTCTGTTTTTGATAATCATTACTGATTTTTTTTTTTTTTTAAACACTACCTCCTCCGCCACTCAAGAAGCTGGTATGTGCCTTTAGCCCTGAGCACGGGTTGTTGCATAGATGCCCCCAAGGGATTATCATGGTGGACAGGGAACAGACATGCTTGCAATACCTGCTTACTCCTACAACATCTAGATCAACTCACCCATTAGCAGAAGAACTCTAGTTCTCCCCTGTGAAGGAACATACAGTCCAAGTCATAATTTATCCCACACTGTTAGATTTATTATAATAGTTACAATTCCTTTGCTAGACAAAAAAACATATTTCATATCAGACTCTCTGCATTTGGGTCTTTGTTAATGGATAAATGCACATGTTGAAGCTTGGATGCAGTCTACAAAAGTAAACTCTACCTACTTTTACACTTCACTGAGGTTCCACTGATGTAACTGCAGGCAAAATGATCCCAGACACCTATGCACAGAACAATTCATTGCTCCCAACATCCACAGGTTTCTGCCATGTAACATAATGACTTGAGCCCTGAAGTTATTTCCATCCAAACACTGACTTAGATTATCCGGCAGTTTATTTCTCCATGTAAAGCAAGAGTGTGTTAGCTACAGAAACGTCACATATGAAATACTGCATTGTTCGGGGGGGGGGGGGTAAATAAATTTAAGTTTTGCTTGAAGGACATTAGATTCTAGATTTAGCCACTACCTATTTATTTGTAATGTTTTTGTTATAATCTGAAAGTAATACACTCTCTTGGGCTAACATATTGTGTAGATTTTATTGGGATTTTCTTTGAAATTCTGGTTTGGATGATATTGAAAATCATTGTCTAAGTAAAATCAAACAGTTTTAAAGGGGAGGTGGGGAGAAGTGTCATGCAGTTTTATAGGCAGAGCTCCTAAACCATCAGTCAGCCTACCCACTGAGCCAAATACCAGCCCTGTGAATAAATGTGGCTGAACTCTTTTCTTAGCAAATAAGGGCTGAACCCTGCAGTCTGCCTTACTCAAGCAAAGTGCCCTGAAAATGTAAGTCTTGCCTCAGTAAAACTGGGCAGACCCTATGGTCTCTAAAAGGCATATTTCAAAATGACATGTACATGAAATGGCAAAATATATACACTATCTAAAACATTTGTACTCCTTGTCCAAATTCTATCCTCAGCTGCTTAGACAAAGCTCCCATCTCATCAGAGAGGATATTACCAACCCATAGTAGTGATGACGGTGTCTTAAACCCCAGAGTGGCACATTCATTTATTTTCCAAAGGTTTCTTCTGTACATTCTCAGCCACATTCTATCTTGGAGCTCCTCCACATGAAAATATACCTTTATGCTAGTTCATGGTTTGACAGCTTATCACTGCTGTTGCACAGCTAACGTGATCTTCTATGAAAAGAAACTGCAAGAAGAGAAGAGAACACCAGGGGTAGGGGTGGATGGGTGGAGAAAGGCTGGAGAGCAAAGCACTTTCACAACTCCTGTTTAGCTTATGGAGATCCAGCACTGGAGCACAGAACCTGGAGCCATAAGTGGGCTTAAGACACTGGGCCATGTGTAAAGATATGTCTGTCCTGTAATCACATCACAACTGAAGCTTGAGCAGACCCTCAGCCGAAGCTAGCCCTGCAACTAATAATCCAAGGTTCAGAAGATGTGGGGACCTTGTACAGTTCACGGTGCCACAGTTTTACTACCACCATCCCTGAACTAGCTAGATTAAAACTAGCTTGGATATGCTTAGATAAGCTGCTGTCATACCCTGTGATTACAGTACAGATACATCCTAAAAGTACATCTACACTGCAAGTAAAGGTGTGACTGCAGCAAGGGTAAACATACCTGTGTTAGCTTTAATCACCTAATTCAGTGGTTCCCAACCTTTTTCCCTTGAGGGCCACAAATTCAATTTTTTACAGTCCTGAAGGGCCACCAGTCTATTTAACTGAAATTTAATTAATTAAATTTCTATAAAATTTCAATTAAAAATAAGCAAAAAGAATAATTTAACTAAATTTACATTCATTTTTAATTAAAACATTTATTTAAAATTTTAAAATATTTGTATAATAAAAAGCAAATCCATTCATTACTACTTTCTCTCTATGCTCCTTCCCTTTTCTGTATCCTTGTGGTAGATGTGATGGTCTGAGGTTTTGCGTGTACTGAATCTTTCAATTTCTAGTAAATTTTCACATATGTAGAGTTTGTTGCCTGTTTTGTTCCCGAGGTTGCACAATACTTATAAACTAGAAGACATATACAGCTTTTGCTCTCTCACAGAGATTGTCTTTGTTCTTTTTTGTTGTTTTCCTTTGTCAAAAATAAAACATTTGAGGTTGAAAAATATATACTTTGTTCTTTGTATATGGAAGCATAACATCTTTTTACAAACAAGGAGTCCTGTGGCACTTCAAGATTAACAAGTTTATTTATTGCATGAGCTTTCATGGGAGAAAATCCCACTTCATCAGATGCTTTGAAGACAGGGGAACTTACAGACTGGGAGGAAGTAAATGCAGGGAAGTGTAAGTCATGGGAACAGGTCACACTGTATGAGCACATAAAAACAGTTGTAAAGATTCAAACACTGGGGCACAGCATACAGAGGAAGATGAGGTCAAATTACCTGTTGTAATGAGAAAAAAAATCCAGTGTCCCTTTTAAGACCCGTAGCAGTACAACTGAATTTTCAAATAAACTTGATCTCAGCAGCTTCTCTTTGAAGCCTTGACCTGGTATTCCTCTGCCTGAGCACTGCAATCAGCAAATCCTTAATGGAGTAATCACGAAGATTGAAATACTGACCCACTGGTTTTAGAATGTTGTGATTTCTGATCATTTATTCTTTTGCACAGTGACTGTCCTGTTTGTCCAATACATAAGGCAGAGGGGCATTTCTTGCACATGGCAGCATAAATCACACTGGTGGATAAGCAGGTAAATGAACCTTTGATGGAGTAGCTACTTTTATTAGGTTGTGTAATAGCATCTTTCACGCAGATATGTGGGCAAAGTTGTCAGTGTGGTTTGTTGCAGGGATATGTGCCTGTTTCAATGGTTCTGTTGTTAGGTCTGTAGTTGCTGGTAAGTATCTGTTTAATGTTGGAGGGCTATCTGTAAGCAAAGAGAGGTCTGTCTCCCAAGGCTTGAGAGAGTGAGGGATCGTCTTGTAGAACAGGCTGTAGATCTCGGAGGATGTGCTATAGAGGTCTGACTTGGTGGTTGTAGCTGATGACCAGAGGCGTTCTGTTGTTTTCTTTCTTGGACTTCTCCTGTAGTAGTTCACTTCGGGGTACCCACCTGGCTCTGTCAATCTGTTTCTTCACTTCTTCAGCTGGGTACTGTAGTTTGAAGAATGCTTGATAGAGATCCTGAAGGTGTCTGTGTCTACTTGGGGGATCAGAGCAAATGCGATTATATCTTAGGGCTTGGCTGTAGACAATGGATTGTCTGGTGTGTTTTGGATGAAAGATCGAGGGATGTTAAGTAACTATAGCAATCAGTAGGTTTTCGGTATAGGGTGGTGCTTATGTGTCCATCCCTAATTTGTACTGTAGTGTACAGAAAGTGGATCTCCTGTGTGAAGTGTTCCAGGCTAAATTTAATAGTGGAGTGAAAATTGTTGAAATCTCTGTGGAAATCTTCAAGGGCATCCCCACTGTGGGCCCAGATGATGAAGACGTCATCAGTGTCACATAAGTAGAGGAGAGATGCTTTAGGATGAGACTTTGAGAAAACGGTTTTCTAAGACACCCATAAAAATGGTGGCATATTGTGTGGCCATGCAGCTACCCACAGCGGTGCCACTGACTTGAAGGTATAAATTATCCTTAAATCTGAAATGGTTGTGGGTGAACAGTTCAGTCACAAGGTGTGCTGTGGCATCATCTGGGATGGTTCTTCTAATAGCTCGTAATCCATCTTTGTGTGAGATGTTGATGTAAAGAGCTTCTACGTCCATAGTGGCCAGGACAGTGGTTTCTGGAAGCTCAACAAGGGACTGGATTTTTCTCAGGAAGTCCTTGGTGTCTCAAACATCCGTAGGAGTGTTGATAGCATAGGGTCTGAAGAGGGAGCCCACATAGCCTGCCGTAAGAGTGCCAATGCCTGAGATGATAGGGCGTCTGGGGTTTCCTTTTTTATGGATTTTAGGTAGCAGATAGAATATCCCAGTTGGTGTTCCTGGTGCTGTGTCTGTCTTCATTTGTTCCTGTGCTGCTTTGGGGAGTTTCCTGAGTAGCTGATGTAGCTCTTTTTGGTATTCCTCAGAGAGGCCAGAGAAAAGTGGTTTGTAGAATGTTGTGTTAGAGTTTAAGCGCTTCCTGATCATAATCCAACTTATTCATGATGACGACAGAACTTCCTTTGTCAGCCTCCTTAATAATAATGTTAGGGTTGTTTCTGAGGCTGAGGATAGCATTGCATTCTGCAAGGCCGGGTTTGTGGTGTAAGGGATGTTGTTTGTCCATGATTTCAGCCTTTGTATGGTGGCAGAAACAATCTATGTACAAGTCTAGGCTGTTGCTCCAACCAGCAGCAGGAGTTCATGAAGAATATTTCTTCTTCCAGTGTTGGGAGGAAGGTAAATCAGGATCACTGTGTAGATCAAATATTCCTTGAATCTGAGACGGTGAAAATAGTCCTCCAGGTCACCACAGAATTTTCTCTTTCGTGTGGGAGTTGTGGGGCAGAAGGAAAGTCCCTGAGGTAGCACAGATTCCTCTGAAGGAGTAAGCATATAGCATGAAAAATTAATGTTATTGAGTAGATTGAAGGAGTTGCTCTTCTTGTCCTTCGTGGTGAACAGTAGTTTAGACACTTCAGTGTATTTCTTCTGTGGAAAAGCAAAGTGTGTGTTGTAGATGGACTTTCTCTTTTTTGTGAAGTCCAGAGGAATGTGTTATAGGTTGGTTTTGAGTAAGAAATTCCAGTGTTGAGAGTTTATTTTAAATTTTCTTCTGTTTGCTGTACAGGATGCTGATCAGGTGGTTTCTAAGTTTCTGTGAGAGTATGCAGTGGAAATAGAGTGAGATTGAAAGAAACATCCACCGATGAAAAATCTGCAGTTTGCAGTTTTGTAGCTCCTGGCAGCAGCCACCCACCACCTGCCTCACCCCTCCAGGACCAGGCAGCAAGCAGCCCCTGCAGCCACTCTGGGCCGCATGTGGCTCCTGGCTGTGCACTGGCACCAGACAGGCAATGGCAGCCCAGCTTCTGGACAGCAGCAGGGGAGCATGGGCCACTTGCAAAAGCCCGGTGGGCCACTTTTGGCCTGCGGGTCAGGGTTTGGCAACCTCTCATCTAATTAGTACAGATAAAAATAGTATCAGTGATATGGGCTTTACTCCAAGCTAACAACCAGAGTGCATACTAACGATCCCTGGAGGGCTTGTACATTGATTGTTAACCCATAGTCATGCCTGTGCCATCACATTTACACTGCTATTCTTACCCATTCCAGGTACACAAAAGCCAACCCAGATATGCTCACCTATAATGCAATCACACCTTCACTTGTGGTGTAGACATACCTTGAAGTAGAGACAGCAGAGAATCTGGGCCTCATAATGAAAGACTACTTTAAGGACTGGTCTATACTGCAGTTTTGTTGGCTAAAATCAGCTTTGGTGACAAAATAGTGGGGGTACACTAACTACAATGCTCTCCCTACCCCCTCATCCCATCTGACAAAATTCCCGTGCTTTGACAACAAAATAAAACCACCCTGACAAAAAGCAAGGAGCTTGTAGCAGCAGAGTTGGAGAGACAAAGCATCAGTTCTGTAGTAGATGCTGCTGTGTGCCATCACTGGGCTCTGAGTGGGAGCTATCCCACAACGCCCACCCAGACCTCTCTGCTCACTGATTTGAATTCTGCTGAACTGCCCTGTACTACATCCTCACAGGCATGTGCCCATTCCCTTTCAAAGCCCCAGGAAGTTTTGAAATCACTCAGTGTGAAGAGCTCACACAGCTACTGCCCAGCTGAGCACAGGACTCCTGCTAGTAAACAGGCTTCGGCCTGGATTGCAGGGCGAGGGGGAGTGGATGGATCATTCTCCTTGGTCTGTGGGAAGGCAGGGCTGTGGGAGAACTTGGAGGGAATTAATCTTGCTCTCCTATGGCAGGCATGCAGGCAGCACATGCTACTGCTGGGGGAGTAAAGGAGGGAGACTCCTAATGTGCTGTGCAAAGCCAGGGCAGGAGGCAGGTGCCTGCCTCCCCCTGCCAGCGTACAGGTCCCTGCTGAGCTGAGAGACACCAGCTGTCTGTGCACCAGCTTCTGTATCATGACTGGTTGCATCTGGCTGCTGTCTGAACTTAAAGAGACAGCTTGCAAGCACACTCGCATTCCTCCCCTCCAACATACGATGTGTGCATCTCTAAATCACACACGTACACATGCACTAGCTCTCATCCACATTCCCCCACACTCACACAGTTCTTTGGGCTTTTTGGGTTTGTGTTCAGCAATGTCAGATTGGGTGATGGGGCACCTGTCAATCTAGCAGGATGACCATGGAAAGATGGGTTTTGGAAACCCCCATCATGTGATGCTGTGCCTGTCCCATGAGGCACTGCAAACTCTTCCCAAAGAATCTTTCTCCAGCTCTGCAGTGGGATAGCAACCCATGATGCGCTGCTCCCTATGTCAATCCAAGAGCTTCTAGTGAGAATGCACTCCACTGATACAGAGCATTGCAAGGACATGCAACAGCAGTTTCATTACAGCAGTGGCTGTACTCCCACATAATTTGTGTCAAAAAAACTCTGTATGGTAGACAAGGCCTCACTATTTAAAATTCCTGTCAAGAAACTGACTTCTTCTTGTTATTCAACAATGACACCATATGCCAGGCAATGAATTTTCCAAAAGCCGTAAAATATGCTATTTTAAAATACTGTTTAGATGTCATTTTCAGAGTGAACAAAACAGACTACCTCCAGGCTTAATTTTAAAATCATTATTTTAAAAGTAATAAAAAAAGGTTTGAAAATACAGACAAAAGCCTACTAACCTTCCTCACACAAACAAACTCAATGACAGAAGTCCCTGAGGCCAGATTCTGCCAGACTAACACTGAGTAGTACCTTAGTCCACAACTAATCCTGCTGAAATCAAGTGAGTAGCCCCATGAATTTCCAAGGCACTAGCAAATTAGGTCAGATTAAGGAGTCTTAATCTGAACTAATTTGAACCCTATCTACACTAGGCTTTTCCTAGTTCAAACTAAATAAAGCTTAGTTGGAATGGTTAGTTCGAACTAACTGCTCAGTTTGAACTAATTTGCATATTTAGTCTGAACTAGCACAATGCAGACATGCTAGTTCAAGCTAAATAAATTCGAACTAGCAGTTAGTTTGAACTAAGCACTTTTTTTAGTTCGAAACTAACTTTTAAAAAGTTAGTTGAGACTAAAAAAGCACAGCTAGTTTGAACTAAAAAAATGTTCTCGGCTTGGACTAACCAAGTCTCAACTACTTACCTCGGACTAACCAAGTCCGAACTAAGATTTTAGGTATAGACACAGCCAACAGGACTACCTGCCGCATAAAATAATATTCAACATAAGTAACTTTCACAGAAACTGGCCCACTAAATTGAGCAGGATCTGTCCCAGCACCTGCTGTTGTATAAAATGAATGCAAGAGGATGAACAAAGAATTGTTATTGTTTTTGGGGCCACCTCATGAAATGCTATAATTTATTAAAATGGTAGTGACTTTTCAGTACTTTTTGTCATCTTTATAGTTCAAATGCTAGCAACAGTGTGCCTCTTACTGGGTTAAAATTAAATTAAATTCAGGAACGAAAAATGCACCATTTTGGTACAGTAAGGCATAGGTAAATTAAGATGATTAAAAAAAAGATAAAGATCCCTTAAAATAGTTACCTTTGGAGCTTGTTCACTAGTACTGAAATTAATTTCTATCAGTTAGAAATATTTGTTCTTTTTAATATATGAATACTAAAATGCATACATTTTGCTATCTGAGATGAAATACATGATCTCAGACCAAGCAGATTCTAAGCTGGATGAAAACAATAAAATCTATCTGTTGCAGAAAAAAAGGAAAATCTATCTTCAGCAAGGATTTTGGTCCCTACAGTTCTACATCTTTCCTCTCATCTTAGCAACAGTACATATAGCAGCCAATCAGACTACACTTCCTCTAGCTCCAGCGTCACACTCTGAGGTTACTATAGTGCACTGACCGACAGTAACCGTGAAAGAGAAAAAGCGACAATTCATGCGGCACCTCTACTGCAGTGCACCTGCTATGATGGGGACAGGCTTTTTCCAACTCCTCTAGCAAGGATTAGCAAATAAATTTAGGGCAAATCCTATTTTTGAACATTTGGATCTTAAAATGCTAGTGAGAGAAATCTGTCAGGGATATTACATGAAACACAGAGAATAATGTATGTTTTTCTCAAATCAATCTTTAAATAAATTTGTTAAGAGCACACCAAGAAAGAATTAGAGAAACACAGTCCATTTAAATCTATTTTGACAGTGTGTTAAGTCACCTGTGCTTCCCATTTTCTTATTTAAAGAATAATATCTACACAATATATGAATTTTGTTTAGCTGAAACAGATATCTGAAGTATCTAATGACCTTTTCAGACTGTGATATTTGTTAAAATTTAAAATTGCTCGACAGCTTAACAAAAATTCTGTCTTTCTCAATAAAACATCATGGCTCAAATTTCATTGTGTAAAAGCTTCTGGCACGGAGAGAGAGGATCTTCTATTTTGCTTGATAACTCAGGTCAAGCTCGTTACAGTCTTTTAAAATAAAACAATTTCTCTTTGGCAATTTTATTTCCACAGGGATTGATGAAACAAGAAGGAAACAAAATCCAAAAATTAACCATCACATATTTTACATCTGCTTTGGTATTAAACAACTCAATAAAAATACTGTTTTTAGGAAGATAACGTTTTGAACAGATAGCACCCGCTTCTTAATAGGTTACTCTAGATCAAATTTTACAAGACTCTGCCTTCTAACTTGTTACAAATGAGTCATTACAATAATGGAAACAGCAATGAAGAAAATAAATTTCCAGCTCAAGTGTTACCTAATTAACCATGAATACTAACAAGTACTGGAAAAAGTAAAAACTGCATTATTTTGGACTTCTGCAAAGCAAATAATCACTACCTCCTTTGAGGCTGTTATGTTGGAAAGATATTTCCATGGGATCTTTATGTCAAAGGTGCCATAAGGTGCATAGATGGATGCCCATTTTTAGTGTTCATATAAAACCAAATAAATACAAATGTGTTTGTCAAGTGGGGGAGGGGGGAGAGCATTTTCTTCCCCTTTATTGCATGGGGCTAGCCATAATCTGATCCTAAATACCTGTATTTTATGAAGGTAAATTAATCTTCCCTTTATTGCACTTTTAATGAGAGCAGCATGACACCAGAAGAGTTGACATTTCTGTTGGAAACCTTGATTTATGTGGCATAACAATTTAATTTCAAATAGCACTAGACGGAAACTCAGGCCATGGGCCACATTTATCAGTCTTTAGCCTTTCAGTTGGTTAACCTGATTTGTTTTGCCTCTTTTCAAAATCTAGACTGGAGTATCAGAGTTCAGGTTGGAAATTATTCTCTTTTTCATATCTTATTTTAGTTCAAACTCCAGTCAAAATAAGGAGTTGCATATTAAAAAAATTCTAAAATTTGGTGGATTAGACCTTCCTACAAACCTTAGGGGCGAAACTTTCCAGAGATGCCCAAGTGACTTAGAAGCTGCTAGAGTTGCCAAGGCATTAAGGTGCTTTTTGAAAAAATCTTACCCCACGTCCTTTTCCAAACTCCTCTGCTGATGAAAACACACATTCAAATAGGCAGATCAGAGGTACCATTTGCTTGATTAAGTATCTGGGTACTAAATTCATTCCCAGCATAATTCCACTGACTTCAATTACATCAGGGATGAATCTGGCCCGAAGTCACTCCAAACCATCTCGTGATGGATTTCTTAATGGTGCAGTCCACTCATATCAATGAGTCTCTTGCAGCAAGCATCATTTGTTATGTATTTCTTTGTAAATAAAAGTGTATTCTTCTATGGTAATTTATCCCAACAGGAAAGAAAAATTAAATTAACACATTATTAAAAGATGTTAAAAATGAGACACGGCAATGCAAGTAACAGACTCATAGAAGATCTAGGTTGGACAGGACCTCAGGAGTCATCTAATGAAACCCCCTTCTCAAAGCAGAACCAATTCCAACCAGACTGTCTCAGCTAGGGCTTTGTCAAGTGCACCTTAATAACCTCGAAGGGCAGAGATTCCACCACCTCCCTAGGTAACCCATTCCAGTGCTTCATCACTCTCCTATTAAATTTTTTTTCCCCTAATATCCAACCTAGACCTATCCCATGGCAACTGGAGACCACTGCTCCTTGTTTTGTCACCTGCCTCCACTGAGAACAGCCTCCCTTCATTATCTTTGGAACCCCCCTTCAGGCAGTTGAAGGCTGCTATCAAATCTCCCTTCACTCTTCTCTTCTGCTCCAAGTCAATCTCCTGTATCGTTTAAAGTACTCCAAAGAGGCTTCTGAGTTGGAGGAATAAATATTCTTACCTAAAAGCAGCCACGATGTATTTAACTTCTCTGCTACTGGCAAGTATTGCAGAGTTGTAGTTCTCACTGGGTCTTATAAAAAGTAGATGATTTTACATACTATATGGGCACTATCTGAACAATGAGACTGAACATAGAACACAATGGCAATATTATCAGCAAATGTCCTTGCTTTCACTCTTTTGGCTCTATCCTTATTGTTTTGATTGGTTCACTGAAGAATTTCAACTCCCATTCAACATGTTTGCACAGATTCTCTTTGCAATGAATTTATATTCTTTCACATTTTTATGCACATTCACCGAATGTTAACTATTTCTCTCACTGAAATCAGATAAAAAGATAAAAATCTAAGTAAACATCAACAATTTTTCTGAGCTAGATATTAAAGGAACAGGATCCACTCGAAAAATCTCATTGCCATCTAAAAGCCTTTTACCTATTGTTGCTACAAGTAATACCTAAGGGTGACTAGAATTTAAAGGAGATTGGGGGGGGGGAAAAAAGATTATTTTCTATTCTTTCACTGTGTACGTTTGATAGTACCTTGCAGTCAGTTTCACTGCCCCCCCCCCCGGCCCCCTTCAGCAGTAATTTGCACTTCCTGGGCCTGATTTTTTTGCCATATGTGAGTTGCTTTGCACTGTTGTTGTTGTATAAAAGCAGACTTCGCCCAACATATCTCACCAGTGAAAGATCCTTCCAGCACAAGGAACCCCAGCCAGTATAGCCAACTATGTGCAGAGTTCAGTGTTGCCTCTTTGCCAAGCAGTAGCAGATTATGAAGCTTTGCAGAGCATTAGTTTTCCGATGGAGGAAAAATTGGTAGCACAGACTCATGGTATCTTCTATCTTATTTATTTAAAAAACGTACTGAAATCTTGCTTCTTTTACTGGACAGAAAAATTCTACTTGCATAAACCCCAGCAAAGAAACTACCAGCCTGATACAAAAACACCAGCTCTTCTGGCCATTGTCTTCATCTGAGATCAGTTACGAGGCTGTTCAGTTTCTGATCTTCCATTTCTTACCGTTTTTAGCCTGACTGTTGTAATAACTGTTTTATTTAAACCAATGCTCCGAGTCTGCCCCTAGTGGAAGGGGCTATGGCTGGTAGAAATGGGGAGGGGTTGAAGACGTCTGTGCTTTGGTGTTCTTTGGTTAGCCTAATGGAGCTGGAGACCCATTGGAAGCTGGCACAGTTTAGAGCAGTTCTGAGGCTGCTCTAAAGCTGTATCAGGGGAAGTTAGTTCAGGCCAAACCTCAGGACTGGGGAGTCATAAATGGCCCCTTTCAGCTGCCATGCACAGAGAACCTAGCCCTCTGTTTCATACACCAGCGTGATGACATCATTGTCATGCACTGCTCCTCCCAGCCTGCAACAGATGCCTATCAGTAACAGCTGTTGCAAAAGTGACATTAAACTGCCAGAAGCAAGCAGGTGCTCAGAAAGGAAAGAACAGAAGGAAAATCCTGAGCATGCTTGGTAATGGTGTTGTTGGTTGTATCCAAAATATGCTCATAAACATCAACCAGGGCTTGTTGGAATATTTTCAACTAAATAAAATTTAATCAAAATATGCCTGTTTGTCAAAGCCTAACCATTGCAAAGGGAAGTATCAGTTTTGGCAAAATTTTCATCCAGAAGGTGTTTTCAAATCAGGGTGCTCTGTTTACTTCTGACCAGAGAAAGATAGAAACTGACTCAAAGTTTAGGATCTGAAGTCTAACATTTCAGCTTAATTCCATTTCATGAAAACCTACCAAAAAAAGTCTTGTTTTCAGTATAGTAAGGAATAAAAACAAAATGTGAAACTCAAAACTTGCTGAATTTGTTGTCTCCCACATAGCTCTACTAAACACATTAAAAAGCCATCAAAACTACCTTCTGTGGTGAGTGGGGAAGAAAGGGGAAGTCCTGATTCCTTCTTTGCATGGATTGAGATACATTAAGACCCTGATCCTGCAAATGTTTTCACACATGAGTAACTGTATTGATGTGAACAATGAGACTATTCACATGCATAGGTGTTTGCAGGCTCAGGGCTCAGTGTGGTAGTATTTCTTCACACCAGACATTTCTAAATTGTTAAGACTTGATACATTAATCAGGTTGGTATCACAGTGACTGGAAATTCTGTTTAACTGATGGCACATTTTATAAGACAACTTTAAGAGGGAAGTTTAAACCAAAGGATACACACCCGAAGAACAGGTAGATTCAAACTAAGAGCAAATAAGCGTCAGATAAAATTTCACTAACCTTTGTCTTGGGTATGGCTCAACAGCACATTCATTAATTTCAGTAACCCACCAAAGTACAAAACCATGCTAACTACAGGAGAAGGCGATTCCTTACGGAATTGTAATGAATGCATTTAAGTATGTGAAGGTTCCCTTAAGAGTTCAATATTTTCTCTTGAGTGTATTCCTTTCTAGAAGTATCTGTTCCTGGGAATCTATTATAACATCCTACTTTTCCCCTCAAAGAGATCACTAATCATATGAAGAAGTCTCATTTTCCTCTGCCTTGCATCTTGCACAGCCCTTTACAAATGGATCACGAAGTGGATGGAATTACAATTCTTATTTGGCAGCACTTTACACTCATATTTCATAAGTGCAAAAGATGAACCATATTCAAGGCAGAGGAGAGTCAGGCCCATGAAGACCATTTTTCTGCATCCACAAAATGGAGATGAGAATATTTACCAACCTCAAAGGAGCATAATAAGGACAAGCTACAAAACATGAATAGTATATTGTATTTATATTGCACTGAATATGTAGAACTTAATATATATTAGAACTAAAAGCAACATCCTGGTCCCAGTAAAGTTAATCAGAGTTTTGCCAGGATTTTACCCTATTTTGTAATCATCATCTCTGAAGGGCTCTCAACAGTCACCAGTAACTGGTTTGTTGAACACCGTTTGTTAAGGAGAAATAAAAATGCACCTGTTTCTGGACTTTGACTTTAAGGTCTTGGAGTGGAGGAATAATAATGGGGGCACGCTAGATAAAACAAATAGCTAATGTAGCTAGAAGGGGTATAAATACATTCTAAGATACTTCAGAACCCTATTTAACAAACACTACTTCAATGGGGACTGCAGGAGTTGGTATATTTCACTGAAATGAGGTACATCTGACCAAAAGTTCACAAACCTAAGCCCTGATCTAGTAGAAGTATCTATGCAAGCAGGCCCTTATATCCCACAGGGTTTTCCAAGGACTTCAACCATATTCCTTATTTGACTTCAGTGGCACACCATGAAGGTAGATTCCTTTGCAGGATCAGGGCCCACCGGCTGCATATGCGGCAGGACCAACATCTTGTTCACGACTTACCTCACAGTTTACCAATGAAAACCTAAGAGGTGCTGAGTACACAATTTAAGCCAATAAGAGGTGTTCAGTATCTCCCAGGATCTGCTCCTATCAAGAACCACATGCCACACAGGTTCTCCCTCCAAATTCATTGTTAAAAAGAATGACAAAATAGCCAAAAGACATGGATGAACTGTCATTTCTACATATTATGGGCTGCATTTCAAGAGAGATGTTCTGCTCTCAACTTTGTGTGCCTGCTATACCACTGAAACACTTGGATAGAGTTCCAAAGCTAACTCTTTGCCAACCCTGTTAGCTGGATAAACATGCCTTCTATCCTGTGTAAAGGGAAAAATAAACACATAAGAGATTGCAGGCTCATCAGACTTGGTAGCCCTCTGGTCCAGTAGCTCTCAAGCTTTTGCAGATTGCGACACACTTGATGGAGTATCATGACCCTGCAGGACCTACCAGCTCCACTGCCCTGCACCCCCACCCTGGCCAAATCCAGCCATCTCCGCAGCTCTCCCTGGTAACACTTACCACTGTGTGGCAATACAGTAATTTTTCCTGACAGAGAGGTTGAGAACCACTGCTCTGGAGTACAAGATCTAAAGTGAATTTGGTCAAACTGAACAATAACAAAGGATCACACAGGGTTAACAATTTAAGCTAGAATGAATTTTAATCACAGTCTTCACTGATTTCTACTGTTTTGGCCAATCTCCTTCAACAAATGGGACTGGTTTGTTGGATTCAGATTGGGCCATTGAGGCACTGGCTTCAAAGCTGGCAGCACTGCTGAAACATATGGCCCTATTGAAAACTCTGGGAGGGACTTTGCTTCAGAAGGTATAACCTTGCCCCCAGGACACAAGGGTAGCAGGTATGCTACAGAATCTCACTGAATGACATAAACCATGCTTCCCAGTGCACCTGCCTAACACATGGAGTTGGGAAAGTTTCTCTTTACATGCTTTGAGGTCATCTGAACTAGTAAGGTTACCAGCAAGGAGCAGCGTCTGTGCTCTCTTGAAAGCAAGGACTGTTATTGTGCCTGTCCCTTGAGCAGGATAAAGAGGGATGATGGTGAGGAAGGGTCTTTGTTCCCTTCCTACCTCCTAGTCTCCCATGTTAACACCCAGCAAAATATTCACTTTACTCTTTGTTAAACACAAATCACTTTATATTTAAGCAAGAGTGAACTACATATTTTCATACCCGTAGGGATTTATTTTGCACCAGAGAACATATCAAGAATCATTGCAATAGTGGTTGTGATAAAGCCCCAAAAAAACAAACGTGATGTGTATTTGGTGGGCTCCAGTCACTGCCCGTATTTCACTACCTCCACATACCACCACAGACCACATGAGAATGCAAAAAACATTTCTCTTGCTCTATCTGCTAAAAAATATATTAGTTTTCCCTCACCTTTCTTCCTCCACCATGGTCCCTCCTGGATAGAATATGACATATCCTTAAACTCAATGTTCACAGCTGGTCTCCGGGGTAGGTAAGAGAAACGATGCGCTTCCGTTAGAGTGTTGTCCACCTTTTTTAAGTGTCCATTCAGCAACCGAGCATCTTGATTATCTGTGCCACTTGAGACCACTTCATCCACTGAAACACACACTGACTTTGGCTCAGTCATAGCTGAAGAAGAATTGCTGACATTCTAGAAAACAGGAATAGGAAACAAGAAGACTTCTCACAAACTTTTCACAGGCAACAAATTTCATGAAAACTAAAGAACTCTTAAAAATGTGTTAATCCAAAACACTAGTATTAAAAGGTAAAAGAGAACAATTAAATGATCTGAGTCCTGCTCGTGTCTAGGCAAGTGATAAGACAAGAATAGCGGACAACAGTGAAAAAGGGGCAGTTTCCCAAAATCTACCAAGCAAAATGCTTCCATCCAAAGTACGTGTAAGACAGTTCCACTAGTACTATTCTTTTTTTTAATCCTGAACATTGCACATTGAATGGAATAAACACATAACCCACAATTCTGAAGGTAAAAAAAAAAAAGAAATCAGATCAGATTACCAAATTTCCTGGAGGCGGTGTTTACTCATGCTCATAAGCAATTAAAGTGGTCAGGAATTCAACAATGCCTACTTTAATTTCTTAAACAGTTTGACCATAATGACATATAATATGAACAGGATAACATGAAATAGGATCTCAATTTGTGAACTTGCAACCCCTAAGAAAAGGTTTTAAAAAATTGGGCATGATAGTTTAGTCCTGAGGAAAGACGACTGGGAGGAGACCTAAAGTTAGTCTTCCTAGGACCAAGTTAAGAGCTGTTTTAAAGAGGATGGTTATCAGTCTTTCCTGTACACTGAAGCCACAAATAAAAACCATGGGCTTAACCAGAAGCAAGAGAGATCTAGGTTAGATACTAGAACAGGGCCCTGCAACTTGCAGCTCCAGAACCACATGCAGCTCTTTGACTACCCCCATTCAGCTCTGGCCTCCATTCACACACACATACCCCTTGCAACCAGGGGACCCTGCCAGCAGCCTGCACCTGGGCTCTGGTCCCCCTTCCCCTTCTGCCACTGGGGGACCCTACATGGGGGTCACCCAGGGCTGGCGCTACGCAGTAAGCAGCCCCTACGTGGAGGGGGGCGCCGGCATTTTGAGGGGCGTCAAAAGGGACAGCGCTGTGGTGCTCCCCTGATGACGTCACTCATCTGCGCCGGTGTTGCTCTGCTGCAGGGGGGTGCCGCGATCCCCAGTGCCGTCCCTGGGGTCACCCACAGTTCCAGGCTCTACCTCCACCAGGGGACTCTGTGGCTGGTACCCTCACCAAGCATCCCCCACCAAGAGGCTACACCCACTGCAGCTCCCAAAACACTCAGTTATTGAACAAATTTTTAAAAATAGCTCTTATCTTTTGCATTGCTGACCCCTGTTCTAGGAGAAATTTTCGAACTATCAGGGAGTCAAATTCTGGAATAAGTTCCTAAGAGAGATTGTGGAATCCCCATCATTGGAAGTTTTTTGGCAAACTGGTCAGTCAAACAGCTGTCAGAGAGGGTCTAGGTCAGGAGTCTCAAGCACACGGCCCGTGGGCTGCAAGCAGCCCCTAAAGCTATTTCCAGTGGCCCACGACAACACTATTGTTACCGATATTTGCAATATCACTGTATGAAAAGCTTTCAGCGGGATGGCTCTCAGACTAATAGGCAGCCCTCGTGGTGATTTGAATTTGAGACCTCTGGTCTAGGTTTACTTGGTCCTCCCTCAAAGCAAGAGGCTGGACTTCACTTCTTGGGGTCAGCTGTGGGCACAGATGCAAGTCCTGCATTTATATTTTTGTTTTCTTTAACAAAAAGACCCTTAGTATATAAGACGAATATGTTTGCATATCTATTGATGCAAGCAATCATGCCATGTTTATAATACTTTCTTTCTACTAGTCTTTTAAACTGTTCTATTTTTCAATGAAAGTGTTTCTGTGTAAGAGACATAAAAACACTGCTTGCACCTTCAACCAGTTTCCTATGGTTTAATTTTCCAATTTCTCTGTTGAGATTTTTAATTGCTTCATTTCACAACAGACAAAACATTAAACATGTTCCCATTCAAAGCAGTAAAACTGACCTACACATTTTGCATTCTGAAGTGCCTCTATCTCCTACCAAACAACTTCACTCCAAATATCTCCCTTTTGTTCAATTCAGCCCAACCTACACAAAACCCATTATATAATGAACTAGCGAGCTTGTAGGTGCCTCAGTAAATTTGTTTGGAAATCATAGGATGTATTTGTGCAGGACTGAGCATGCTCCGTAGACTGTCTAATCCCCCCCTTTTTTTCTGAGCTCAAGGCAAGAGGTAACTATCGGTCAAACCCTGCTGTGGCCCGGACTTCAAATCTAGGCTGCTCTAAATGAAAAAAAAAAAAAATCAGTGCATCCTGGATCCATTCCACCTGTACCCAGTGAAATGGCAATGACTGCAAACACGCCACGATTTTAGCTAAATCCTTCACCTGGCTTATTCCCACGAGCCAAGCCCAAGGTTAACCAGCCACGCGCTGGTTTCTTAGAGAGGCACAGACAAATAAAACAAGGAGCCGTGTGGCACTTAAAGACTAACAGATTTCTTTTTCGCATGAGCTTTCATGGGAGCAAAATCCCACTTTGCCAGTCTTTAAGTGCCACAGGGCTCCTTGTTTGTTTGTTATGGGGGGGGTCTTTTTTTTGCTGGACTAGACTAACACAGCTGCCCCTTTGCAAACAGTCAAATACATCACCCAGCTCATTGCATTCATGCACGCCTGCCAAAAAGCACCCTGCCCCACATCCCTTGCAGGGGGGTGAGCAGGGGCAGGCTCATGCACCAGGAAGGCGCCGCAGCTGGGCTTTGGAAGTGCCCGATGGCAGCCTCACCCCCCTCCCCAAGGGCATGCAACTCTGCCCGCCCCAAACACCCGCCTGGGAGCAATGGGGTGGCGCGCGCCCCATGCAGAGGGTGCCTTACCAGAGCGGTGCCCACCGAGAGCGCAGCCATCAGCCAGGCCATGGACCGCGGGTTCGAGGCTGCAGCCGGGGCGCGCGGAGCCGGGTGGCGCGCGGGACTGCTGGGCGCGCGCTGCAGCCTGCAAGCGCCCTCTGCTCGCTGATTGGCTGAGGGGCGGAGCCCGCCGCTGCCACGGCCACGTGCTCGTGTTTTCCTGGGGGCGCCCCCTCCGCTCGCTGCTGCAAGGCGGGGCGTGGGGCAGCCTCGGAGGTACAGGGGGAGCCCGGCCTCCTGCAGCTGGGTTTGTGTCCTGGAGCAGCCAGGGAAATAATTGCATTTGTTGCATTTGTTTTCCCTAGCAGGAAAAAGTTGCCTGCTTAGGGTGGCTATTAGTGAAGGGGTCTGTGTCCAGCCAAGCCTGCTGCAGGATTTCACCCACTGCCACCCTTTGAACTAGGGGGCTCAACCTGTGGCCGGCCCTTAAAGCTATTTCCTGCAGCCCGCAACCACACGATCATTACTGATGTTTGCAATAGCATTGTATGGAAAGGTTTGTGTGGTGCAGCCCTCGGGCTACCAGACTCATCCTTAAGCGGCCCTCTACTACAGTGCTTCCCAAAATTTTCTCTGCCATGGCACAGTTTGCTACCTTTAATTAATTTGAGGCACACCAAGATATAGTTTCCAAATGAGTGCATGAATATTCATGAGCTAATGAGCCAATCCAGAGCTCCTTGAGTAGTTTTCCAAGATATTTTATGGCACACCTGCTCAGACCTGACAGTGCATGTGTGTGCTGTGGCACACTGGTTGGGAAACACTGCTCTACTAGTCGTCATGCGGACCTCGTGGTGATTGGAGTTTGAGACCCCTGGTTTAAACCAAGGGTCAACAAGCTTTGCCAACCCCTATGCTGGCCCCAGCGCCAGCTCTACCATGAGGCAAGAGACAGACATGGCTTGGGTGACAGTTCTGAGGGGCGCCGAGCCCCCCCGCCCCGAAGATCAGGCTGGCGCCCGCCTCTTCAACTCTTTCCTAGTAGCTCAAGCACTGTTAGTCAACCTGCAGCTTAAGGCACGTAGGCAGCGTGCCCTTTAAATCCCTCTGCAAGCAGATGCTGGAGATTTAGGCACTTTGGAAAACCATTTTCAACCTCCATGAATGAGATGGGGGGGCACCAAATCAAAATTTGGCTTGGGGTTCCACAAACCCTTGAACCAGCCCTGGCTGGCCCCTCCTACTTGACTGTCAGTCAGCACTAGTGGCTCACTGCACAGATATAAAGGCGGCGGGCTGCCTGAAAATTTGGCAGGCAGGGTTGGGGGATAGGGAAGGGATGCTTCCTTGGCATGCCACTGAAAGGAGCCACTCACGGAAAGAAGCTGCCTGTGGTAGTTTCTCTTGACAGCATGCCTAGGGACGGGGGTCCCCAAGAATGCCATGAAAAGAAGCTACCCAGAGTGGCTCTTTCGTAGCTGTACACCATGGAGAGAAGCTATTCCAGGCATCTTCTGTCCTCACCATGCCTGGAACATGGGCATGGTGGGGACCCTCCGCACCCCAGCTGCCCTTGAAAGAAGCTGCCCAGAGTGGCTTTCAGTGCCAGGAGCTACAATTTCTGTGGCATTGCAGTGGGTGCCACATGCCACCCCAAATGGGCTCTCATGCCACTGTCGGCGGATGTGACAGGGGTTGTCTACTGCTGGTTCAAGCGATAAGAGCAGGTCAAAACTTGAAAATGAGCCACTGGCTGCCCAGCATCTGCTGGGGAGAGAGGCTGTGAGTCCAGAGAGTGAGGCAATGTGCCCCCTTATATCAGTCTTAGCTATAGCCCTTCTCTCTAAATGCTAACTTCCAAAGGGGTTGGCTCTGTTAGTCTAGTTCAGCAAAAGAAGGAGTCTTGTGGCACTTTTAAAGATTAACAGATTTATTTATTGCATGAGCTTTTGTGGCCACTTCAAAGGGGAGCATACAGAATGGGAGAAAAATAAATGCAGGGAAGTGTAAGTCATAGGATCAGGTCAGACTATTACAGCAAATCAAAGCAGCTGCTTGCTTTCAAAGGATGGAGTACAGCAATGGGGGAAAAGAGGAAAGCAAAATTATCTGTTTTAATGGGAAAGAACCCACAACTGCTTTGATTTGCTGTGACAGTCTGATGACTTAGATGCTCCCCACCACATTTATTTTGCTCCCATTCTGTAATTTTCCCACTTTCAATCATCTGACAGAGTGGGATTTTCTCCATGAAAGCTCAAGCAATAAATCTGTTAGTCTTTAAAAGTGCCACCAGATTCCTTGTCTGTAAATACTAAAAGTGGCTGTTAAAAACAGGAAGGAACTGCAGTTACCTTGGAGAGGGGTGTCGCTGCCTGGGAGACGGACTGGGGGTCGTGGGCCCAGGCCCCGCCCCCGGCCAGCAGGCCCCCCCCCCAGCCTGTAGGCCCCGCCCCCTGGCCGGGGACAGGGACAGGCACCGCCGCGCCGCTACGGGTGGCCAGGCCCCACATCCCCGACAGGGGACAGGGCTGCCATGGCTGCCTGCGGCCAGGCCCCAGATCCCCGGCCAGGGACGGGGCCGGCGGTGGCCGGGCCCTGTATCTCTGGCCCAATTGGGCCAGCGACACGGGGCACTGGCGCTGGGGGTTCGGGGCATGTGCCCCGGAGTGCCCAGCACCAGCAACGCCCCTGCCTTGGAGTTAGGTTTGCAGTAGGCTTGCTTAGTGAGGGGAGTGATGGCATTTCAACTTGGTAACCTGACTCCAGGTAGTGGGTTCTAACCCCCTAATGTTTATGTACAAATAAATTTACTAGTCTTTCAAAGCACCACATGACTCATTTGTTTTGCTGAAACAGATTAACACAGCAACCCCTCCAGAAAAGAAAGTTCCTTCCTTCCTGAGATTTCATGGCTGCTGCTGAGAGGCGGCTTTTGGGGTAGGCAAAGCAGGTGGCCGCCTAGGGACCCAAGCAACAAGGGGCCCCTTCACCTACTCCAAAAGCCCTGTCTGCCTCTCATCCTGCAGGATATATAGTAGGCAGCTGGGGCCAGGATTTGTGGTGGGACAGTATTGGGGTCTGTGACAGGACGCCAGGACAATGAGGGGCTGGCTGTGGGAAGCTGGGGCCATGGACAGGCAGTTGAGGGCCCCAAGTGGGGTGCTGGGGTTGGAAGAGGAGAGGGAAGGCCAAGGGGAGCTGGAGCTGTGAAGGGGGCTCGGGCTGCTGGTGGGGATCCTGTAGGGTGCCCCACAATGGGCCTTTGCCTAGGGCCCAAGATAGCTGAAGGCCGCCTCTGCTGCTGCTACCGACGAAGCATGTTAATAATTACTATAAAGCTCAGCAGGCATAGAGCTTTATGTTGTAACAGCACTGGAGAGCCATCGTTGCATATTTTTGTGTCATGGGATGTGGAAGTTGTGACACTGTCTGGGTACAGGGGACTGTTTATGATTATTTTTTCATATTAATTTTTCATATTTGCAATAGTCCCTATGTGATAGGCCATGTTTGGTGTCAATAGGAAGGCAATAATCTGCTAGGAATGATTATATGGTTTATCTGTAGGTATTATATCTGTATTAGACATTAGGAATCTGCTTTATGTGCATTCCATGTGATTTGATTCTCAGGCAGTCCCAGACTGGGTGTCTGCAAAAACACTGTCCTCATGATGGCCTATCAAGGGAACTGACAGGTACATTGGGCCGAGGAAGAAACCTATTTGACCAGTCACCGAGACCAACCATGTGACTCAACTCCATTTTGATTTGGCAAGGACTGTGAGACCATGGGAGAGCCAAAGGTGATAAAACACAGTGGCCCCCATCTCCATTTTGTCTTCAGTCTGTTGGCAACCAAAACCCTCCGCTGGGACTGAACAAAGGACTGAGACACACCAGGGTGCTGGGTGCATACCAGAGAAATGGGAGTAACTTTCAAACTACAGATTCTTCAAGGACTTGCCTTCTATGGACTCTAAATCATTTGTATGTATGTGATTCACTTTGACCCTTTCACATATATTGTTTCTTTCCTTTTTATATTAAACCTTTAGTTATAGTTACTAAAGGATTGGCTGGCAGTGTGGTATTTTGGGTAAGATCCAAGCCTGTATTGTTCTGGGTAATGTGGCTGGCCCTTTGGGGTCAGGAGAACCTATTTCTTTAAGAGACCCAATGGCTAGATGGCAACCAGAGGTGCTGATGTGCATTAAAGGGGGCTGTTTCTATTTTGTTATGCTTGGTGATGACCAGAGTGGGGAATCAGAAGCATATTTTGTTACTGACTGGGAGACTGGTTTAAGTACAACCCATCAGTGGTTTTGGGGTTTGGCCCCTGGTTTTGCAGATTGCCCCGATTTTGGCATATTCAGAAAGTTATCCCAAGAGGCCCAGGTCACAGAAGGATTATCAGTAAGGTCCTACTTGAATTGCAGGATGATTGTCAAAAAACAGTGGCTGAGTTGTGAACAAGCCATGGAAAAATGCAGAAAAGCAATAAAGGACCTTAGTATTTGAGGTAATAAGGTCCTTATTACTCTTCTGTTACTTTCTGCTGTCCAGGGGCTCCCACTCTCAGCTCCTATGTGGCTGGGGCTCCCACTGTCAAAATTACATAAATTTTGAAACCGAATATCACAGAAACCACAATATCACAAGCTAAGCAGGACTTTAATTATCAGTGATTTTATTACTTATAAATTATTAGGCACTACAACTTCTTACTACATCAGCACAAGATGCAGAAAAGCTAGGAATTGAAATAGTGACTAATTAATCTTGGTGCTACCCCTAAGCAAGTTTGCCTGCTGGCAGGAGGCCACACAGTCTGAGACAGGAATGGAATCTGTGATAATTCATGTATGTGTGCAAATGCTTGGTAGACTCTCATCATGTGTCACCAATACACCTGGAAAGGTTTTTCACCAACACCAGGGGTTCTAAATACCAGGGATATCAAAGGCACATGCTGCCAAAGACACTGGGATTCTTTTTCCCTTGTTTGGTTTTTCTCAAGATGGATAAGACATCACACTTAATCAAGGTGCACGATAGATAGATACACAGAGGGTTCAAAGCAAGTCTAGCGGCAGCGGCAGACAGTAGGATGAGAGCTTGTGCATCATTTTGTGTGTGGACATGAGTTATACTATGTGCAAATGGGGGGAGGGGGTGGACATGGTAGTTAGGACTTAAAATTTCAATACTGCAGTGAAGACCATAGAGACGTGGTCTGAGAGTACAATGAGGAGCCAGAAGCTCTGAAGTTTCAGTCCCAGCTCCAACACAGAGTCTATCTGTACATCAGCAACTGCCCTGTTGGCATCACCAGATCAGTTCTGTGGGTCAGCTGAGTGACAGTAGTGACAGTAGAGACCTGCTCAACAGATGCAGAAGTTGATGTTGCTAATCCACTGGGGACGCTGTGGTAGGTAGAAGTTAGGATGTCAATGGAATATACACAATCTACTCGACATAGCTTACATATCTCCCATCAACTGCCACTGAATTTCACCAGAAGTGTAGACATAGCCTTAATTGTGATGCGTTGATTAAGTTCCTAAGATACCTTTGGCTTTAGCAGAGCTGAGGATCTGACAGGAAGCCTGGTCCAGGTTATAGCCACCTCATTTGTCCTTGGGAATCTTTTTCCCACATTTGTGTTGGGGAATCTTTTACACTTCTCTGGTATTCTAAGGGGGGTTTCAGAGTAGGCATAAATTACTGCCAGAATGGCATAAAGTGATCTTAGGCTATGTTCACACAGGGTATGCTTGTTTCGAAACAAGACGTATTATTTCGAAACACCTTATTTCGAGGACAAAAAACTTTGTCCTCGAAATAAGGCAGCGAAATAGCATGTCCACAGTGTGGACATGCTATTTCGCCAGGGGAGAGGATTGCAGG
>ML681989.1:56766446-56807739 GCA_007922195.1 Podocnemis expansa
GCTTGTTTCGAAATGGCCGTGCATCATGTGGCCATGGCACTTCTTATTTCAAAACAACCTCTGTTGTTTCGAAATAAGAAGTGTGTGTGGCCATACCCTTAGTGTCAATGAGCATCAGGACCAAAATATCTATGAAGGATTTGTTAATCAAGTACATAAATTGTTTGAAACCTGCTTACAGAGAACCTGTCATATGACTTATCTCTTCTATAGCATTGTACAGATATTAAAGTAATCTTCACAGTGCCCTTGGGAGGCAAGCAAGCATTCTTCTTCGAGCGCTGCTCGGATACATTCAGTAATAGGTGGCTACGTGCCACAGCACACGATTGGTCGGAAACTCTTTTGCCCTAGCCTCTCAGGAAGGGGCAGGCGGCCACCACCCTCCTCGCCACCCCATGGCTATATATGTGGCTGCCACCCAGCCCCTCCTCAGTTCCATTTTTCCGCCCTCAGCAACGGATCTTGGAACAGCTCACTCCTTGCAATCTTGCAAGCAGCCTGTCTCTGTTTTTATGAGACTGCAGCTCAATTGGGAACACATTTTCATGGATGTCGTTCGACGGAAGAGCGCTCCTCCTACTGAGCTTCCAGCCTCAGAGCAACATCACTCCTCCTTGCTGCCCGCCATGCCTTGTGCAGCCTGCGGCAAGGCCTTCCCACAGGACAACCCCCACAAGAAGTGCCTCCAGTGCCTGGGCAAAGCCCATTTAGTCACCGAATGCTCCCTCTGTCAGTTCTTTAAGCCTAGGACAATCAAAGACAGGGAGCAAAGTTGCCATGCGCTGGCCTCCAGACAAGAGCAGCAGCCTACCCCTGAGGCTTCGGGGCACCCCTCAGTACCGCATGCAAGTTTGGCACCCATGCCCTCCCGACGCCGCTCCTCAAAGGAGCGTGAAAAGACCAGCTCAGTACCACCATCAGTACCAAAGTGTCAGCGTTGATTGCACTCCCCCTTGTGGGAGTCGCCACAGAAACAGCACGAGTCAATGCCGATTCTGCCACACCAGAGGCCTTCAAGGCAGCGAGGTCACTCCTCCACCTGCCAACATCTCCCACCCCAGTACCACCCAAGAAGAGGGGTAAACCAGCTTTCGCTTTGGGAGCATGGCTGCCTCGGAAGTGGCACCGAACACCATCCCCAATCTCGGTACCGAGCTCCCCAGCTCGGGAACCGGTCATATAGGTACTGGTGTCATGAGTGGTCCTCCAAAGAGACCACGACGGAGTCGTGCAGTACCATTTTGCCCAGTTTGGCACCAGTTCCTTTGGCACGGGGAAGAATCTTGAACCCCCTTCCAAGTTCCTACACCGGGGATCTCATGGCGCACTTCGACCTCCTTCAGCGTGTTTCTGCGCATGTGAGGTTGGAGGTTCAGCCCCATATGGGGCCTACTGACCTTCTATTTGGGCTGGTCTTCACCTCTACTGACCCTATTGCAGTACCCTATTGCAGTACCTCGTCACGTCCCACTGGCAAAGCCCTGGCTCCATCGCTCCAGTGTCTGACACGGCAGGCTTAAAATACCAGGTCCCGGCGACAGAGTTTCGCTTCGTCATCCATCAACTGGTACCTTCTCAAGGGGTGGTGGAAGCCACACTCGGCGCAGGGCAGGCCTCCTGTGACCCCATCCCAGCATCAGGGGAGGCAAGAGAGTTAGACCTCCTCAGGAGGAAAGTTTATTCTTCCGCTTTCCAACTGCGGATAGCCAATAACCAGGCCCTGGTCAGTAGATATAGGTTGGACGTATGGGAGTCTATGAGTAAATTTAGACACCTCCTCACACAGGAGAACAGGGAGGATTTCGATGCCTTCCTCAAGGAGGGCAAAATAGCGTCCCATGGCCTTCTTTTATCAGCTTGGGATGCTGTGGACATGGCTTCCCGCACCATGGCTTCAGCCATGACTCTTCGGCGTGCAGCCTGGCTCAGAGAGGCGAGGGTGCCCCCCTCGCCCAGCAGGCTGTACTCAACCTGCCTTTTGGGAGACAGTCCCTCTTCGCAGCTGAAACGGATGCCATGCTCCATGGTTCCCAGGACCTTCAGGGGCAGGTGAAGTTCTTGGGCCTCTTACCTTCAGGGCCCCCTGCCTGTTCCCCAAACAAGTGAGGACCATCCAATGCCCTTCTTTATGTTTTAAGAAGTTGCACCATCGGGTGTATCAGCTCCAGGTTCGCTCCCCTTTTTTCACCTACCAAGGGTTGCCAACTACCTCCTGTTTTTTGAAGCAGCATTATCTGTCCCATTGACAGCATTAAAGGGAAAACATCGCCCTTCAAGGGGCATTACCCTGACTTAAGATCTTGTGGGGTACTACCCTTTCTCCCTCTAGTTTCATCTGGTGGTTCCATCGTCCATAAGGATCCCTATCAGCAGGGGATGCCCCCCCCCTCCTCCTTCGCCAATTAGGCCCTCTGGAGTTATTGTTGGAGCATCCACTCCCTGCCCTCCTCCATAAGCGAACGTAGGGTAAGGTTACATCTGCGAGGGCTCTAGGTCAGAATTTTCTGCACCCCACATGCCTAAGTGACCAAATGGGAACTGTTCCCCAATGGTTTCTGAATTCCTTTCCCCCTTTATCTGGGAAGGTGCTTTCCTTTTAATGGCTACATGGAGCTCTCTCTCAGGGTGGTTCCCTTCATCCTACCTCATGAGGGTGGCTTCTCCCCCAATCTGGAGATGTTTTCCCCCATGGGGCTTGTGTTTCCTAGTCGCCGGGCAGTCATCGTGCTCGCAAGGCTTTTGATACAGTTTCCCGCAGCATTCTCATTGGCAAATTAAGGAAGTATGGGTTGGATAGGTGGACTATAAGGTGGATAGAAAACTAGTTAGATCAGCGGTTTCAGCGTGTAGGAATCAATGGTTCCATGTCTAGCTGGCAACCAGCCAAGAGTGGTGTGCCCCAGGGGTCAGTCCTGGGGCCAGTTCTGTTCAACATTTTCATCAGTGATCTGGATGATGGAATAGACTGCACTCTCAGTAAGTTTGCGGATGACACCAAGCTGGGGGGAACAGTAGACATGTTGGAGGGCAAGGACAGGATTCAGGGAGACCTAGATAAATTGGAACAGTGGGCCAATAGAAATCTTATGAGCTTCAATAAGGACAAGTGTAAAATCCTGCACTTGGGACGGGAAAACCCCATGCACTGCTACAGGCTGGGGAACATTCAGCTAAGTAGCAGCAGTGTAGAAAAGGACCTGGGGGTCATGGTGGATGGGAAGCTAGATATGAGTCAGCAGTGTGCTCTTGCTGCCAAAAAGGCCAATGGCATACTGGGCTGCATCAAAAGAAGTATTACCAGCAGATCAAGGGATGTGATCATTCCCCCCTATTCTGCACTGGTGAGGCCACATCTAGAATACTGTGTTCAGTTTTGGGCTCCCCACTACAAAAAGGACAGGGACATGCTAGAGAGTGGTCAGAGGAGGGCAACCAAAATGATTAAAGGGCTGGAGCACAAGCCCTATGAGGAAAGACTGAAGGCATTAGGCTTATTTAGCCTGCAGAAGAGAAGCTTGAGGGGGGATTTGATAGCAACCTTCAACTACTTGAAGGGATGCTCCAGGGAAGATGGAGCTAAACTGTTCTCGGTAGTAACGAAGGACAGAATGAGGAGCAATGGTCTGAAGTTGAGGTTAGGGAGGTCCAGGCTGGATATTAGAAACAACTTTTTTACTAGGCGAGTGGTGAAGCATTGGAATGAGCTGTCGAGGGAGGTGGTGGAATCTCCATCTTTGGAGGTGTTTAAGGCCCGGCTGGACAAAACCCTGACTGGGATGGTTTAGTGGGAGTGGTCCTGCCTCTAGCAGGAGGTTGGACTAGATGACCTATGAGGTCCCTTCCAACCCTATGATTCTATGATCATCAATTACAACAAAGGGAGACAACACAACCCCCACTGATCAGCCTATTGTTCTTGGCTCATTGCCTTGCTGTATCGGGCCTGGGTATTCAGATTAGGGATCGCTAAACCAGTAGCTTATGTTTGCTGGAGGGTAATTCCCCACCTGCACAGACCTCTCATCCTTTGGTTAGAGGACTTGCACGTTGCCACCCTCTGTGTGGTCATACCTCTTTCCTTTTCCGTTAGGCTACTCCAGCCTGGAGCTAGCACTTTGAGGACTCCTCTCTGCCGTAGTTTGCTTCCTAGATTTTTCCTCCTCCCCTTTTCCTCTCCACTTGGAAGAGAAAGTCTAACCCATTCGTGGGAATGAAGTCTCTTTGCTTTGCCAATTACACAGACCCATGCCACAGAGTGAGACACAGGTTACATATTGCCAGAACGGATTGGGATAACTAGGAGCTATCACAGCCACTGATCTCCTTTTCCTAGTTCCCAAGAGGACATTTGGTGATTGGAGGAAGTCACTAAAAGGCTTCCAAAGGGCCTTCCCTTAGGTGAGAGAATGCTCCTTCAAGCTAGCCCTGTCGCATCCAGTGCCAGCATAGGTCCAATGACGCCAGGAGGCTATAAGATTCTTTATAAATGGGAAAGGGTACTTCTCTAAGCGACCTTCGTTCTTGACGCGGGATGGGTCCCCATCTAATTCCAGGTCCCCTTGTGTAACACTGCCGCAACCTGCCATTCTTTCTTCTATGAAAATTTTGTAGACTCTTGTGAGGCATTGATCCCAATCCAGGTTAAGTAATGCCTCCCACCCTTTTCAGGGGTTGCTTGCCCTTCATGGTGTCGTTTCATGCTCCCATCATCCTCAGTTCCACTATCATATGATAGATTGGACTGGGCTTCTTTTGAGACCTCTCTTGGTTACAGAAGTAGCTGTTCACACCTACTTAAGGTTTAAGAGTCAAAATCACTGAAAGAGGCAATCTCTCTCTCTGATCTGAAATTGCTAGAGTGAGGAAATCTCCCTCTCTCTCTCTCTTTCTCTCTCTCTCTCTCTCTCTGAGCTAAAATCACTGAAGAGGAGCAGCAGATGGGGTGACTAGTTATACTTTCCTACCCCGTCTCTCCCTTTTTGGGCATCTAATGGAAGGGGTAATGGGTATTTCCCTATACTCTACCACCTTTCAATACTTTCCAGGGCTGGAGAGTCACTATCTTGACCAGCCGCCTCCTAGTCGCTTGTCTTGTCATCTCACATACTTTGTCCATATCAAGGGGTTATGACCTTTGCTAATGGTCATCTTTCCTAGTCCCTTCTCTTGTGGCTGTGCCAAAAAAAAAAAAAAGACAGGAAAAAGAAGGGAAGGGGATGGGGGACAAGGGGTCCACCCTACCACGGTGCATACCCTCTTTCCCTCTTTGACTAATGGGGATAACTTATTTCCTCTTTGTCCCATGTACCTAAACCGCAAGACCTTCTTTCTCCTCCCTCACTGGTGTAGACTCAATCTCTTACCAGTGTGTTCAGATTCAGCCCACAACGAAGGCTGGTGCCTCGACCCGGGGACCACACCACTGAACCTGTTGCATTCCATGGTATTGCAGATACCAATAATGATCGCTTCATCACAAACCACAGGAAGTAGCTTAGGGGCCGCACGAGGCCATTGGCCCTATGCTACAGACCCTGTCTTACACTGTGAGGCTCTAATTTTGAGGTCCCGAGTTCCTTGCCCCAGCACCTGTGGCAAACTTTGCCTAGCAGGGGGTCACTGAAAGGCACTCGAGTTCCCATTAGTCAATCCACATTGGCTATCAAGGTGTCGTACCTTAGTGGGTGCTCGCCTATCATTGAATACCACCAGGTGGTTTGTCTTGCTGGACCGCCAAAGGTCCTATTTCCTCTCTCCTCTTCTTTTTCATTTGCTCTCCCAATTTTGGGTATTTGCCACTAGTAGGCCGAGTTCTCTGGGGTCATTAATTTCCCATTGCCTCCTAACAAACTCATCATAGCCCTCAGGTCAGAGAATATCTCAGGCTCATTCGCCTTGGCAGACACGCACCGCCAACTACTCAAGGTTCCATTTGTGAATGTCTACCCATTCACGGCTCAATGTTTGCGTTTTGCTGACACCTTATAATAAGGTGACATTAGTAAGTCACTGCTCCTCTCATCTGCATGTCAGAGAGCTCTCGAGTGATGTAGGTCTCACCATGCTCCTCGCGTCGGCAGGTCAAGGACTTCGAGTGATGAAAGCCTCTCATCCTTTCCTTTATCTCATAGGTTTCCTTAGCTGGGTCGTGGTCTTTATACTGCTCATGCCCATGCTTAAGGACGTCTCACTGACTGTGATTCGGTAACTGCGTTTTCGTGTTCACTTTTCTATGATAAGCTGACTTAGGCCATCATTGCCCCTGCCGTTTGCAGGCCAGGGAGCATTTGAACTACTTTATTCCTCCCTCTTGGTCAGACCATTCTACTTCACAGTTTTTTCCCTCACCTGGCCCACGGTCCTTACGACGATACCTTGGGTACTTCCTCTGGACCTTTGTTGCCGGAGTCTCTGACCATTATGAGGAGTCACTGTGCTGAAGATGGGAAAGAACCAGATCTGCCCACTATCCATCAGCATGGCTAACAGTCACCTATTACTGAATGTATCTGAGCAGCGCTCGAAGAACTGTGGGTTACTTACCAGTAACCATCTTCTTTGAGATGGGCTGCTTGGATTCATTCACAACCCTCCCACTGTCCCCGCTACTCAGAGTTGGCGACTTTTAGGGACGGAGGAGGGGCTGGGTGGTGGCCATATATATAACCACAGGGTGGTTGGGGGGGGGTGGCTGCCTGCCCCTTCCTGACAGGCTGAAGCAAAAGAGTTGCTGACCAGTCGTGCACTGCGGCACATAGACACCTATTACTGAATGAATCCGAGCGGCCCATCTCAAAGACGGGTGGTTACTGGTAGGTAACCCATTGTTCTCTCTCTCTGAACAACAGAGAAAGAGAGATAGAAAAAGGTGAAGTATTTTATCCTAAGCAGTGGCAGAACTGGGACTAGAACATCTGAACTTCCAGTGCTACATCGTGTATTGTTTCATAGGCATTTCTCATTTGTCTACAGCACAAATACTGAAAAAGAATATGTTTGCCTACAGTGGAATACTAACCAAATTGCTTACCTATCAAAAAGATGTTAACAACAAACCTGAACCATGTTGGAAAAGTTATATAAAAAGTGATTCTTCCCTGCTTTTCAAAACCAGCTATCAAGCACTGTTCTGGTTATGTTAAAAAGTTTTAGCTAGCCTGGTTTGGTGCACCATTGTTGACAGTACCTAATAGTTGTATAATCTAGATGCCTCACTTCCACTTAAAAATGTTTGCTTTTGAGATAGTCTTCCTTTCAAAATATGAAAAGTATGATATTGTGTGACAGCTTCTACTATACATGTTTAGGAGTTAGATGGTCAGATGGCCTCCGCAAGTTGGCCAGATGTCAAATAAAAGCAGATGGGACAGGCAGATTAAAGATGTCACTGAAGGAGAAATGTAGCAGATAGTTTGAAATGTGGGCAATGCCCATTCCTCTAATGCCCATTCCTTACTCTGTAAACTTCTTGGCATCTAAATGTGGAGCAAAGCCCCAAAATGAACAACATGAAAACATGACCAGTCAGGAAACAAATTCATGGTGCTGAAATCTTCGAAATAATCAACAGCTTCAACTCAGTCTGTAAGTAATTTATCAAAGTAAGGTTTGGACTGTGCTGTTTAGGGAACAGTCTTCCATTTGAAGCTGCACAGAGCTGCTTTGCCCCAATGGGAGCTCCAGAAGCAGCCAGTATCATGATAACTAGTTCTAGCATGGGTCATAATGAAGAGGAATAAAGTACTGTATATACTCGCAGATAAGCTGATCCGTGCATAAGCCAACCCCCCTTTCTGAAACCCCAAAATAGTACAAATGGGTGACCTGCGTATAAGCTGAGGTCCACCCGTGGCCTCCGATGCTAATCCCCTCACACACCCTGCACCACTGGCTTCTCCCAAGGTCCTCAAAACCCTCCCTATCCCACAAATCCCTGCTGCTGCTTTTCCCCAACACCTTTACTGCCACTTCTCCCAACAGCCCTGCCATCGCTGCTGACACTTTTCCCCAACACCCCTGCTGCCCCTTTCCCGGATGGCCCTCAACCCCTGCTGCCACTTTCCCCAAGCACCCCTGCTGCCACTTCCCCTGACACCCCTACTGCTGCTTTCCCTCTGTCATGCTAGGCCATCATGTAAAATATATGACCCAAATCTAACCTTTGAAGACATATTATAGGAAAATGCAATGGTAATGAATAGTCTAGGGCTTTGATGTGCATGTGTATCATTAGTGGTTTCTTGATATTTACATATATCCTGTTACAGATTAGCAAGGTAAATGACCTGCTTCCCTATCTGTTACTGTTCTTCTGTTGAAAGGGGTCAAGAGGGAACATTTACTTCTATATGGACCTTTGATGTACCAATGTAAATTGTCTGTTAATGGTGCTAATTCAGCTAGTTACCTGTGGGGCCCATTAAAGTCCACATGAAGGAATGACCTGCAAATGGTCACCTTGCTACAACTATAAAAGGAAGTTAGAAACAAAATCCCTTTATCTCACATCTGTACAAGCTTCTCTGGGAAAATTTGGGCCACAGGATTGAGATCCCAGCCAGCACTGGCCTGGAAACCGCCCTGCTAATTCTCAGTGGAGAATTAGAACAAGCTCTACACTTGGATTATTTTGTCTATTCCTGTAAACTGGATTTCTAACAGAAGGTGTGAAACAAGGATTTAAACCCACCTAGGTATTGGATGCATGCCTAAGGCCTGCAAACTTCAAATTCTTCAAAAACTTATCTTCTATGGACTCTAAATCATTTGTATGTGATCTATTTTGACCCTATAACATCTCTCATTTTGTTTCTTTTCTTTTTATATTAAACCTAGGGGTGGCCAAACTTACGGAACTCAAGAGCTGCACAAGTTGATTATTAAACCTGCAAGAGCCGCACTGAGGCATATAACCACATATTTTTACCTACTCAAAAATTACTAAGATTAAAATTCATTGTGCGCTTTAATTTTATCGTAAAAATAGGGCAAGTATCGATCCTACTAATGTCAGATACTAATAATTATTTAAGGTTACCATGAAACTAGGCCTATACAGTAAAAACTTAGCTGTTGCTAGATGAATACTACAGGCTTGTGGCAAGTTTTTTTTTTTGTTTGTTTTTTGGTTTTTTTTTTAAATCTGGGCAGTAACTTGTCAATGCAGTAGGTAAAAGCTCTCTTAGATGCTGGTCTCTAAGTACTGCACAATGTTTTGAATTTCATTGTGGAATATGACGCTTCACAGCAGTGAGTTGTGCCAAAAATTGAAAGTAATCTATGTTCAGTTTTAAACTTTTCTCCTTTGTATTTTCATTTCTTAGTATTCCACATCATGTTTAGGACTTGTAAAACATGATTTTATTTTAACAATGAGTACGCTGCATTAGGGTCTATGAGAAAAATCTAAACATGCTATGGCTTCTCTGACCATGTCACGCTTCTCTCTCCCACCCCCCGTTGCCACTTCCCTGCAGTCTCTTACCACACTGCTGCTTCTCTGCTCTCCCCAACCATGCCGCACTTCTGCCCCCCACCCCACCCCACCCCACCCCAGCCCAGCCCCGACCATGCCCCTGCTTCCCTGCCAACATTTCTGCCAGTAAACTTGTTCACTAAAATACTCATGGACAGTGAAGACAAAAGGTCTAAGGACTCAATCAGACACAATTAATTTTAAAATGAGAGTAATAGTAAGGGAAAACACTGCTCTCATCTTAATCCTGTGAAGAGATGCACACAGAGACACCCCTTCAACTCTTCAGAATCACAAAAGATCAATGAGAATTTATGGGGACATAAAGTGCAAGATCAGAGCCTGTTTCAGTAAGTGCTTTGGAGTCCATGCACAGAAGATACTACAGAAAAAATCCTATTGAGTTTATTCAGTTTGGGGTCAGGCCCTGTATACATTCTAAATATCATTATTTGGTTTTTATAAGACAAAGTAAAATCTTTATTGGTGAGAGTTTTTTTTCAGAAAGTTTACAACACAATTTTCCATCCTCAGCCCTTCACAACACTTACTCTCTTATCTAATGGGCTCAGGTACCCATAGAGTCATTCTTGAAGACTGCACTGAAATATAAACGGATTTTGACTACTGGTATACAACAAAGAAGAATTAATACATGTTGAGTGCTATTTAATCAGTGGAAGTATAGTGCTGCTATTGCACTTTGCAATGAATGTAAATTATCTTGGTAATTGACTTAGTTATATTAATTAAAAAATTTTTATAAAATAAATGTACCAGCAGTTCCTTCTGCAAACAGATGACATACTGATGTCTCAGCCACACTTGTTCAATGGACTTAAGGAATTTTTTTTCTAAAGCCAGTTTTCAGTAGTGGTGGTCTATCCTAAGTCTAAATCATTTTGCATGCTGAAAATGAACCATAATAATCACTTGTAACATTCTTTAAATCAATAGAGGATTTTTAATAACCTTTTGACAATAGTCAGTGGTTTTGGATGTAACACTTGTGTCAATTTTCAGTCATTTCTGATGATTCTTATTTAATTCTCAAAATAGAAGTACAAGAGAAATAATTTTACATTATATTACAATATCTGGAAACATCAGGTGATTTTTAAAAAAGAAAATTTACAATTGCTTTTCAAGTTTAAATTGCTAGATTACCATCAATTATCTGTAGTTCATTGCAGACTTGCTCTTGATCAATTTATGTTGCCAGCTGTAAAAATATTTACCCAGTCTAAAACAATATTAAAAAAAAGAAAAAGCATTTAAAAAATCATGCACTCTGAAAGTAAGACTTCTTGCTGGTGCTACTTTAATTCTTCCTCTGTGTGCATCCAGTTTGTACAATGAATGAAGCCTGTGATGTTGTAATTAAAAACTGTATCATAATGCATACAGACAAGGAGGGTAGAATTAATATCGTGTGGATAAACTGTAGAATCTGACATTTACTAATTGTGAGTGCTTGTCTTTGCACCTAACTGATGACATTGCTTTTCCCTGCTGGCTCTCACAATGCTGCCCCTCCCCTCCCCTCCCAACTCTGACCATGCTGCTTTTTTCTGCCAGTTCTCACAATGCTGCTCCTTGTCTGCTGGCTCTCACCATGCCACCACTTCTCTTCTGCCCCTGACCATTGCAAATTTCTCGCCCCTGGCTCCCGCCATGCCACCCTTCCTTGCTGTGCTCTCCCAGGGGCCGCAATTTTTCTTGAAAGAGCCACATGTGGCTTGTGAGCCGCAGTTTGGCCACGTCTGTATTAAACCTATAGTCTTAGTTCCTAAAGGATTGGCTGGAAGCATGGTATTTTGGGTAAGATCCAAGCCTATATTGTTCTGGGTGATGTAGCTGATCCTTTCAAGTCAGGAGAACCTCTTTCTTTAAGAGACCCAGCGGCTGTACTGGGGACCAGTGACTGGAATGCAGTAAAGGGGGCTGAATATGTTTTATAGTGGCTTCTTGATATCCAGTGTGGTGGACCAGAAGCATTGTTTGTAACTGGTTGGGGAGTTTATCTCCAGGTAACCCACCAGTGCTGGGAGAATCTGCTCTCTTTCCATATTCAGGTGGTTATCCCAGGAGGCCCAGGTCAAACCACCAACACCCCTGCCGCCGCTTCCCCTGACACCTCTGCTGCCACTTTCTTGGACACTCCCTAACCACTGCTGCCACTTTCCCCTGACACCCTTGCCACTCCTGCTGCCACTTTCCTGGACACCCCCCAATACCTGCTGCTGCTTTCCTGGCCTCCCGAACACCACTCAACCTCCAGACCCCAACACTGGCTCCCTCAAGCTGACCCCTGCCCCTCGTGCCCTTACCTGCCTGCTCCAGATGCTGGGGTCCCCTCCTTCTCTAGCCCCAGCTCAGGGGCCGACTCCCCAACAGGGCCACTCTAGCCACATGCGGGAGCTCCAGCCTGGAGCATGCTCAGTGCATCCTAAGGCCTGGCGACATATTGTGAAACTCCTGGGCAGGGGTTGTCTACTGTATTGACCCATGTATAAGCTGAGTGCCTGTTTTAAAGGCAATTTTCAGGCACAAAAATGTCAGCTTATATGTGAGTATGTATAATAAAACAGAACACAATAAAGGCGCCCAGCGTGGCTTAGCAAAGAACTCTACAGTGAGCTGAAAAACACAAGGGAAGCTTATAAGAAGTGGAGGCTTGGATGATGAAAAAGAAGGAGTATAATGATATTGCTCAGGCCTACAGGAATAAAATCAGGCAGCCCAAAGGGCAACTGGAGTTGCAGCTAGCAAGGGATGTGAAGAATAACAGGAAGGGGTTCTACAAGTATGTCAGTAACGAGAAGATGATCAGGGATGGCGTCGGTCTCTTACGGAATGGGGCAGGTATCCTTGGGGCTGATGATGTGGAAAAGGCTGAAGTATTCAATGCTTTATTTACATCAGTCTTCACAGGCAGGGTCAGCTCCCAGGCTAGTACACTGGATGGCACAGAATGGGGAGAAAGAGAGCAGCCCTGAGTGATGAAAGGTCAAGTTGGGGACTACTTAGTGAAGTTGGACATGCACAAGTCTATGGGGGCCAGATGAACTACATCCAAAGGTGCTGTGGGAGTTGGCCAATCTGAATGCAAACCCAATGGCCACTGTCTTTGAAAAATTCATGGCAACTGGGGGAGGTCTCGAATGATTGCAAAAAGGCAAATATAGTACCTATTTTCAAGAAGAGGAAAAAGGAGGATCTGGGGAATTACAGACCAATCAACCTCACCTCAATCCCTGGAAAAATCATGAAGCAGGTCCTCAAAGAATCCATTCTGAAACACTTGGAGGAAGATAGGGTGATCAGGAACAGTCACTATGGATTCACCAAAGGCAAATTGTGCCTGACCAACCTGATTGCCTTCTATGATGAGATGACTGGCCTTGTGGATGCAGGAATAGCCATCAACATGATATACCTTGACTTTAGCAAAGCTTTTGATATGGTTTCTCACAGCATTCTTGTCAGCAAGTTAAGGAAGTATGGTTTGGATGAATGGACCAGAAGGTGGAGAGAAAGCTGGCTAGATCATCAGGCTCAGTGGGTAAGGATCAATGACTTAATGCCTTGTTGGCAACCAGTAATGAGCAGAGTGTTTCCAGTGTCAGTCCTTGGGTGGATTCTGTTCCACATCTTCATTAATGATCTAGATGGTGGGATAGATCACACACTAAGTTTGTGGATGACACCAACCTGGGGAGAATGGTGGATATGCTGGAGGGTGGGGATAGGATTCAGGGAGACCTAGACAAATAGGAGCAATGGGCCAAATAATATCCCATGAGGTTCAACAAGAACAAGTGCAAAGTCCTGCACTTAAGATGAAAAAGCCCCAGTACTGCTACAGGCCAGGGACTGACCAACTAAGTAGCAGTTCTGTAGAAAAGGACCTGGGGGTTATGGTGGACAGGAAGCTGGATATGAGTCAACAAAGTGCCCTTGTTGACAAAAAGGCCAATGGCATATTGAGCTGCATCAGTAGGAGCATTGTCAGCAGATTGGGGGTTTGTGATCATTCCCCTCTATTCAGCACTGATGAGGCCACATCTTTAATGGTGTCCAGTTTGGGCTCCCCACAACAAAAAGGAGGTGCACAAATTAGAAAAAGTCCAGTGGAGGGCAATGAAAATGATTAGAGGGCTTGGGTACATGACTTAGGAGGAGAAACTAAAGGAACTTGGCTTATTAAGTTTGTAGAAGAGAAGATTGAGGAGGGATTTGATAACTACCTTCAACTACTTGAAGGGATGCTCCAAAGAAGAGGGAGCTAATCTAGTCTCAGTGGTGATCAAGGACAGAACAAGGAGCAATGGTTTCAAGCTGCAGCTGGGGAGCTCTAGGCTGGATATTAGGAAAAACTTTCTCAGTAGGATGGTGGTGAAGCATAGAAATGGGTTGTCCAGGGAGGTGGTAGAATCTCCATCTCTGGAAACTTTTAAGACCCGGTTGAACAAAACAGTGACTGGGATGATTTAGTGGGAGTGGTCCTGTTTTTAGCAGGGGGGTCGGACTAGATGACCTCATGAGGTCCCTTCCAGTCCTATGATTCTATGATGAAGTTTTCTAATGAAGGGTCTCCCTTATCAAATGGGATAGTCAGGAGATATGTATAAAATGTCAACAGGCAGGGATGAACCTGGGAACTTTGAAGCTTAGTGTATCAGCCTCAGGTGCTAAAAGCCACTCCTAGCTAGGCAGCAGGCTCATTGCTCTCTAGCTGGGCTAGGCACCCACTAGTGAGGGACAGAGCACCACACCAAGCAGACCTGGCTTCCACATGCTCTCCTCATTACCCCATTCCCAGTCATCTTGTATGTCAGGAATGCTGTCATTCATATGATGCTTGACACAACAAGGGCATAGAGATTTTTAAACAATTAATTCCTGGATTCTGAAGTCTTTACTCAGGCAAACGTTCTGTTAACCTCCACTGGATTTTGTCTGAGCAGGGCATGCAGGATCAGACCCAATAAATTTATTTTCCCCCACAGCCACTGAAATATCAGTATCTAGCTCACCTTCTTGTAAAGAGCTTTAATGTGAAAGATCCTCTGACAAACCCAGTTCTATTTAATAGAGAGCTAAAAAAATGACATTACATAAGGCAAACCTGTATGTTACCTAAAAATAGCAAAGTGCCCTGGGTTCCTTCCCATTTCCTCATTAACTCTTCCATTAACTTTGCAAGCAGTTCCCAAATCTCTGCGTAGACCAGCATGAAGAATACAAGCCCAGGAAGAAGAAAAATCAAGGTATGGAAGGGTGTTAAAAAAAAAAAAAACAACAACAGGACAACAACACTGCAACTGAAGTTGTGTACTAGCACTCAGGAACAAAAAACCTGAAGCCAAAATAGAGCAAAACGTAGGAATAACTAACTGCTTCCAGATTTTGCTGCTGGGTAAGTTCCCATAAAACAATAGACAGAAAGAACATGAAGAACAACGTAGTATCATACTGATGAAGGGAGTGAGAATGTTGGAAACGCACACAAAGGAGTATACACCAGGTTTGTGCAACAAGTTTCTCAAGGCCTTTGCTCCCCACAATCACTCACAGATTTTGGCTTTGTACTTTTTATTTACATTACAGGATGTTACTCACAACCATCTGTCAATACATAGTCCAGCCTAGCTACCTGGGAAGTGAGGGAGAGGGGCCTTGCTGTTTCAACCACTGTTCAAGGAAAACTCAACCTCCTGCTGTGGCTTCTCCCTTTTCTGATTCTTTGCTCTCTATCCCACTCCTCCCTCTTTGGTATGGCCTTTATATTGATTTGGTAAGAAACCTAGTAGATGCTCCTTATCTGTCCATTCTACAAGTTTACTGAACTAGCCCCAATTCCCCTCAATTAGGGTTCCAGTACGACTTGAGGCACCAGGATATGGGTGGGCACAAGCCCGCTCACAGCTGGAAACTCCTCCTCCAGCATGAAAGGTGGAGCCATTTAACCCAGAATTCAAATAATCCTAGGAGACAACCAATAAAAAAACAGGGATGGGCCTGAGGGTCAATTGCCAAATGGAAGGAAACTGAAGGGGGCACTGAGCAGAGAATCCCAGACTGCACCAACTGCTCCTCAAAGGTGGCCAAGGTATCAACACACACCGTCAAAAAGTACTCTGCTTGGATATGTGAGTGGGCAGAGGAACAGCAGTATGCTCAATGGTTGCAGAGCACCTTTTCAGCCAGCCTCCTCTCCCTGGCATTGCAGATGCCCATTTTGGCCAAGACATGGAGGAGGCTGACAAGGAGTTCCCAAGATTTTGTGGGGCCATGGATGAGGTGTGTGTAGATGAGAAGGTGTGGGGAGAAGTGCAGCCAGCATTTCAGGAACAGGTTCTGGAGGAGCTAGAATAGGGGCTGCAACCTGGTGCACTCCAGGTAGATGTGGGCCAGGGTTTCCATCATGCTTCAGAAGAGACAGGCTTTGGGACTAGGGGTGAACATGAAGGAGTGGCCAGCTTACTTCCCTGGTGGGTCATGGAACCAAGGTGGAATATAGACTGACCCACCAGGGTTCCCGGACTCCAACAGGTGGTAAGGGGTCCCACCACTTGGTGTCTGTGTGGGACACAAGGGTGAGGAAATGAGGAGTGTGGAGCAGCAGTGGCAGTGTGCTTGTCATGTAGTTTATACTTGGGGCTTTATTGGCAGTAGTCGACTGCCAGTTACACAAGAAACATAAAATTTCTTGCATAACCAGCGGCAACTTTTTAAGCCACCGGTACACATCAGGGGAAATTGCTTGTGGTCGGCTTTTTCCTATGCTCCCTGACCCTCAGGACTTCCGGGGTCAGCTTCTAGGAACAGCATGGCAAGTTCATACTCGCTGTAATCCACTCCCAGAAGGGCAAACTGATGGTGGCAAATTTCCCACTGTCAGTATAGACATAGCCTGAGAAGAGGCTAAGAGAGTATTTAGCTTTCAATCATATGCGTTGCTAGATACCCCAATTCCCAACAACTGGTTCTTAAAAGAAGGGTTGGAAAAAAGGGAAAGGGCATGGGAAAAGAAAAGGAGAATGAAAAATATCCATATCCTCAGTGGGGGAAAAAAAAAAGAAAGTATGGTTATAGCTAATGTATTGCTCAGCTTCCTATTTGAGCCCAGACATGAACAAACTTGAAAAAGATTTTTCCTGCATTTTTCTTTCAGGTAACAAATATGAGGAAAACTACAGATGAAAGCCCAAAGGAAAATGGAAAGGTATTTTTCATCCACAGACTCAAATGAGGATAAAATTCATTTTTCCACCCAACATTTACATGTAGTAGGTTTCTTAAGCCATTTCTGACCCCATGTCTCTCATTTGTCTCTCACAAGCACATCTTAGCATTATCATCTACCATTTAATTGCTGTGATCATATAATGAACCCCTGTCAGCAGACTAAGAAAACTTCCATGAGGAGGGGAGATTGTTGTGCTCCATTCTTACAAGAACCAAGCACTAGAGCTGGTCAGGAACTTGCAGGCTAACAATTTTTGGATCAGAACATGTCAATTTGTCAAAAATGAAACCATCATGGGAAAGGGTCAGTTTCAATGGATTTCACGGTTAATATTTGCTACAGTAAAAGTTTCATTTTCTAGTTCCAAATTACTTTTTGTTTCAAAATTTTAGTTCATTTAACTTTATAGAGAAGGTAAAAAATTATTTTATACCTTGAAACTGAAAGAAAACATTCTGAGGTGATTGAAATAGAATATTTTAGAATTATCAGAATGAAAAGTTTTGATAGCTACAATCCAAAAACATTTTCCAGTTACTGGTTTGCAACAGTTTGTGTGATTTCAAATTTCCATTTTACTTCGGGACAGAGAAACAGCATCTAAATCTTAAACTCTAACAGAATGGAAAACTATTTCTCACTCAGCTCATCCTTTTTCTCGTGTTTATTCTGTGTTCTTTTCTGCAACATCCATTAACCCACCTTTGATAGCTGGAGCAAGAAGCTGACTTAAACAACTATACACCCATTAGTCATTAAGGCAGGCTTCAGGTACAAAACAAAAAAGTTTAAACACTCCTGCCTTACACCAGGCTGCTAGGTTTTGTACAGTATATACAGGCTCCTCTGACTGGATGCTTGTTGCGTCTGGCTGTTGAATGAGGGTCAGAGATCTGGACCCTCAGAGTACCTAAACATATAAAATAAATTTCCAAAAGACAATGTGTACCTTTGTGATGGGTTAAGACCTGTGCTCCCTGGTGACCCCCATCCAGTTTTTACCTTGCTTTCATCCAGTGCTGGAATAATTATCCTTTAGCAGCTGTGATAGCTGCCGAGGAGGAAGGTGATTAATACAATGCCCATCTGCTACAAACTTCAGTTACAATCAACTTGTTTTAATTGAATTAAACATCTCTCAAAATAGAAATAAAACACATAATTTCTCCCCACAGGCCTTTGGTTACATCCAGAGTAAACTTTCCAGACAGTTGCAAGAGATCTTGAATAATTTGAGTTATGTTGGACTATAAACAAACAAGGAGTCCTGTGGCACTTAAAGACTAACAAATTTATTTATTGCATGAGCTTTCATGGGAGCAAATCCCACTTATGTAATCAATCTCCTTTTTTTCACAGATAAGTGGATTCTACACAATTAACATTCGTGTTCCAGCCTTTATTCTTCAGCTAACATTGATCTGGGGTAATGCAAGAGCTATCCAGCTTATCTTTTATTTTTCAGGTATTTTTAAGTACCCTAGACCCCCTTTCTCATAAGCAGGGCTACTAGTGGGATGGTGACAAGGCAATTTGCTCAGAGATGCCTATATGAGAGGGCCCTGAACTGAGTGACAGTGAGATCTGATGCAAAACTGCATGGTGCTACAGCCCAGCAATTTGTGATGCCACTGATGCATGATGCAGGGTAGCAGCCAAATGTGACTAGCACATGCACCAAGTCACAATACCCCCAAGTGGGGAGCCAGGTCCTGTCCTGCAGGATAGGAGCCTGCTGCTGTGTGTTGCAGACTCGCTCTCCAAACCTCCATCTTCCAGCCCACGCCAGGTTCTCCCCTCTTTAGTAATGTTTCTGGATGGGTGGGCAGGGTCTCAGTTTCAGGTTTTACCCTGGACCAGGAGAAGAAGAACAACAAAGAAACCAGGATCCTATTTCTTATCGGCATCAGTTTTTCAGTTCTGCCCTATTGTGCTGACAGAAGTGGTACTGGGAATCAGTATGACTAAGTTGACAGGATTCTCACATCTGTATAAGAACACGATGGGTTTGAGTCCCACTCCAGGAGTTAAGGTTGTAGCCAGTACCAACTCTGGAGTGCATGAACAACAGCAAACTGTCTTTGGTGACTGTCAAAGTGGAAATTAAAAATCGGTCAGTTTTAATATCTGATCCCAACACACATTTGAAAATAGCAGGGAGAAATCCCAGTGTTCAGCCAACGTTATTTTTCTCAGTAAAACAAGTTATTTTGTCCAAGACAGAGCACAGGGCATGATGAATTGATCTATGTAGCTACAGCACTACCACATTTCTAATTTACGTAAAGTGCCTGAAGACAGAGAATGAAAAGAAATGAATGGGAAGACTAATTGTATTATATAAATCAACTAGTTGGTTCCAGTAGATTTCATCATCAGTTATCTATTCCTTATGAATTTTGCTTCTTCCTTTGTCATGAGAAGACAAAAAGTTACTAAGAACTACCAAACTTTGTTTCACTCTAACAAATAAAAGAAAGGAAGAATAATTTAAGCTCTTATGAAATAATTAAAAAATATATTGTATGTTCTAGATGTTGAAAAAGGACCAGCTTTAATGCAAATCAACCTAACAAATACAGTACAAGGGAACACAATTCTGGAGATAATGTTCATGGCTAATGCTGGAAAGGTCATTGAATAAAATGAAAGACAATTGCCAGGTAAGCCACAGGAGAAAGCAGGAAACATTCCTTCCTCAAAACTAAGACATCAGCACATGATTTCTGCCAAATTGTCAATTGAAGAAAGTCATCATATTACTTTTAAAGGTGACCTGTAAATATTTTTTACTAAATTTTATCAGCTGCAGCAATTCATGCTAAATTCTCCCATAGCCAAAATGAGATATTCCCATCTTCCATATGTCAGTCCCATGCTGCAGTCTTAATGACGATATGAACACAGCTTGATACTTACGTTATCATAATGCAGTGGGGAAAAGTTACCAGATTGAATCTGAGCAATAGGACAATGAATAAAGAGACAAATTTGGAATGGGAGAGTAAAATCAAGAATGATCTGAAAACTCTTTGGGTATGTCTACACTTAGACTGTTAGTTCAAATTGACTCAATTCGAACTAGTCAAGTCAAACTAATTATGATTAGTTTGAACTGAGTCAATTTGAACTAACATGGCCAGATTAGGAAAACCAATTTGAAATAGCATGCCCATGAACTGGACTTGCTACTTCGAGTCAGAGCAGGGGCACCATGGGAGATGTGGCAACATGGCCCCCTAGTAGGGCCATGTCACCATCCAATCCCCTGCCCCACTCCAAGCCCTCTGAGCCAGGCACCGGGAAAAGCATCCTTTGCCCAGCTCTAGCTGCCCTGTGGCTAGAGCTGGGCGTGGGATGTTTTTCCCTGTCCCTGGCTCAGAAGGTAGAAACGAGGCAGGGGAATGTTTTCTCCTGCCAGGGCTCCCTGGGGACAGGGCACCCCCAACCCCACAGCACAGGGAGGGCCGGGAGAAGGGAACCCCCCTGTGCTGTCAGTGCATCCGGAGGAATCCCTTCTATCCTGCCCGGCTGTGCTGTCAGCTTGGGGCCAGGGCAATCCCTTGGCCCCAAGCTGTCAGCGCAGGGGGATGGGGCAGAAGTGATTCCCCTGGCCTGTACTGACAGCCTGGGGCCAAGGGGTTCCCCCAGCCCCAAGCTGACAGCGCAGTCTGGGCGGGGGAGAAGGGATCCCTGCCACTTCTCCCTTGCTGGCCGCTGGCCGGGAAGACACCCCAGCAGGTGGCTTTTGCAGCATTGTTTGCCCACTGGGAAGACACCCTGTCTTCCTGGCAGGTGGCCAGTGCCGCAAAAGCCACCCGCAGGGGTGTCTTCCCGGCTGGCGGCTAGTGCTGCAAAAGCCGCCCGCCAAGGTGTCTTCCCGGCAGGTGGCCAGCTGGGCTGGAGCGGAGGCTGGGGTCCCTGTCCCCAGCCAGGGGAGAGGAACCCATTGTTCCCCCCAGCCTGATGTGACTGGGGGGGTGAAGGCACCTTTGGGGCTGCTGGCCCCAGCTGCTAAAGGGCTGGTCTTCCTCCCAGGGTTCATGGCACCCTGGGAGGAAAGTCAACCCTTGTGAATTCAAACTAACTTTAGTTTGAATTCATATGTCTACACAGCATCAATTCAAACTTGAGGGTTCGAGTTGATGATCACTTCGAAGTTATGGGAGGTTTTGTATCTTTGAAGGGACCTCTCCTCCATTCAACCTACGGGAAACCATAGGTCAAATTGGCCAAGTGCTGTGTAGACAGGTCTATTTTTAAATTCAACATAATGTTCATTAGGTCGAATTTAAGTGTATGTGTAGACATAACCTTTTAGCCTAGCTGTTGGGGACCTTCAGCACATAATGATAGATCTGAGGGGATTCTCTGCAAATGGTTTCTAGGACACCATTTTTGAAGTCATTTGCTAACTTGTCTTCACAGAATGAAATGAATGACAATAACCCAATTTACCCATATGCTAGTAGGATACCATTGAAGTTCAGGTACATTAAAGGCAAAAAAAAGTCACAGGCAGCACTATCTAGTGGCGATGCTCTTATCAAAGAACAGAATAAATGAAAGCAAGACATTAGGTTATGTTGGCCATTCTTTTAGTGGTACCAGCTTGCTTGCTACAGGGAAGATGTAAGATTATATCATACTATGATGCTTCCTGGTTAGCTGTAAACTCTGGTCATATTGGGCTCATACCTAATAATATTCCAAATGAACCCAGATATCCAGAATAATCATGCACTTTGTCGTATGTTACTGCTTACCTGTTATGTTCACATGGCCAGATTCTGATACCCTTACTCATAGGCTATGTCCACACATTGTTTTTAAAGCGCAACAACCACCGTTATTTCATGTTAAAAAAAATCATATCCAGACAACGATCCGTTGTTTCGAAATGATGGGCCCCATCATATCCAAACAACGAACCTTGATTTGACACACTAAAACCTGGTAGGAAATTGAAACAGCCGTCCAATTGAAACTGTTGTTTCAAAACAACTCCATTAGGGACACATTGTTTTGAAACAACATTGTTCAGTTGGAAGGGTTTGACCTTCCTCCCAGGGTGCATGGCACCCTGGAAGGAAGGCCTGCCCCCTCCACACCCTGGCCAGGGCTGGAGGGTGCAGGGGGGGCAGGGTAGGGATCCAGTGCCCCCTTCCCCTGTTACTGGCTGGGTGGCGGGGAATGGAGCTCAGGGCACCCTCCTCCCCGCTGCTTCCCAGCCGCTGGAGAAGGGAGTGGGGTGCCCTGAATCCCCACCGCTGGCTGGGAAGTGGGGGGGAAGGTCGGGTTGGGGGCACCCTGCATCCCCGCCACTTCCTGGGCAGAGGAGCAGAAGTCAGGGTGTCCTGTATCCCTGCTGCCCGGGGTCGGCGGTGCCCCTCTTCCCTGCTGCTGGCCAGGCGACTGCCTTGTATCCCCACCACTGGCTAGGTGGTGGGACAGGAATCAGGGCACCCCTCTTCCTCTTCCCCACTGCTTCCCCACCACCAGGGCAGAGAACGGGGGTGCTTTGTATCCTCACTGCTGAACGGGCGGATGGGCAGAAATCAGGGTGCCCCTCTTCCCCGCCACTGGCCGCGTGGTGGGGCAGAAATCAGGGCGCCTCTCTTCCCCACCACTTCCCTGATGCCAGAGCAGAGATTGGGGGCACCTGGAATCGCCGCTGCATCCCTGGCAGCGGGGGCAGGGATCTCAGGGGCACCCTCGATCCCTGCCTCACCGCCTGGCCAGCGGCGGGGAAGAGAGGTGCCCCCGATCCCTGCCCCACTGCCCAGTCAGCAGCAGGAAGGAGAGGCACCCTGATTTCTGCCCCACTGCCTGGCCAGCAGTGGGGATGCAGGCACCCCTAATCTCTGCCCTGCCACCCATCCAGCAGCGGGGATGCAGGGTGCCCTGATTTCTGCCCTGCCGCTTGGCCAGTGGTGGGGATGCAGGACACCCTGATCCCTGCCCTGTCTCTGGGAAAGTGGCAGGGGTGAGGGTCTCCCCCCGCTATCTCTGCCCTGAGGGCTTTTATTCCTCTGCCACTGGCTCTGTAGAGCCAGTGGTAGGGAATTGGGTGGCAGGGGGGGCCATGTTGCCACACCTCCCGTGGTGCCCCTCTCCTGAATCGAAATAGCAAGTCCCGTGTCTGTGCTGTTTCGATTTGGTGTTTTTGCTTAAATCGATTCAAGTTGAATCAATTTAATGATTTAATGATTTTTATTTGGAATTAGCTTAAATCGATTTAACTTAAATCGATTTAAGCATGTAGGTGTGGACATAGCCATACTGAGTAGCACATTGTTCCATAAGAAGTCCTATTGACATCAACAAAAACTACTCATGGAGTTAGCATCCATTCACTGGGAGTAAAGGAAGCAAATCTGACCCTTAAAAATACTAATCAAGATCTAAAATGTAATAAACATTATGCAAGCTTTACTATATGATATTAAAGAGCAGTCCACTTTATTGGCTCTCTGCAGTTACCCATTTCCTCATAGTAGAGGAATAATTAAATATATAAACATGACTTTAATGACAGTCAAGAATACTGATGTGTAGAGATCAGACTTTGTAATTAACACAGAGCTAAGGTTAAATTACTTTTTTTGATTTATACAGGATCTTTTTACTCAGATAATTCAGCAGTGGTCTTAAAATTATATCTTTTTTAACATTAATTGTGTTCTGCTGATTCAGTGAGTCCAAGGTAAAAATTGCCACAAGCAACTGCAATAATAAAAGATAATCCAAACATTTGTAGAAGTCGCTAAAATCTAAAGTGGAAGTTAACACGCAAAGCAGATTAAAATTTTGAATGTACTATTGTCCTTTGTATAACATTAACCTCTTAATCACCACAACAGAATGATACTTATTATTGAAATGAGATAAATATAATTAAATTGTAATAATGGTACCCCAACTGCACAGCCATTGATTTGACATGACAAACTAACCAACGACTCAGCAAATCGCACTCTCTCTATGAGTCAGGATTGAACCATTGCTCTAGCATTAGCAATAGGGGGCTCTATGCTTTTGGAGGTGCTGTCTCTCAAGATAAATCCCCCTGTTTGTACTCATCAGAGACCCAACAGCATTATACGCAAGAGTGGGAATGTTAATTCCAGTACTTTGGCTATATTCCCACATCAGTAGTTATAATATGCACCCTGTTCCACCTCTTAAAAGAACATACATAGTTCTGGGGCATATAATTTCTTAGAGACAAAAGAAAAAAAATCATTCTTCTCCACTCTCACCTGGAATTCCTGGGGATGACAAAGGTCCATGCGCTGTCCTCAAATGCACAGTTTAGACAATGGGTTAACAGTCTCTTCACCACCATGATGCATCACAATAGACATCAGTGGGAGTTCATGGTGCATAGCACAGCTCTGCTTGAAGCCTTTAGAAGTTAACTTTTGCTTCCCATATTGTTGTGGTGATACATGCTTTGCGCAATGTTTTTGAGTGGCAGATTACATGTAAGTTCTGTTGTATTTTCACAATGATATTCATTAGAAGACAAAGAAAAATTAGTGAGTCAGTGGAAAACAAGTCAATGCAAAATGCAAGTGCTGAACATCTCTTACAATCAGTGAATCAAGCCCTTAAAGAGTGAATCTTATTTGTGTGCTAGCGTCACGCTGCTGCACCCCAGAACATTTCTCTGAAAACATGAAAGAGAGCCATGGGGCAAGTACACCACAAAGGAACATTTATCATCTCTCTTTCTTTAAAACACATTTACTAAGTGGCTTTAGAGTCAGATTTGAAAGGTATTTACGCATCTAAGATGCCGATAGGTGCCTAGTGGGATTTTCTAAGGCACTGTGGGGTATCTTTTCAGCTCCCCCATATAACAGAGAATTTGCATGCCTTTTTCAGTGTACAACACCTGTGCTTGCTTTATTTACAGTGATAAGTCCCTTTCCCACAATTTATGCTTGTCCTTAAGGCTCTGGGCTTCCTAGACTGTCTTAGGGTCAGCAAGTGCAAGGCTCTTGCCAAGCCACACAGCTCTGTTTCCTCTTTCAGTCCCTCTCTTGTCCCCCCCTCCAGCTCTAGGGGGAATCAGCTGTTCCTTAGTGACTCAGTAGGCAGGTTCTCCCTAGCCCTAATCAGCTCAAAGCTATAAGGCACTGCCAACTAGCTTCCTTTTATCCCCAGCTCAGACAGTTGGGGGTGGAGCCAGCAACAATCCTGAAGGTTTAAATCCCTTCATTGTGCCACAGGCACTTAAGGTATATCTGCACTGCAGCTGGGTGGTGTGGGTCCTGGTGAAGGCAAACAGCTTCACCATACTGGAGCCAGCACACTAAAAATAGAAGCATGGATGTTGTGACAGTGTTGGCTGCTCAGGTTAGGTGCCCAAGTCCAGGCCTACCCCCATCTGCTAGGTGTAAGCTAAGGTGGCTAGTCTGGGCCCTAACCACTGCTGCAATATCTGCACTGCTATTTTGAGTGTGCTAGTTCAAGGTCCCTGCCAACCCTATGATTCTATTTAAATGGAGAGTGCATGAGCCCCTGTCAGCAAGCTGGGAATCAGCCATCCCACTTGCTATGTAGACATACCTCTAGGGGTCTAACTCTCATTGCTTTCAGTGAAAGATAGGAGCTAGGCATGTTAAGAAATCTCACCTATCTGCATCTTTGGCACCTAAACACCTTTAAAAATCTGGGCCTCACTGCTTGTGAACTGTTCTGAACAGATAGACCTAGTGTGTAAAGTCTGTCTTCTGTCCATAGTAGAGAAATAGCACCAGTCACAACAGTGTAAACATTCCCAGGCTGGTCCGCCAGAATTCCTCCCTGCCCCATATGAAGATATTATCCATAGAAGTGACGGGGTTGTCCTTTTTCTTTTTCTGCCAAGACTGCTAACAAGGCTGTCTTGTTGTCTCTGGCTCAGGTGGAGATGTTTGTCATATGAGTTCTACTCTTACCAAAGCCGAACTAAGGTCACCCACTCAATTAACCTGGGTTTTGTTAAGTGTGGACTGTACATGTGACTTTGGCATGGCTAACTATTTCATTCAGAAGACAGTTTTCTTCACAAGGGGTGACATCCACTGCTGTGCAAAACGCCTGTACAAGACTCAGGCACTGATTAAGTTCTATTTTGAGACCTGAAATAGCGCCTAGGCATTGTGATGAATTTCACCCACATGGAGCAAATTTCCAGATTTCACAGTCACTGAAATTTAGATAAGACTTATTACACTTGTCAGACACTTAGCTCCAATCTAAATATTTCCTCTTGCCTGATGTAATGGTGAGACAGCAGCACCTAGTGGTAATTGCAAAAGTTACTGCATCCTCCATCTACTCTGACAAGCTAAATCGTTTTCAGTTCTTCATCTAATCATGCTACGAAAAAGATTTCCAGAACTTCAAAGTAGTGACTGATAAGTTGACTCAGTCTCAGTAGATAATGCCTTCTTTTACAGAGATATGTTTTCATTTAATAAAAGGAACAGTAACTTGGAAAAGCAGCTTTTCCAAAAGAATGTTGAATGGATTTTTACAGTGTTTACATAGAGTCATCATCACACCAACTAACACAGTGATGCCTCAAGCTAAGCTGGAAAATGAGCACCACTGTATCAGCTAACCCTTTACCATCATGGACATTTCATATCGTAGCCTTCTACCAAAGGGAAGCCTTCCCAACTCACAGAATCCAGGAAAGGGAATGTCAAGTGCATGTACGTCTGTCCTTTTCTGTGCTAGTTCTCTGGCCTACCTCTCTTGACTGAGAGCATGAATCTTGTTGTCAGGCATTCCATGGCAGCATAAACCTGGCTCGCTAAGAAGAGTATAGGTGTGGAGCCTAACTTAATGCTGCCTGAAATTCACAGGACTGTGCCCTACCTCTGGAACAGTGAATCCTCTTCTTGACCCCTAGGAGTTTCTGGAGCCTGCTCCCCCACACTGTATCTGCAGCGGGGCTTTCACAGGGTTGGGAAAATAGGGCCAGACCCAACTGATCTTGGTCCCCCTATTTTTGAAAATACTGGAGCCAACCTTGCATGGTGATATCTCATCTCTGTCTTTGTTGAACACACGATTAGAGTTAGAAGGGAACCAAGGAGGTTAGCTAGTCCAACCCCCAGCTCAGAGGAGGACCAGTCCTCAAATAAATAGTCCCAGCTAGGGCTTTTTCAAACCAGGCCTTAAAGGCCTCTAAGGATGGAGCTTCCACCGCAATCCTAAGTAACCCATTCCAATGCATCACCGATCTCTTAGTGAAAAATGATTTCCCAATATCCAACCTAGACCTCCCCCACTGCAACTTAAGACCATTGCTCCTAGTTCTGTAATCTACCAGTACTAAGAACAGCCCCGCTCCATCTTCACTTGACCCCCCTTCAGGTAGCTGAAAGTCTGCTTGCTATCAAATCCCCCCCCCCCGGCTTCTGCAGACTAAACAAGTCTACCGTATATACTTGCACATAAGGTGAGATTTTTAATGCCTGAAAATTGCCTTTCAAACAGGTTTTCTGCTTATACACAGGTCAGACCAACCAGCAAAGCAGCCCCAGCCCAGGAGTTTTAAGTCTGCAGCCCTTAGCATGCACTGAGCTGGAGCCCCACTGTGTGGCTGGAATGGTCATGTTCAGGAGTCGGCCCCTGGGCTGGGGATAAAGCAAGGAGCGGGACCCTGCTGTCTGGCATGGCCAGGTAAGGAGACCTGGAGTGCGGGTTGGCCTCAGGCAGACAGGGGTTGGGGGGGTTAGGGAGGCTGGGGAAAGCAGCATCAGGGGTTGGAGGGTTAGCAGGGATGTCGGGGATTCCAGGGGAAGCCAGTGGTCCACGTTGGGCGTGTTAGGGGCCAAGGCCACAGATGGACCTTGGCTTATCTATGGGTCACCCATTTTTTACTATTTTTGGGCCTCAGAACCGGGGGTGTTGGCTTATGCACAGATTGGCTTATCCGCAAGTATGTACATAGTTTCCTCAGCCTCTTCTCACAAGTTAATGGGCTCCAGCCTCCCAAATAATGTTTATTGCCTTCCATCAAACGCTTTCCAATTTGCCCACATCCTTCATGTAGTGAGGAGCCCAAAACTGGACACAGTACTTCAAAAGAGGCTTCCCCAGTGCTGAATAGAGGGGAATAATCACTTCCTTTGATCTATTGGCAGTGCTCCTACCAGTGCAGCCAAATATGTCATTAGCTGTACTTGTGATAAAGACACACAGCTGACTCATCACCTGCTTGTTGTCCCCTATAACCTCCAAGTCCTTTTCTGCAGAACCTCAGTCAGTTGGTCCCCAATCTGTAGCGGTGCATGGCATTCTTGTATCTTAGGTGCAGGAGTCTGACCGTGTCCTAGTCGAACCTCATCTGATGTCTTTTGGCCCAATCATCTAAAATATCTAAGGCACTCTATATCCTGTCTCTGCCCTCTAGTGCAGTGGTACCCAACTGGCAGTGTGCTGCAGCAAGTCCTTAAGTGTGCAATGAGATCTTTCCAGGAGCTAGGTTCAGAGCTGTAACTACAGCTTCTGGTACCCAGGCCAGGAAGCTGGAAAGGCACTCCCCCCCCCAGCCCCAATCTGGCCTGGGGGCCTAACCCATCCCAATGGGGGGAGAGGTGCTTCCCCAACCACCGGGCCAGAGCGGCTGGAGACCCAGCAGAGGGGTGCTTCCCCTGCTGCTAGGGAAGAGCAGACAGGGATTTGGGGCAGGGTGAGAGAAACTCCCCCAGCCCCTGTCTGGCTCCAGAAGGAGCATGCCTAAGGTACATTCTTCTTCTGGGCCAGACAGAGTCTGGCAGCCACCCTTTAAATTTCCTCATCCAGGTCTTTGCCCCATTTGCCCTGCCCTAGTTATGGCTTTGGCTGCGTTCATTTTAAATCCCCCCCCACGCACAGACCAGTCATATGAGCTTGAGCTACACAGGGTGGGAAAAGCCTGCTACAGCTGCTGTTCACATCTGCTGGCTGCTGGTAAGTGTGGGCTGGGGGAAAGAAGGTGAACAGGATTTTGGGGAGTCAGGCTGGGCATTGAAGTGGGGTCAGTGTGAGCTCCCTGTGAAACCATGTGGGAGGGGTGCAGCGGGCTGATGGAGGCCCCACTGAGGCAGGCATAGGTCCCAGCTAGAAACCAGGGCTGCCTTGGCAGCATCCGTGAGTCCCCACCGGGACCCATTTCTGCCTCAGCAGTGAGGCAGAGAGCAGCCACCAAGGGCAGCAGGGTGTGCCACAGCCAAGGTCCAGCCCAGGATGTGAACCCAGGGCTGCCGGCAGTGGAGGTGGGATCCAGCCCCAGCCAGGGTTGTCAGCAGGGTCCGATGACAGCCAGGGTCCAGGAATTGCCAGTGGGGTCCCGCGGTGGCTGGGATCCCAGGGTTGCCAGCAAGGTCCTGTGGCTGAGGTGGGGTCCAGTGGTGGCTATGGTCCTGGGGCCACCAGTCGTGGAGGCAGGATCTGGCCCCAGCCAGGGTTGCCAATGTTGGCTGGATCTGGCCCTGAATGGGGTTGCTGGTGGCAGCAGCAGCTGGATGTAGCCCCGGGCAGGGTCACTAACAGAGGTGGTGGAGTCCAGGGGTGGCATGAGTCCCAGAGGCGATGACAGTGGGAGGATCTGGACCCAGACAGGATCCCAGAGCCACTGCTGGTGGCATCCAGCCCTGGCTGGCACCACCAACAGAATCTGACCCGGGCCGGAGTCACCGACAGGATCTGGCCCTGGCTGGGGTTGCCAGCAGTGGTGGCGGGGTCCAGCAGTGGCCTTGGTCCCAGGTTCGCTGGAGGCAATGGTGGGATCACAGGTTGCTGGCAGGGTCTGGCATTGGCCTAAGGCCACTGGCAGCTGAGGCTAGGTCCGGTTGTGGAGGCAGGGGCCAGCCCCAGCCACGGTCCCAGGGCTACTTCTGGTATGGTCTGCCTCAGCCGGTGTCCCGAGTCCACCACCAGGATTCAGCCCCAGGCAGCACCACCTACTGCTACCGCCATGGGATCTGGAGTCGCCAGCTATGGCCGGGTCTGGCCCCGGCTTAGGATCCAAGAGCAGCTGCTGGGGTCCAGCCCTGGCCAGGGTCTGCCCTGGCCTGGGTCCTGGGGCTGCCACTGACATCTGGCCCTTGCCAGGACCACAGGCCACTGCTGCTGTGGGATCCAGGGTTGCAGGTGGTGGCAGGATCAGGCCCGGGCTGGGGTCCCAGGGCCAATGGTGATGGCAGCACTGGTGAGGCTTGGGGTGACCTAGTGGGGGCCCCAGTGAAGCTGATGGGGGGATGTCAGGGGTAATAGGGTGCTGTAGGGGGAGGGAGGGGTAACTAGAAGGGATTACCTGCCACTAGCAGTAGGGAGTATAGGGGGGCAGGGTTGCCAGAGGTATGGGTCCACTTCAGGGAACCAGCAGAAGAGAAAGGACTGCTAGGGTAGAGGAGTCCACTTCGGGGTGCAGCGAGCTGTGGGGATTGAGTAGGGGTATGCTGGGAGCGGCAGAGCTTCTGGTAGAAGGGAGTGTTGGAGGGAAGGAGGTGCTGCCTTGAGCTGCCGGGGAAGTGGGTGGCTGGGGGAAGTGAGATCTGTGGGTGGCAGAGCTGTGGGGGAGAAAAGGGGTGCTGCAGGTGGAGCTGCTGGAGAGAAGGAGGGTGCTGAGGGCAGCAAAGCTGCTGGGTGAAGGGGATGCCGCACCATGCTCCCATGCCCTGACCTCTGGCTCCCCATGTTCCCCCTTGCCCCCCATGCCATGCCCTGCTCCCCACACAACTGCCCTTGCACTGCTTTGCCACCCTTTCATGATCTGCACCCCACTGTCTTTCCTGCCACCCCACATAGCCACCCCTGAACTCCCCTCCCCTCTCTTGCCACCACTGCCTTTCTATCCCTACCATCCCCCATACAGCAAAATTTCCCTACTGGTGTGCCATGGTTCATGAGTATTCATGAGTTAATTGAAGATTCATGGCCTAATGGTAATGTGCCTCAAAATAATTAGAGGTATCAAGATGTGCCAAAGCAGAGAAAAGTTTGGGAACCACTGCTCTAGTGTATCTACCCCTCCCCACAACTTAGTATCCTCTGCACACTTTGCTGAGGATGCAATCCATCCCATCCTCCAGATCATTAATGAAAATGATTAACAAAACTGGCCCCAACCCCTGAGGTACGCCCTTTATTAACAGCTGCCATCAAACTGTTGACCACTACCCACTGAGACTTATGATCTAGCCAGCTTCCTATCCACTTTACAGTCCATTGATCCAACCCATACTTCTTTAATTTGTTGATAAGAATACTGTCAGACTCCATATCAAAAGCTTTATTAGAGTCCACCCCATCTCTAGCTCATTGCCCCCATCCTCCAGATCATTAATGAAGACGTTGAAGTTCCCCATCTTCAAAACATCTGACAAAGTGGGTTTTCTCCCACAACAGCTCATGCAATAAATATATTCGTTAGTCTTTAAGTGCCACAGGACTTCAGGTTTGTTTTACAAAACAGGCCTTCACACCATGAGTCTGTCACTACTTAATAATTTTAATGAAAACACTAAATTGTATTTTTAAAGAAAGCAAACTTGCCTAAAATTGTACTTCAGAATAACAACAAACTCCTTAGAAATGCAAAATTGGAAAAATAATATATTTATTTTAAGATTTTTTTGGAAATAATAGGTCTCCAGAGATTTCAAAATATTTTACATAAATATTATAGAATTCTATCTTCTTATATTACAGAACTACCCTAATATACACAATCTTCAAATCAATATAGTTTGCAAAGATACCAGAAAAGCAGACAATGACCTTCACTTATATTTGCAAAGCAAAATATTCAAGTGAAACTGCATTTTACTGATACCATGCATGGCTATGTACACATTCACAAATGATTTGTTAGCAGAGCACTTCATTACGGTTATAAATCATGTAAACTAGTGGCCTCTAATATTAATGTCACTAAATCTTCTGTGGGGCTGGGATGTGCTATATAGGCTGTGTAGAGTAGGCCGTCCTAGGGGAACTCAAAGAGAGTTGATGTCTTATGAGCAAAAGCTCCCTTCACAGATTCCAGCAAATATTAATCCTGCCAGGAGTACAAAATATTGACCCAAATTTTTGCCTAAAAGTGCCGTAAATATGTAAACATGCAAGCATCCCTTCCTGACCCATCCCCACCAGCCCACTCTGGAAAACTACATTCCTGCTGATTTATGGAAAGCATGGTGATTTTCCTCTTGAAAGAAAGATACAGCCTGAACCTGTATCTTGGTTCCTCCATGAGGTACGATATCAGGCAAAAGAGGAGAGCTAGAGACCAAACTCCCTGGGATTTGGCCTTGCAGAAAGGACCTATCTGTAACCATTAAAAAAAAAAAAGTAGAAATAGGTGTGGACAGGGGTGTTCAGAAGGGCATTCAGCCTCCTAGTGTCCATCTGCAGAGGAATTCCACACTCCTTTCACATCTATCTAACCTGTGCCCAAAAGACATGATCTTCTAGCCTGTAAAGAACAGGACCCATGCTGTTACGAAGAAAGGAAGCCCATTCTTTCTTAATTGGCTGGGAACTTCTGGATCAAAGTCAGACCCCATTATTCAGAAATTCCACCTAACTGGTATTTCACAATAATATATATTTCGGTATCAGATATAGACCTGGGAGTTGGCTCATTGACAAAAGGAAATACAGATACAGACAAAATGAATTCTTTTTAGCATGCATAAACCATAGTGGAATAATTATTACTATGATTTGTTTCACGCTCAGTGCTATAAAGTACACAAAAATGAAAACATGCCCTGTTCTAAAAAGTTTATAGGCTAGTGTGATGAAGATAAGGAAAACTCTGTAAAATATTTTATGACTATAAAATATACATGGTCTGATTTATGTCCCTGGGAATCTTTCCATTGATTTCAGAGGGCTCCGGATCAGGCTTATAAAGATTAAAGAGGAATGAGATTACATGTCAGATTTTTGTCTAATCATTTGCAATCGGTAAAAATGGATGCGTTAGTCTATTCTTCCCCAAATCATCTTCCTTCCCTTTTAGTGGTATATTAAACTTTACATTTGGCAGTTATTTTTATATCATACACACATGTATATTTAAAGTTAACTGTACTTTGCAATGACTCTATACTTTTATTGCAAATTATTTGTGCTCATTCATCAAAACAAAAATGATAATCATGAAGTTGTGTAGATTATTGATATGCATAAATTCATTTGTGAAATGTGAAAGGCATGTATGTACATGCCAACTTGAACTCTATAAGTGAATTTATGGGATGGATTAAAAATAAATGAATGTAGTAAAAGCACAGGGACACAAAGAGTCAAGTTCTGCCATTAGGTGCACATACATAGCTCTCCTTGAAGGCAAGTATTTCCAAGAGCAAAATATGGACCATAATATTGGTCTTCGTTATATTCTCTTTTAAGTCAATGGGAATTTTGCTGGTTGTTTCTGTCAAAGCATCAACTCCTTTGTGTTTATAACTCTGACACCATGTATATAATTTACAGCTGCCATGTGTGGGCATTTCATTTTCTTATGTGGCAACGCTTTGGTCAGTAGCATGGAACTCCAAGCTCTGTCATAAACTTTCTGTGTCACTTAGGGGAGGTCAATTTGTGGCTCAGCTCCTCATCTCTAAAATGATGATAACAGCACCACCCTATCACATGAAGCTGTTGTGGAGATATATGCATTGAAGATTTATAGAGACTCAAGTACAACTTAAATGGGGACACAGGGTGTCATACACGTATTTCAGATTTTAAAAAATAGTTTTAGTATAGAGATTTTAATGTATTTTAAGGTTGTAAACAAAATGCATTTCTTTATAAGTCAAAGTGAAGGCTTATAAGTATTGATAGGCAAAATTACCCATGAGTCCTTTAGGTTCAACCCAATATCTCCCAGATATATGCTGCTTCCAGAAGCACACTGACAGTATCAACAACACAAGTAGTAATGCAACTCCAAGAAAAACTCCGATGACAATCACCGCTGTTCTCCAGGCCAGATTTGTTTCTGAAGATGCACGGATTGCTGTAAATGGAAAACATATTTGAAAAATGCCAGCCTACAGTGTCAAAATGTGAAGTCTTTAGAGTGCTTGAGGCATTAAATGACTGTTGCATTCAATCTCCAACACTGGACACTTTGAAAGTGAGTCCACTTGAAATATTACTGGTTCATTCCCATCTCTTGTAGCCAGACTGTGGGAAGTCCTGGCACAGAAGTGCCGGCTGATAGTATTCAAAAACCTTCCCCTTCCTTAAATGGCTGCGTACTCACAGTCACTGTGCTGTATGAAGTATAAGGGGGCTTGCTTCCACACCTCCTGGGGAGCAAAGTGCCAAAAAGGGAGCACTGAGTGGGAAGAGTCAGGGCCACATATGAACCCAAGGAGTAGAGTCAGTGCACCCAAGGGACCAATAAGCTGTGTATAGATAGTTGGAGCAGGTCACATGCTGTGTGTGAAGAGGATCAAGTGCACATGATGAAATGATCAGATATAATTTGCCCCTACAGAGAGGCATGTAGCAAATGGTCGTTTCCTAGTTTACAGCTATTTCTCACTCAAGTAAAATAAATATTTACCATATTAAACCCATCTTGGAAAAAATGAGAATATTAGTGCTGACTAAAACTCAGAAATGCCATCTCACAGGGAATTCTTATATTTCACATATCCAGAAGGATTTCATATCCTTTCCTTCTTACCTTGGCAGTCCATCCCTGGTACCTCAGGGCTGTGGTCTTCAAAACCATCCTTACACCTACAGTTATAATTTTCTGCTACAGAGGTGCATAAGGCATCTTGTGGACAGATATTTTCTATTTCACAGCTGTTTCTTGCTGCAATAAAGTAAATAATTATCATATCAAAACAGTCATGGAAAAAATGAAAACATTTGTGTTGACCAAAACTCAGAAATGCCACCTCGCAGGAAATTCTGATGTGTCAAAATTTCCCTTCATCCCAAAAACAAAACAAAATTTGCATTTCAGAAATATTGAAGAAACCTTATCAAAACTTTTCAAAACCAAAGCTTTGACATTACCAAAAGTAAACTTTTTGTTACTTTCTTACTAAAAATTGCAGTGAAACTGAGAGGTTGCAATGCAACATTTCAGTTTTGTTGAATCAGCATTTTCTGATAATAAAAAATTTGTTTATTGCATGAGCTTTCATGGGAGAAAATCCAACTTCGTCAGACACTTTGAAATGTCTGACAAAGTGGGATTTTCTCCCACAAAAGCTCATGCAATAAATAAATTTGTTAGTCTTTAAGTGCCACAGAAGTCCTTGTTTGTTTCATCAGAAAAATTCTGAGCTGCTCTAGTGGTCTAATACACATGGTTTTGTATCACTTTGGCATGCACGTTCTGTTATTATTTTGATGTCATTTTGTTTTCTCATTTCTGAAAACCCTGAAGCATTGCTTGTACCCTTTTTTTTTAAATTGTAGTTTTTAAGGCAAGCAGTTACTTTAAGATACTGCCTAAAACTTTAATTTTTCTGCAGTTTCCTAGAGAATAACTCAGGAATGCTCAAACTCTGGTTCCTAATTCCATATTTAGGCACCTAAATGGAAGTGGCCTGATTTTCAGAGTTGCTGAGCAATGGATGATGTGGGGGTAATGGGAGATGTGGGTGTTCAATATTCTGAATATCAGAGCTTCACTCCCCCGCAGCCCCCATCTTGCATTAAATGCTTGTTTGCCTACCACATAATTAGGTTTGAGTGTACAACATGAACAGAAACAATGAAAGGTACAATTATTGGTCATTCTGGCATCGTTAATTTTACTTGAAAGAAAAGGGTGTTTATCTGTCTGAATTGTTAGATTTCTAGCTCTGCCTTGATTCAAGAGTGTCTCTTGGAAATGTTGGAATATAGAATCATAGAAACTGGAAGGGGTCATGAGAGGTCATCGAGTCCAGTCCCGTGCACTCATAGTAGGACAAAACTACTCTCTTAAGCCATCCCTGACAGGTGTTTGTCTAATCTGCTCTTAAAAACTTCCAATGATGGAGACTGCATAACCTGATTAGGCAAATTATTCCAGTGGTTAATCACCCTGACAGTTAGGATTTTTTTCCTAATGTCCAACCTAAACCTCCCTTGCTGCAATTTAAGCCCATTGCTTCTTGTCCTATTGTCAGCAGTTAAGGAGAACAATTTTTCTCCCTCTTACTCATGACAACCCCTTAAGTACTTGAAACTGATCAAGTGCCCTCTCAGTATCCTCTTTTCCAGACTAAACAAACCCCGTTCTTTCAATCTTCCCTCATAAGGTAAGTGTTCCAGACCTCTAATCATTTGTGTTGCTCTTCTCTGGACTTTCTCTAACTTCTCCACATCCTTCCTGAAATGTGGCACCCAGAACTAGAAATAAAAATCCAGCTGAGGCCTAATCAGGGCAGAGTAGAGCGGAAGTATTACTATAGAAATGTACCATATCATTCAAAGGCATTGGTCATCCACCACTCTCAATCCTCTAAGTCAGTGGTTCCAAAACTTTTTCTCTGCATGACACCATTTTCATATGTATTGTTCCCCATTACCCCAGACAGCAAGGAAGCTGAGTTTAAAAATGGCGTCTACCCTTCAGTGTGATCTCACACTCACTGTACATGCAAGGTCATGCCACAGGAAGAATTCCATTTTGCCTTACAAAATGGCACTCTCAGGATTACAGACCTCACACACATACACAGTGCACATGAGGTCATGCTGCATGGAGGGTGCCACTTTGTAGAGCAAAATAGCTTCCTCTGTGCCATGTGGCCTCATGCATATGGTCTGTGCGAGTTAACACTGTGCACAGGAGATGATTTTTTAAAGCAAAGCCCTCTTCACACTCAGACTGCCATGACCCCACCTGCTGATGAACTGACCCCACTTTGGATCATGACCCACAATCTGGGAACTGCTGCAGACTTGGTTGAACATGAAGCACTGAAGAAACTTTAGAGAATAAGGTCATTTAGCTATGTACTAGTGATATGGCAGGAAGCAAATCCTCCCAAAAAAAAAAAAAAAAGAGTAAGCACTTCTTAAGTAGCATTCACATTTACTTTGTAGCTCAGCTGTTAATTTTGTTTGCCAGTGAAGTACAGGAAATAATGCAACCAGCCCTTGGAAAATTCATACAAACTGAAACCATTCAATCAACGACCAAACACAGAACAGTTTGTTAAATAGCTTTAACCTGATGAACACTGTACTGTTATCAATGTTATCTTAAAAATAGCACTGGTTATGTTCTCAGATCAATGCCTGTGAGTTTAGCCGAACATATAATATTAGCATTTCCATGAGTAGTAGGCTAAAACAGTGGTTCTCAACCACTCTGTTGCAACACAAAAGTGTGTCGCAGCACAGGTGTTAATGTGTCATGGGCTGAGCCTCCCTGTCCCCCCTCACCAAGCTGTGTCCTAAACTGGAGAGGTCCCTGGCCAAGGGCGCAGGCAGGCCTGGTTGGAAGGGTCCCTGGCCACAGTAGGGGCTGCCTGGAAAGGTCCCCAGTTGCAGACATGGGAGGTGCTGACTGGAGGAGTACCCAGCTGTGTCCGTGGATGGAGCTTGCTGGAGGGGTCCCCGGCCGTGGCTGCAGGTGGGGCAGGCTGGAGGGGCCGCCAGCCATGGCCGGGCTACCTGGAGGGGTCCCCAACTACGGCCCTATCCATGGCCACGATGGTGCTAGCTGGAGGAGGCCTGGCCCCAGCGTGGGCCATGCCAGGGCTGGTTGGAATGGTCCCTGGCCCAAGATCCAGGTAGGCAAGCGGGCTGGGGGGATTGAGTGGGGTAGAGGGGGTGGGTTTGAGAGCTGGGTAGGGTGGGTGAGCAGTGGAGGTGGTGGGTTCTGGCAGCAGGGGGATAAGTGGAGAGGTGTGCTGAGGGGAGACAGGGGTTTCCAGGGGAGATGCAGGGGAGGGGGCTTGGTGTCTTGTGCACAGCTGGGAAGCCTCCCAGCTGTGTCGCTACCATAAAAAGACTGAGAACCCCTGGGCTAAAAGCTCTAATGTGCTTCTAAGATGCCTTTATGGGGCTTTTGCAAAAGGGTTGTCATTCCATTGAATCCTTGAAAAGATGAAGCGTCCTCTCTGCTCTGCACCTAGCACTCGATCACATGCCCGCTGCATCAATAGAGATCTTTTCATTGAGTTCAATGGCTGTTGAACTGGGTCTATATTTTTTTATGAGCACTTCAACATCTGAAGTAAGGAATAACTCTCCTTGTGTATTGGGCCCTATATCCAGAAAGCGCAGAACAACAGTTTTTATAGATAAGTGACTGTCATTGATAAACACAGTGAACAGGAAATTTAACAGATTCTTCTGAAAGCTTGGCCATACCTGTTATAGAAGTGTTATTCAAGTCCACTCTCCACCGGGAAATATTTTTCAGAGCGGTTATAAAATCACTGGAAAGCTGTGTTGCTGTGACGACTGTGTTTGTATCCATCACAATGTTGAAGATCACAGTCACACTGCCATTGATAAGACTGTCAATTACTATACGCATTTTCCCTGAGTTTAGCATGCTTGTGTAATAGTTTGCCAATCTTCCCCTTATCTGCAAAATGAAGAAACAAAAATCAACCTGTTTCTTTTTCACCTCCAAAAATTCTTAAACCAACTTTTCATGAAACCCATTATTTAGCGTCACTGATATAAAATAACATGCTTATAGAAATCAGTTCTCTGGTCATCAAACAACTTTATAGAGCTTTCAGTTGTAAATGCAACTGTGTGAGGTACTGCCAATAAAGGAATAAAATAAGCCAAATAATTTAAAACATTGCCTCTCATTTACCTGTGGTATTATTTAAAACTCTGAAAGCAAAACAAAATTCCCCATCCTGAAGGAAAAGGGGAAGAGGAACAGAAAACTCAGCATTTCACTATGTAATTCCCACTCTAGCTTGATCTACCCACGTGAACTGAACCATTAGTAAGTGAATAAGTAGACCAGCAGCACTGTAAGCACCAATGACGCAGTGGGACCATGTTAGCCATGATAGGTGTAGGTCTCTTGCAGTTCTGCGCTGCATTCAGCCAGCTGTGTCCTGCACCATGACAGTCAAAGCCACTCTACAGGAGTCAAGATCCAAAATCTGTGAAGGGGCAAGCTGCTGCAGAGATGGAGGGGCAGCCACTGTTCATGGCAGCATCCCTTCAACAGCAGCTTACAGGGAAGCCATTAGTTGCATGGTAATTGCAGAGGCTGTGTTATCAAAGAATCACATTGCACTGGAAGGCAGCAGGAAGACATGGGGCTTCTGCTCAGATGACCCAGCCTTCTGAGATCCCAAGAGATTTATGTGGCTCTCAGCGGATCCACTGGCTTGGAAGGCCAAACAAACCGTACCCTTTGCTACTTAACTAGTGTATGGCACACAATCCACCAGCCCTCCTTCAGAAGGTACCTGTCCTCTGTGCAGTAGTAAGCACAACAGGATATTTTGAACCAATGAGCTGTACCTCAGCAGAGTGTCTTCAAAGCAACTGACAAAGTGGGATTTTTCTCCCATGAAAGCTCAAGTGATAAATAAATTTGCTAGTCTTTAAAAGTGCCACCAGATTCTCTGTTTTACCTCAGCAGTGAAGTTCTTTTCAAATTCTTTAAATGCTTCACTTGATTTGATTTCATAATCAGACCTGAACTCTACTTCTGTCAGTCTGGTTTTTCCTTTGAAGTTTTTGGATGCTGTAAAGAAAGAGAAGCATTAAATATTGGTTTGTCCAACCCACAGCCTGAGGGCCAGAACATGGCCCACCTAAAGCTACTATCCGGCACGCCAGTGCAGCAGCAGCCTCCCCACCCCACCTCTGCCAGCCAGAGCCAAGGAGCAGCCGCTCACCTCCAGCCCTGTGGCATCTGGAAGTTGCCCCTTGCCTCCATCCCAGTACCATGTACCACCTTGCACTGCACCAGCCAGGACTCAGGGAGCAGACGTGTGTGTGGGAGATCAGCCACTTCAGCCTGAGGGGATGCAGCTGCAGCTGCTCACAGTGCAGTTAGTGCAACTCCCCTCTTTTTGAAAGGCTAACCCCCACTTCTGCCCAAGAGCCCTCATCCCTTTGCATGTCAGACAAACCTGGCAGGAACACAGGCCAGTGCAGCATCCTCAGAGAACTCACCCTGCAGCAGCCCCAACTGTCTGGGATGCTGCTCTGTGCAGAGCAGCAGCTGCCTGCAAGATCCTGGATGGGGAAAGCAGCCTCCCTTCCCCATCCAGGCTGGCTGCTGCAGGCAGGGGCCATTTGAACCAGAGCACTCAGTTCCCATCTTCTCCCTCCTTCCATTTCCAGACCAGTTAATTTTGGATACAAATCCAGCAGCAGCTTGGGCAAAGAGTGGAAGACTCTTACACCAGGTATGCCCCTGCAGACAGGAGGCACAAGAGTTGGAAATGGTTTTCCATCCACTCACCCAGCTGCCAGGGACAGTAGCCAAATGTGCTGTGGGATGCACTAAGAGAACAACAGAGTCACTCCACTCTGTCTCCCTAAGTGGGACATGGAATGGGGAAAGCATGGCTTCTTTCACGGGCAAGGGCCAGACGTGTGAGTCACATGACCAGTTAGGTGTCCTCCCTCCACCCCTTGTCCAGAAATCCCCACCTCACCAGCACACAACAACAAAAATAAAAGTTAGCACCTGTACCCACCCCTCCCCTGCAGTCCCATGCCAATCAGCCGGGGGCAGAAGTAGCACACACAGAGACCCAAAACTGGCTCACCAGCCCTCTGAGTGAGCAACAAAAAAATGTAATGTACCCCCCTATGATAACATGTTGGACACCCCTGAAAAAAATCCCCCAATGGATTAAGCTAATGACATTGATGCACTGGGTTTACTAGGCTAAGCAAAAAATGATATTGGATTGCTATGATCCACCTAACTTCAAGGATACTTTGGACAACCCAAAGGATTTATAAACATTGTTATTTATCCAGCCAATTTTAATTTTTAAAACATAGCTCAGATGAGAAAACTACTTCAGTCAGATAGTTTGAATTATGCAATAGCCTCAGGTCCAATTCTTTAATTCTTCTGCACACAGAAGCCCACTGAGAACAGTCGGACTTCCATTTGTGGAAGGCACGCAATATTGGGCCCTCTGTCACATTAAAACAAAGCATCAGTGCTTCAAAACATAGTCAAATAGGATTGTGTATTGAGAATGTAGCAAAGTGCATACTATCGTGTTTTTTGATGCCCTTTTGTGGTAAAGTGTCTCTGAACCCAGACTAGATCACAATCAGCCATAAACTGAAAGACACAACGGGGGTATATTCATATCTGAGGAGCCTGAATCGCCTTTCCAGCACATCATTGTAAATTGAGAGTTATCCCTTCAAAATCAAACCAGTGAAATTGCATTGGCGTAAATCTGGAGTCACTGAGAGAAGAAATAGCCTCCAAGAATTCATGGATATTACTGAAATTACACCACAACATTTTCATTCATTCAAAGCCCCAATTTCCTACTTGTGTGTGTGTGTGTGTGTGTGTGTGTGTGTGTGTGTGTGTGTGTGTGTGTGTGTGTGTGTGTGTGTGTGTG